>OU612059.1:176901886-177277963 GCA_914767635.1 Melanostoma mellinum | reverse complement strand
GAATTAAATCCAGACTTAAGCTATAAATTCGCAAGCTTTTACAACCCTGTTAAAGCCTATAGCAAAAACTATGCTCATTGTACTTGTATTTGGCACTGTAGTAATTACGCTAGCGCTAGCACAGGTAAGTGAACCATTTGCACGATGCTATTTTCTAAGCACCATTTTTTCGTAGGTTCTTGATCAATATTCAAATTGTAAAATGTGTTGACAAGCATTTGCCTACACGAACTTGCAAATGTTGTTAGAAAGTGACAGAAATCTTAGTAAAGTGTCAGTCGAAAAAGAGAGTAACTCTGGACATACTCTCAACTCGAAAGATCAACTACCTTCGTGACGTTTCGAGAGCTACATAGGTATATACTGTGAATTTAATTATATAAACAAACAGTTTTTTCTTCTAAAGGTTGAACGGAATGTACCTACTTTGGTTATTGCAAATTCGTTGTGCCAGCGCAGCGTAAGGACTCTACCAAACAAAAGCGATAATGTTTCCGCGACAGCTACAAACCTAAGTTCGTTTGTTGAACTTTACCCAGGGTTTAACCCAGGTTTTCTCAACAACCCTATGAGCTGTCAAAAAAACTTGGGCTCTACAGTCTTTGAAAAATGCTAAAACACAAATCCCCACACATCCTGTCATTAAAAAAAAAAAAAATACATGACAGCTCTCAACTCGCCACAGCAAAAACCTAGGACGAGTCGGAGGAAAACCTAGGTCAACCCTAGGGCTCAAAAAACACTCAGTTCAGACATTCAGGTCGTGTTTATGTTATTCAAAAAAAATGCTTTGTGGAAACCCCAGGGCTTCAACGAATGAACCTCATATGAAAACAAATTACACATATCACATATTTTGCAATATAAACAAAATTTGCCAGCTGACTTTGCCACTGTGGCAACTAAAAGAATGACTCTTTGAGTCCAAAAATTAAATTGAGAAAACAAATTAAAATAATGCAAATATTAAATGCTAATTTTGAACGGTAGTATTCCCTCTTGCACTATAAAAGCAAATGGCATGATTCCTTGAAAAAAGTGGGTAGTTTCGGCTATTTTTGAACTTGACTTTATCACTTATACCAAAAATAAGAGAAAAAACCGCATTTTAAGTTTGAAATTGTTTCAAAAGGCGCATTGGCAGCGTCACACAAATGAAAATCTAAATAATGACTATCCTATACATATTTATGTATATGTATGTATCTACCGACCGTAGATACCCAGCTATACTTTTATTCCCTCAAAACAAATCCTGTTTCAATGTTATGTGAAGGTATTCAGAAATTTCTTTGAAAAAAGCACTTTCAAAAAAGATACGAAAATCATCATTCCTAACAATTAATTGAATATCTATAAAATATTTTAAATGATTGACATTGGATGCAATTTTGTATTGATTACTGATGAAAATCACTTACCGGAATTAATATTTCAATGTTGATTCTTTCTTGGTGTGTATTTTAATTGCACAGTAAAAAGTATGAATACCTATATGTGTATGTATCTGCAAACGCTTTCACAACACTACTTGACAAAACACAAAAGACAGAGCACTCAATACATATTTAAAGGAAAATTATTGATTTTTTCTTCACAAGAATTCACTTTTCACGTCCGAACCGCACTGCTGAAAGAAAACGTATGAGGTGAAAAAAAAACTTTCTCATTGATCACAATCAGATCTTACCATAGCCACACACACCAACAAACCAAGTGCGAGCTTACGAAACGATGGAAGATGAAACATGTCAATTGCCCTTTGCAATTGCAATTTGAAAGGCTGAAACAAAGCCAAAATAAAATAAGGGAACCAGAGCTAGAGACCAAGACCAGAGTCCAGAGAGCCAGAGACCAGACAGAACACAGAAGATGTCTGAGGTGAGAATGGCAATTCTTCTTTGATGTGTCCAATCTCCTTCTCCAGTCTGCATCTCCACTCTATAGCCTAGTCACAGTTTCCCCTTTCCCTATTCCCTCTCTCTATTGCAAATTGCAATTGCAGTCGGCATCTCGGCATAGTTATGACTTATGAATATTTAAATGGTTTGTATTATTATTTGTGTAGATATCAAATTTTTCTTTTAATAAATATGTACACAAATACAAATGTCAGTAGAAATCAAAAATTAATGAAAAAACACAGAGATCTTCTACTTGAGTGAGATGTTAGCGCTTGAGTGATGACGTGATGAGTGATCATAGTCCATTAACATTGTTTCATTTCAAGTAATTATTGTTTTGTGTTTTCTATCGATACAGATGCAGATTATAGATTATTTCCTGTATAATATTCAGAAATCAGAGTGAAGAAAATTTATCTTCTCATTTTTTATTAACTTCTTGTTCTTTCTCTTCTTTATCCGAGTCACTCTCACATCTCACTACACTACTCACTACCGCCAGTATAGTAATCTCGGATTTAGCACTACAGATTACAGAAGGAAAATGCTCGATTTGCTATTTTTAAAAAATTAAATCCCAATGCTAAGTCCGCTCAGTGCACAAAAACGTCAAAAACATATTGGAATATCGTACAAAAAATCTTTCAAAACTCATAAATCCATGAAACAGGCAACACTTTTTGTGCTAAGTGCTCACTGAAACCTGAAAGCTTGCATCGTATAATGCGCAAAATACAAGAAAACAATGCGAAAATTTTTTGAGACATTTTTTAATACAAAATAAATTAAAACGAAATCACGTTTTTGTTCACTCTGATTGAAGGATTTAAATATTTTTAAATTGGGTACCTATTTAGGTGTTAAGACTTAAGTTTTGACCAAAATAGTCGCGTACTCAAATCCTTTGGCTGATTTTATACACGAAACATGAATCAGCAAATAGAAATCAGGCCTTTGCCCTGAGATAAGTCATCTCTCCGAATTTATCAAATTCAACTTTATATGCAGCTGAATATCACAAGGTAGATTTCGTTCTACTAAAAAAGAAAAAGAGTAGGTAACGTTCAATTGGAAATAGCGATCAGTAAAGTTTTTCCTTTCTATTATTTGCTTCGTATGTACTGGAGAAAGCATTACATATATGAAAAAAGCACAGAGTAGAACTACCTACTCCGAAATACGAAATAGTCAAAGGATTTTTTTTTTCTAATTTTCTTCTCCCCTCCAGCCTTACTCATTACATTGTGATTTTATGGTTTCAGACTTTGTACTCTAAAATTGTCTGTGTTCAAGCGATCAGAACGATTAAAGTGCTTTATTCATTTTTTAGTGTTTAAATTTTAAAACTATTAAAGTATTTAAGTCATTTAAAAGATTAGAAAATATGAGTTGTTTTAGAAACCTGATCCTTTTAAAATCAACTCATTTTATATACATTTTTGCCATTTTTGAAGTCTAAAATATCAGTCTAAAATATCAGTAGACTGACAGATAGATTTATGAACATAAAACCAATACCAAATACAAGACAGTATCACGCACTTGTTCCCTTTACATCTTTAAAATGTATAACTCAAATCTATTCAGAATCTCAAGATTCTTATTTTTGTTTTTGTTACATAATTTTACATTTTTTTTTGTATATTTTGATTACCAATGAAAAACTTATGTAAAAATTTTGGATAAGAACAATATTAAAAAAGCCCTTAAAACTAAAAACTGTGTTTTATTAAAATAATAAGCTTGTTTTTAATCCGTTTTAACTTCAGTGTGCACGCGAATAACAAAATGAAATCTTCAGGACTTAAGGTTGAATAATAGACCTTTAACTCCATTTTGATATCTGGCATGTTGACTCCCAAACATAGATTGGCTTTTAAAAAAAAAAAAACCTTTGACTATTTCGTACTTTGATAGCAAAGGGACATTTCCACAAAGTTTGAGCAAAATTGGAGTTATAACAACATTTTCCATTGATCGTTTTCATATGGAATAGCTTAAAAGCTCATATTCAAGACTTTTGAGCAGGTAAGAGTTAAGTTACAAATTTTTGCCTTTTGCCACCACCAAAACGAAAGGTTTTGAAAACCTCATTTGACTCATTTAAAGGGAAAATAAATGTCGTTGGTGTACATTTGAATAAAATAATAAATACTTGGAAATTTTTATTTTCAACGAGGAAGTTGTCAGTCAAATTGTGTTCGTATTGCAATGTATATGAATAGCGTTTCGGACCTTCAAAATAGCTTTGTGAGAGTTTTAAGGTTAGTGAAAATTGCTAGAATTTTGTTTAAGAAGACAAATGAAGGAATGTGACAGAGAGCTATACCAGCAAACTATATTCTTTAAAAGGTTTTTTTTTTTGCCCTGAATTCCAATCGAAATACAAAGACTCGCAAACCAAAAAAACAGTTTCTGAGGCTATTTTTTAACACGCTAAAAAATTTAAGCAAAAAATAAACCATTGCTTTTCCAACCATTTGTTATGAGGTGAATCCAAATATGGCTTCGAAATTGAGATACAGTACGGACTCGATTAACGCAACTAGTTGAAATTCAGGCAGTTGTATATTGCAGTAACCAAGGTTGTTGCAGTAAAAGAAGCGTTCAGACGATCCAATTTGTTTGTCAAGAATCAAGTTTGTCGAGCAAATTTGTTCGTGTGAACTCTCCATCAAGTGGCTTGTCAAATTTGTTAGATGTATTTCAAATTTTTATGATATTAAAACCTGGTGTGATATAGAATTTCTTTGACTGAATTTGTATTCAGCCCATCCAGAACTTTCAAAAATGTGTTATCGAATTCAAATTTCTCTCCTTTACTCTACCTATAGACCGCATAACAAAGCTTGACCGTGCTTTACATTTTTTGAGGTTGAACAATTAGTAATTTGATGTAATATAGCCATTCTGAAGACTTACATAATTTGGATTCAGCGCATTACAAACTTTTGAAAAAGCATTGGTTTAGGCTCTAAGGGCCAGTTGCTCAATCGAATTATAAATTTAAGTTCTACATAAAGTTTTCATTTTTGTATGAGACGTTCCGGAATTCTTAAGTTCTACATAAAATCCCCATACTAAAGTGAACTTTATGTAGAACTTAAATTTATGATTCGATTGAGCAACTGGCCCTAAATGTCTCGAAGACATGACGTGACGGAGCGATACTGAAGTTAGATTTGAATTGAGGGCAAAAAACTTCTAGAAAGACATAGGAAGTTCTATGTGACATAAATAACGCAAATTTTGTTGATTGGTGTTATTTGAACAAATATTGTTGTTTGAATTACGTACCTACACTTATTGTATGATTGTCACAAAAGATCTCAGTGTTTTTATTTTTATTATTGTTATTATTATAATTTTTTTACTTCGATATTTTTATGTATAGATAGCAAAAGAAAATCGTAGATTTTCAATTTGGTTAGAAAATAATTAAAATCATTCAAATTCAAATAAAACGGCCTACGGGAGACTGGAGAGTGGAGACAAGGCCCTTCGCTGTTGCTTTTTGCTCTGCTCTCTCTCTACTAAACAAACACCCTCTAGCTTCTAGCCTCTACCCAACCCTACACATTCCACATACACTTTAGACAATACACACGTAACACATTTCACTTTACAGTTTACACACACTAGACACTTCTCACACTATTTCCATTTTCACTTCAGACATTTTTCCTCAGGCACTCGCACTCTTTAATTTTATATTTTTTTTTTTTTTTTTTTTGCATTTTGCTTTCTACTTTCTACTGCTTCATCCTTCATCGTTTCGTATTTCCTTACACGTAAGCTCACAAATCGCAAATCGCAATTGGTTTGGCTAGTTCTTGATTCTTGTTTGTGCATGGTGAGATCCAATTGCGATCAATGAGGAGAGGAGGCTTTTTTCTTGTTTCTTCACCTCAGAAGTTTCTTTTCAACTGTTCGGTGCAGATGTATAAAATTAAGTTCTAGTAAAGAAATATTTTTCCTTTTAACCCTAGTTTACAAACTGGGGTCCATTTGGACCCCAGAGCATGTTTGAACACTCATAACTTTTTTGTTTTTCATTTTTTTTAAATGGGATTTTTACTCAGTGAACAAAATTCAATTTTTTATTCATTTCTTAAGCTGAAACGATTATCAGATGTTTACAGATTTTTCTGCGATTTTTTTGTGAAAAGAACCCGTCCACCCGAACTGGGGTCCATTTGGACCCCAGTACTGAAATTCTATGAAAAATCATATTTTTTCTAATAAATAATTATTTTATTTTAAAAGCAGCCTAGTTTATGTTTAGAAGAATTTAACTTGAAGTTGTGGGCAGTTTCGGGAGACATTTAACACATAAGGTTCTAGTGTGGCAAGAGCAACGACATCTGCCACATCCATCGCAGGTGGTTCTGGTTTTCTTGTCATCTGCTTTTGGGCAAAGGTGACATCTGCTTCTTTTACAAGAGAGCCTTTCGGGGACTGTTGGTAATTTTTCCTGAACTCTCCCCAAAATACAGAGAGCACCCATTGCAGATTTTCCAATGCCAGATTGTGTTGCATGTTGAGAACGGTTATTCAATTCTGACTCATCCAGTTCCTCCGCTAGTTCGATGAGTTTATCACTTCTGTACAATTTTTTCTTTCTTCTAGGTGGATTGAAGTGTCGAAAAATGATAACAGTTGCTAGGGCTGCTATGTCCAGTAAGTTGTAGAATACAACCATCGGCCAGCGATTTGTTTTGCGTGTACATGAATAAACTGAGACCGTTTGGTCGAATACATCGACTCCACCTTTGGTGCTGTTATAATCCAGTATCATTGCAGGCTTACTTTGATGACCGAAAGTGGCTTTCTCACAGTTATGTTGTGTTGATAGCAATACCACTTGTTTGTTTGGCTTCGGAACATAACTCACCAACCCCATTTTTCCAGAAAATCCAAAAATGGATGAGTGGACTGGACGATACTGCTTTTTGTTATTGACCTTTACAGGCTCATTCTGCTCATCAAGAACCTCCTTCGCTACAAAAGGTTTAGGCAAATCTCTTTTGTTTTTCCGAATCGTGCCAAGAATAGTGATCTTCCTATCCAGCAACTTCAACGCCAAATCCACCGACGTAAAGAAATTATCAATAGTGAGGTTGCGTCCAGAATTGAAATATGATGGCATCAAGGACATCACCACATCATATCCACGACCAAGTCCTGTACTTTGGTCAGAGCTACCAGTGTAGACAGAAAACTTCAGTGGATAGCCCGTTGAGCTTTCATACATCCACCTAAAGTTCAAGCCATTTTTGGCAGGCTTGCTTGGCATGTATTGGGGAAATTCAATCATTTTTACCTGAACAAAGTGAAATAATGACTATTTTTTTCTTTTGATAGGCGGACCTGGCAAGAACATTGATATGCATCAATATTACAATCAGTAATTACGTAAAACAGACATATCGAAAGGGATAAGCGGGAATCCCAGATTTGCAAAATTAGGCAATTTCCATCGTTTTTGAAATTGAAAAATTTTATTGCTGACCTCCTACCTACCTGCATAATGACATCTCTGCTTAAATTTCTTTATCCCTGTTATATATAATACTTAGAAACAGTTCATACAATAGCCAGAAGAACTATAACTGAACAATATAAGTCAGAAATCAAAAAAATTTCGAAGAAAAAATCGTGGGGTCCATTTGGACCCCAGTTCGGGTGGACACGACTTTTGGCAGTTTGTAAACGAGGGTTAAATTTTAAGTTTCTATTAGTGTTCTGTGTTTTGTGAAGTGTTTCGAAAGTGTTTGCTGATATACTCGTCCATAATACACAAATTTACTAATTTTGCGTTGTTGAAATACACACCAACAAGGAATCAACACTGAGATATTTAGTCCGTTGGTGAGTGTTGAGTGATTTTCATTAGTAATCAAAACAAAATTGAATTCAATGTTTAATGATTTAAAATTAAAAAATGGGTAGGTAGGTATTCAAACAACAACTGAACCAGCTTTTTGAGAATGGTAATGTTTGTCATTTTGAAAGTATTGTTTTCAGATAACTCAATCATAACAGAACCTTATATGGAAATATGTTTTTGTTATGAACAAATCAAAACCAAGGCACAAATATGTCGCTACGTGATAAGTTCATTGCTATGTTTGTTTTTTCAGTTTAGGTTCCAGTAAAATATTTTTCTTATTTATGTAGGTATAGGTACTTTCTACTTCATTGTGAATAATTTTAATTGTATTTTGAAAACATTACCATACAAAATGGGTTTCGTAATTCACACCGTTGTTGGCAGAAGGTTTTGTTCCTACAATTTATTAATTCATACAGTGTTTGGATTTATAGCTTTTTTAGCCTATTAGACATATGCAAAGTTCTTGAGGCTGCTATTCAATATACCTTTAATTCCTTAAAGGAGTAGCGTTTAGAGCGTCATCATCTCGAAGGGATCACAGCTCGCCCCTTTGCCTGTTTCACATTAGCTATTCGTTGTCCCCACAATTCTTAGCTTGACCTGACTTTAGTTTGTTCAATATCTGAGACAAACCAATTGCAGATGTTAAAACATATTTTCTCTGTTCCAGGATTGTTTTGGTCTTTTTTCTTTTTCTTATTTCGTGATCATGGTTGTACCTATGTGATATTAGTTTTCCCAAAGTTTTCTGGAACACTGTTTTGAACATAAAAATACTAACTATACCTACGGTTGTCGTAGTCTATAGTTTTTTTAATGATAGTACACATGAAGGTTTCTACGGATCTTGTGTTCTCGAATAAGCATTGTTACTCCTGCTATCTCAGCTTTCGTAAGGAGGAGGCAAAGTTATTTCTGTGGAAAAAGGCATATTTTTAAGATCTTTTTTTGCGTAACGGGAAGATGGTTTGCAGTGTGGACCATACATAACTCACAACAGAATCATCTGAAACAAAAAATTCAAAATGCATTCGTTAAAGGAGATGTTTCTCGAGGTAATGACGGGAGGATATTTTTTCTTAAACTATTCGATTTCTTGTAGCACTTGGAGGCCAAATATTTTTGATAAAAAAAAGTCAGCTAATTTGTTGTAAAAAAAAGTTGTAACTATCAACAAAAAAATCGATAAAGCACTGGAGAATACCTAGTGAATTTTGTGAAGTAGTTTGGTAAGGTTAGGTGGAAGTGGGTGTCAGCCAATGAGTAATACCTACGTACAATGCCTGACACACTTAGACCGCAAGGGTCCATTGTGATACCACAGAGATCAGCAAGTTAATCAACTACTAATTTTAGAAACCCGATGTAAGATTAACGAGTTGATCACCTATTTATATTCCATTACGGGACTAGACGGTTAATCACCTGCTAGTCGAACCACGCGAAACGTTTAATGTATTTTGAAAGATTTTTAGGGTCTTTGTAAGCTAAGTCGCTAGTATTGTCGAAGAAGAATTCACCGAGATGAGTTTAGTGCAGGGCATGAGCAAAGAAGGTGTTAAACGGTTTCTTCCTCTTCTTCGTCCATGCAGCTTCTGCATAAATCATTGGAAAACACACCAATTTTTTTGGCGTGTCTTGCTATTAGACAGTGTCCCGTAAGAACACCTATGGAAGAACCTAGAATAAGGCTAACAAACTCTTCGAGCGCTTTGAGTCTACACACGGACCAAACTTTTTTGGTTGCAAATCAGTTGTAACTCTCAGTCCATCTAGTGTTTGTCTTGTCTTGTGAAGCGTCTTGTCTAAGTAGGATTTTACATGTAGCGATAGGTACACCTATGTTGTTCCATTCTGAGCGTAGGGAAGTGGTCGTGTCTTTTTTGGCTAGTTCGTCTGCCATACAGTTGCCTGGTATGTCCCTGTGTCCCGACACCCATGAAAGGTGATTGTGATCTGTGATGGATTTTGTAGAGACAGAGGCAAGAGATTTAAAGGCAGCTTGGCTGTCCGAGAAGATTCTAATATCCGTGGAGGATATGACGTTTTCTTTGAGCCAAGACAGCACCTTCTTAATCGCCAGAATTTCCTCTTGGAATACACTTTAATGATCGGGTAGGCGGAAGAAAAGACTGAGATTCAGTTTTTCTGAGTAGATTCCACTTCTTACACGTTCGCTGGTTTTTGAACCATATCAAAGTAGAAGTGTATTGCTTCATTTTTGAAAAAAAAAAAAAAAAATATTGTCCTTTTCCCAAGCTTCTCTTGAAGGAATGGCTACTTGGAAATTGTTATCAAACACCAACTTGGGTAGTATGGGTAGAATGGTAGTGTGGCCGATTTGATTATTATTGGTCCACTGTGATGTAGCTCTGAGTCGAGTAGCTGAGCTAGCTGCGACTTGTTTGCTGAAGATATCTAGGGGTGTGAGATCTAGTAGTATATTGAGGGCGTCCGATGGGGTTGTAAGATCTAGTAGTACATTTAGGGCGTCCGATAGGGTTGTCTTCAGTGCGCCACTAGCACACGTTAGTGTGTTCTTTGAACTTTGGCCAGCTTGTTGTAGTTGATCATCTTGTCTAGTGCGGTCCACCAGACAGTCACTCCGTATGTGAGTATCAGTCTTATTACCGAGGTAAACAGCCAATGGGTGATTTGGGGGGAGAAACCCCATTTCCCACCAATATTTTTTTTTTTTTACTAGAGAAGAGTGCCACGTTGGCTTTATTTACTCATTCCTCAATATTCGTTTTCCAGGTCAGTTTTTCGTCAAAAATGAGACCTAGATATTTAGCCTGATTTGACAGTGTGAGAGTTAACCTCTTAATAGTTGTGGGTCTGAAGTCCGGAATTTTGTATTTCCTCGTAAAGAAAACTGATTCCGTTTTGTGGGGATTGATATTCAGTGCACAATATTCAGCCCAAAAATGTTAAGCTTGTTACGTGCTGTTTGTAGCAGCTCAGGTAGGATTTCTGGGTGCTTGTCTGAAACGGCAATTGCTACATCATCGGCAGAGGCTATGGTTTTGAAACGTTCTTCCTCTAGGTCGATTAGCAATTTGTTAACAACCAGGTTCCACAGTAGACATTGTTAAATGCACCCTCTATGTCTTGGAATGCGACGAGAGAGTTTTCTTTGTGGTGCAGGGATTTTTCAATGGTGCAAACCAGAGAGTGGAGTGCAGTTTCCACTGATTTACCTTTTCTATAGGCATGTTTTGCCGTTGAGATCAGACTAGATTTGTGAAGAAGTACTGTGCACAATTTCAAAGAGACTGGTCTAGTAGATTTTGAGTTATAGCGCACACGGACTCCGAATATGGCAAGTCTCAGAAAAACGATCTGAAAAACGCAGAAGTCTGGTGGCTTAGGTGTTCTGATGTACCTACTATTGTATACTCATATCCGCCATGCCTCGAATGTACATTATAAGACCGGAAAGGGCCCGTATATGAAGGGATTTATTCGGGGTCGAAAAAAAATAGCGCACCGGGCAACTGCCGCTCAGGTATAAAACCCAGCATAGAGCAATAAACGCTCTAATACTCATAACTCTGCAATTTTACTCCGATCATCTTGAAATTTTTACACAACATTCTTAAGATATTCATTATCTATCTTTGACCTTTCATATTTATTCTTGCCACTTATGATGTAGAGATGACATTTCAACTATCTTCACTCTATTTGATTCTGATGATGCTTAAGTCTTCAAGTTTATAGCCTTTGAATGTGATTTAATCCGTCTTCAAATTGGCTTTAATTTATTCGTCACATCATGTCAAGAATGCCAGCCAATAATCCGAAAGATAATCTAGGAAGCCAACCTCAGTTTATATCTTCTTCAAATATTGGAATGTAATGTGTTCCTGTTGAAAATCTAACATCATACCCCATCGCCGACTTTGCTTTTAAGTTTAGTTATGGTTAAGATTCAAATTTAAGCACGTAGCTAGTAAGCTCCATTAAAGACTAAAGCTAAAAATTGATAATCGAAAACAAAGTTTGCTGTATAATTATTTGTTAACTACTTACCTTGGCTATCATACCATGCGGACGTGTTTTTACCGTTGCGCTATTTTTCCGTCTTTTATTGAAACTTCTACTTATCTCTTTCAATTTCGCTGCCAATACTTCATTCTGTGTCACAATTAATTTATTCTCAATCAAAACAAAATGTCTCTTCAGTGCGTGAATTCACTCTGATTGCTTTGGAGTATTTTATAAGTTTTCCAACCCCAATCAAGCTTTTTACAATGACTGTAAATCCACCATCGAAGCAAATCTAATTTCGGAGCCAAAATCGTTTTATAAGTTTATCAACTACATATAAAAAGAAAAATGATGGTTTCCCTCCTTCTCTTCACTACGAAAGCCAATCTTCCAACGACCCAACAACAATCGCAAATTTTTTTGCAAGTTACTTTAAACAGTCTTTTGTTCAAAAAACCCCAGATCTAGACCAGACTTACTTTTCCTATCTTCGCCATTTCTCTACAGGGCCTTCTAATCTAAGCTTAAGGGCCAGTTGCTCAAATCGAATCATAAATTTAAGTTCTACATAAAGTTCTATTTTAGTATGGGGATTTTATGTAGAACTTAAGAATTCCGGAACGTCCCATACAAAAATGAAAACTTTATGTAGAACTTAAATTTATGATTCGATTGAGCAACTGGCCCTTAATAACTCAATTGTTCTTTATGGTCTCCTCAAACTCAAAGACGAGCATAATCCAGGTCCAGATGGAGTTCCTGCCATTTTGCTTAAAAAATGTTGTTCCAGTTTAGCCCTTCCCATCACTAACCTTTTCAAACTTTCCCTTTCAAGTGGGGTTTTTCCGGACTAATGGAAAATATCAGTTATTTCACCTATCCATAAAAAAGGCCCCAAAAACATAATATCTAACAATAGACAAAAATAGCTTAACTCTTTCATATTTCTAAGCTTTTCGAAAGCATTCTGTATGAAATACTTTCTTTCCAGTGCAAATCAATGATATCCTCCCGGCGAAATGGTTTGTGTAAGGGAAGGTCTACAACCACTAATTTAGTTGAGTTGGTTTCCTTCTCTCTTTCTGTGATGAAAAAAGGAAACGAAGTAGACGTCATTACCACAGATTTCAGCAAAGCTTTCGACAAAATGTCTCACACTTTAATCCTCTTTAAACTTTCATTTCTCGGATTTAGCCCTATCCTACCCAAATGGATATCTTCACATTTGGATAACCGCCAATATAGAGTTCGTTTCCGTTCTACTCTTTCAGTTCCTTTTTGGCAACCTCCGGTGTGCCCCAAGGCAGCCATCGTG
Organism: Melanostoma mellinum; assembly: GCA_914767635.1. Lineage (NCBI taxonomy): Eukaryota > Metazoa > Arthropoda > Insecta > Diptera > Syrphidae > Melanostoma > Melanostoma mellinum. The sequence goes on along the minus strand of OU612059.1, from coordinate 177,264,855 downwards.
GACCCCTCTTCTTCATTCTTGCCATTAATGATGTCGAATAGATCATCCAATATTCTTCCATCTCGCTTTTCGCGGATGATGCTAAAACTTTCAAAGTCATCACCTCCGATCGAGATTCTTTGCAGCTTCAAAATGACCTCGATTCATTTGTCTTTTGGTGTTCTAAAAACCTCCTTGTATTAAACATTGGCAAATGCGAGGCAATAACTTTTTTTCTTAAAAGTAATAAACCTCCCCCCAGATCCTATCATCTTCAGAACATTTCCATAAACCGTGTGCAGCTTATCCGAGATTTAGGAGTTATCTGCGACAGCGAATAAAATTTTCGTTCGACGTTATTGACGAGGTAATATCAAGAGCGAATTCCACCCTTGGTTTTATCAAGAGATGGTCCAAAGAGCTCCACAACCTCCTTGTAACGAAATCCCTTTATATTGCCTATGTTCGCCCTCTCCTAGAGTATGCATCGCAAGTGTGGGCTCCATATCAAGCGGTTCATATCTCAAGGATCGAAAGTGTTCAACGTCGTTTTCTGCTGTTTGCCCATCGGGATCTCTACTATGTTAGAAACTTTCTCACCCTGCCTCCTTACCGCGAACGTCTCGCAATTCTTTATCTCCACTCCCTAGAAAACAGAAGGAATATCTTTGACAGCATATTCATTCACCGACTTCTTACTGGTAAAACTGACTGCTTCCCCTTTTAGACCTTATCTCCTTCAACACTAATCCCCCAAACGTAAGATCATCCCGATTTTTTTTCCTTCCTGCTCATCGTACATCCTATGGTCTCAACGAACCCTTAACCCGAATGTTGAGTAAGATTACTTCTGTTCCTTTTCTTTTTGACCTTAATCTTCCAAGTCCCTGTCTGAAAGTCCTCCTTTTAAACTATTTCTCATCCTTGTAGTTTAATTTAGTTTTAATTAGTTTTAATTAGTTTTAGTTAAGTGTTTGAGATATTTTAAGCTTGTATTAAACTAATTAATGGGGAGGGAGCCCCACCAAAATTATTGATAAAAAAAAATTATCGAAAAAATCTGTGAATGGTTGCGGTGGATGAGAAATCTCAGAAGTAAATACACTCTGTCTTCAATTAACAAGCCAAATATACGTCATAATCGGAATGAGTAGCTATTCCACAAAAACCAGTTCGTTATACGTAATCCAATCTAAACCAAACTTTCATACATCTGTTAAGGAAACCGCAATATGGTTCATAATCAAAGCATTACGAGTGTGTGTTGCCGAAAACACTTTCTGGTTCTTAATTAGATATCTGATTGATCAAAGTAGTAGCTCAAATTATGTTCACACAGATGCAGACCACAATTGATTACCAAATCTGTTTACTGCAGGTGGTGATTATGTGGGTACTAAAGGGATATAAGGTCCTTTGTATGCTTAACCCTTAAATGGCTTTGTTTACCATACAATGTACTTCTCAGACCGTGGCCTTTGAGGTTTTCGGGAAGGACAATTTCTGAATGAGTCTCTTAAAACAAATAGAGCTTCTTTATATTCTAGACGTAGAAATTGAATTGTTGGCTTACGAACACCATCGTGCCATAGTTATTTTCGCGAAAAGTTACATCTATCTTTCAAATGTTACTAAAGTCCGGAGATCCTGTGCAATAGAATGACTCACTTGCATCTACGACTCGGGTACCAATAATCATATTTAAACTAAACACCACTTGCCATCACCACAATGGTTTCAATTCCAAAGAAATATTCTTCTCTGGTTTGGTAAGCAATCAATTGCCTGGATGATAAAATCTTTCAATTTATACCAATTCATTGGAACGCATAAAAATGTATTAATTTGTCCTTAGAGTATTCCCATAAATGGCCATAAAGGGATTAGACACAAGCAGTCATCGGGGGGGCTTTTATCTTAATCTTTGACTCCCACAATTTCCTTCTCGATTGTAACGTCTGTCATCAATTTTTATTTTATCGATAAACAGAGTCGTAATAAGGCTTATGCTTATTTTTTCATCTGGCACGTTCACACCTTTACCCTACTTAACTACGTTTAGCTCTTGATCCTTCTGCCAAATCAGCTTCGGAGTAAGAAAACAAAACAAAAAAGAGGAAGTCTCCGTATCCGATGAAGGAAGCAAAATTGTTATACCTGACCCAACAACGAGGTTGATTCAACCGTTCAACCATAAAATTCATATACCAGAGGCCAATGGCGGACGGAAGCATGCAATTTGCAATACAACCAAACAATTTGACTCTACTGGCTCATGCTCGTCGATAAATAAAATTAAGTTCCTTCAAAAGGCCAGAAAAAAAAGAGAAAAAAGCAAGAAGAACTTGTCTTCGGTTGTTTTTATTGAACTTAAAAAAAAAGCAGTTTTGTATAATAAAAATCGTAAACCCTAACCGGAAAGTGGTAAAAAGGTTACCCCTAGTCTAACAACGTATACTGCCATATCTCTTTCCTTGTAGGTATGACTTGCAAGCAGTTAAGTGGAATTTCCCTCCTTCTTCTTCAATGTCCTGGGTTCTTTCGTACGTTTTGTATTCTCAATATCAAAAAAAGGCTCCCGCTTGTTTGCCGGCATGACATTGGGTAGTGTGATAGTGAATAAAGCCAACGATGTGTGAATAAAAGAGTAGTCAACCGACAAGTATATCCACCTAAAACTGAACCACCCAACATCAACTCATTTATTGGTATGTCTTTCAAAAAATTGATGAGGGTTTCTTTCTCATATGTTTGGACATGGTCGTTTCTATTGGGAAAGCTTCGGTTCTGTGAGTTTACAACTTCTTTTCTGCCATTCTTTAAAATCATTCAATATAATTGAGTGGTTTATATTCCTGGGAGACCGCAACAGAGTTCTTTACTAGCAAGTAGGTGGATAGTTTGGTGGCCCTTTATACATCCTTTATAGTTCTTTGTGCCTCTTGACAGTAGCCCATATCGGTTTGACTAGGAAATGATGTTGTGGGTTGTGTTTTTGAGGTTTGACATTTATCGTCGTTGTTGTAATTTGAATGGAATGAAAACAATTGATGGAAACTATTTGGGTACCAAGGGATTATCAAATTAATTGAAATGGGACACATTATTGCGCATTTTTAATGGGCGGATCGACTTTTACTTCATTTGGAGTAGTGCGCAGCGTTACGTTTCACGCAGAGTTTGCTGCACACATAACGAAGTCACATCAGGTTTTTTTAAAAGCTTTACTCACCACAACGAAGTATCCATCATACTTCCCGTGAAACGGACTGTCCAAGGTACAGAATCTGGGAATACCGGATTAAATTTCTTTTGAATCTTGCTGAGCTACCCCCTCGGGACCACTTGCGCACTTCTTCGAGGGAATCCATGCTAGTGCTGTTTCCTCAACTTTCAACTACTTCTTCTCATTTTTTGTTTTCAGGATCTGCGTCAAATGCGCTGCTTGATTTTGACTGATTTCTCCAATACTTTTGTCTGTCAACAAAAGTCCGTATTGTCACGAAGGGCTTCTTTTTTTTCCAATGTTAAGTAGATAGGCAGTGAGGTACTTGTATCCGGTGTAGAGCTGTGTTACGTAGTAGTTAACTTCACCGCGTTTCCGATTACTCCATCCGATTAGGTCTCCGATCGGCCTAGCAGCCCAGTACTTTTTGCTTTCCGATTCCCATCGCTCCTGCCACTTTTACAGTGACAGCGCTTTTGATTCCGTATTTGCCGCTTCTACGCTGATTTCTGCTGTCTAATGTCTGTATTTTCGTTGTGCTATGAAAAGGCCAATTGGCATGACTACTGGCTCCGACACTGTCCAGTAGGCGCCATATCTGGTCAGGTGCTTCTCAAACATCTTTGCACCTCCTTGATAGGGTACAAAATAGAGCGTTAAAATTGATAGGTGATAGTTCAATCGTAGAATCAATTGATTCTCTTGAACATCGTCGAAACGTTGCCTGTCTCACTCTCTTTTATCGCTTTTTTCACAAGCAGTGCTCTAGTGAAGTAGCCAGTTGCATTCCTCCCCTGAAACAATTTAGCCGCAACACCCGCCTTGCTAGGAATGTTCATCAGTTTTACCTTGAGCCCAACTTCGGACGTACAGTCAAGTATAGAGATTCGTAATTCATTCGCACCACCCGAATGTGGAATGCTTTACCTGGCTCTGTATTTCCCCTTCATTACGATTCACAAGGATTCAAAAGCAACGTGCATCGGTGTCTCCTTTCAAATCCTCTCCTATTTTCCTAAATGCTCGCACTGTGTTTAACAACATTATGAGGGTTCATAACCCCTTGATGTGCGCGTTGATTATAAAAAAAAAAAAAAAGAACTTGTCCTTTGTATCACTTGATTCAGCTTTTTCTGCGCGCTTTCGGTATTCCTTGCAGTTATTACCGCAGCAACATCATCAGGTTTCCAACTAAAAAGCATCCTTCGGGCATCTTCATACAGTGAATGCCATTGTAGAAGATGTTACAGAGGTCTGGTCCAATTACAGACGCCTGTGCTGCTCCAACTGTGATATTCTTTCGTTTCATTCCTTCACTGGCTCGGTAGATAAGTTTTTATTCCTTGAGACAATCTTATATCAACCGTTAGAAATACCCTGGAATGTACAATCTTCTTTTAAGCTCTTCCATCTTTTTTGATCACCAAACTGAAGGCGTTTCAGACATCAAGCGTTATCAGCATCACGGTTTTCTTGATATGTTGGCTTCCTTACTGAGCTCTTTCGGTAGCCCCTGCAATGTACCCTGTTGCTTTTACATTAGGATGGCCCTTCCTGAAGTCATATTGTCTCTCACAGAAGTTTCTCATTCTTGTACCGTGGCTAACTATATGAGTCGTAGTTGCAATAGCTTTTCTGAGAGTTCGCTTGATGTGTCCAGCATTAACAGAGGGTTGTATGCGGATGTGGAGCCATGGTTTTCCCTTATTTTTGTTGATACATAAATGAAAGTCGTTCGGTAGTACATTTTTAAGAGCAATTGATGGACAGCCATTGTTTGATTTGTTTTAATGCTTCCACTGGTATACCGTCGGGTCCGAAATCTTCTTTGTTTTCTAGCGGGTTAGCTGCAATTTTCAGCTCTTCTTCGCTGAAAAATAGTGTTTCTTGCTGCATCTGCCTATTGATGTCGAATTGCCTGACAGGATGGGCTGGGAACAGTATGACCGCAATGTGGCTTATCATTTCTAGTCTACGATGTTTTACGGGCTTCTGGACTTCAAAACGTTGCATACCGATCTTGTAGCATCTCATAGTTTCTTGCTCAGGCTTATTACTCTCTTCAATTCATTTCGAACTGCTTTAAAGGGTAGGTGTCCCTTGTTGATATCCGAAAGGTTCGCTGACGTACTGTTTCATAACTCGCGATTTTCTTTGTTTGTACCTATATCAGATGGGGCCTCCAGAATACGTGCCCCTGCCACAGTCGAGAAAACTACGGGTAAATTGTCGCTTTGACGAATGTCATCTGGAGAATATATATATCCTTTAGATTATCTTCCATACATTTTTGTTTTGATCAATTCTTAATTTCGTTTATTTTCCTTATCCTAAGCTACTAAGCTCCGATTTCACTCTTGTTCTATAGTACTTGACACCAGCTTATTCTTCTATTTTACCAGAAAGAGTTTTATCTGCTGATAGCTGATTTTTTATTTCCGTCAATTATTATGTCACACGAGTGAGTTGATTAAACGTTTTCTTCAGCTGTTCCCAGCGATTAAAGAAGACCCATGTTCTTTCTATCTTCAAATGTGTTTCACAAGACGCCGACATTGAGTCTGTTGACGTTCCATCCGACTGGCGGGTTTGCCGCGCGGTTAATGTTTTGGCGATCCGACGAAACTTCTCTTTCTTATGTGATGAGAATGATGATGATGTTACGGCAAACTATAACATGATGTAAATGAGTCGGCGCGGTGCGGCGTGCTGCAAGCGGTAGGCTACGGAGACATAACAAGCAGCTCTGAATATGCAACTCATGATATTTGGCACATGACACGCAACATTCGACACATAATATGCAGTACGCTAGGGATATGTGACCCTTAATACACATCACGCCATACGTGGCCCAAGACACGCTATGCTTAAGATACGATACTTTAAACGCAATTGGTATTGATTTATCGCTTGTTCCGTGTGTCTTATGCAGCTCGTATGTTATTACGGGTCGATTGACGTGATTTGCCCGAAAAATCTTTTTTTTATTAAATTTTTCTTCTTTCATCAAACCCAAAAAATATTTAAGATGCTATCGGCCATATGAACCGAATCGCAACATATGAACATCAATGGCAAATTACCGCGAAATCCAAGCGCATATTGGTATAATATCCTCGTTAAAGAGTTTTTCAATTACGTAAAAGTTTGAGATTCGAATCCCAAAAACATTTAACTATTAACGTACCTACGTATAGAACCTTTGGCGAGAAATTTCCTAATTCTTCCAGAATAGAACTGCGGTAATGAGCTCTTTCTCAACTAAACTGCTAACCCCTTCCAATACTCACAGATTATGGTAAGGATAAATGGACTAGGCTTCAGCCTTCCACGTGCTTTTGTTCCCATATATTTATTTACTTTGAGCGCATATTGAGACACAATGACTTTGAACATGCGTCAATTGCTATCAAACATATTAAAATGGGCAGCCTTCCACCAAACTATTTCTGTTCATTTTCTTACAAAATGTTCATTGAAAAATTGGTGGTAGGTATATATAATTTTAAATTTAGTCGCACCCTGTTTCTTGATGAACGAGTCTTAATATCTTTTCGTAATTGACATCCTCATCCTTGGATTTCAATAATTTCACTCCTATCTTATGCACTCCATGCCGCACATACAAAGCAAGAACATTTTGACAAATCTAATTAAATCTTCAACACAGATGTGTTTATGTTTATGCCTTGCAGTTCTTCGTTACAAGTTAGAAACAAATCCTCTGGCAAAAATTCTGTTTTTCATTCTAAAGGCAAGAGCACCAATTTATAAACTTCCTTGCAAACGAACTGCAGTTTAAGTTCGTTTCTTTTGCATTTGGCACTCCTAATTGCACAAAAAGAGCGAAAACATAGAGACAAGTTAACTTTAGGGTACATTTAAATGCAAAAAATAAACTCAGTTTACAAATTTGACAGCTAACTGTACAAGTAGCAAGGCTCATAAATAAGTAAATGCCTCCACGCACAAGCAGTCTTAGTAAAAATATCAGTTTTTTGATATTGTTTGTTTTTGTTGCAATTAAAGTTTACAAAATGAAAAACTTTAAGCCGAGTCGAAAATATTTAATTAGATGAAAAAAGAGAGTCGAATAATTTTTTGTTTTGTAAAGACGCGATAACCAAGTGGGAAGGTCAAATGTGTACGTAGGTATTTTTAGCTTTCATTGAGCATTTTGCTTTGCCGTATGTTCGTTGGATTTGATTGTATGACCTGACTGAGACCTACCCACCTTTATTTTGAGAAGACATAAAGTTCATCCGGAAATCCGATAATTCCTCTTTGTATAGTTCCGCTTTTCAAATTGGCAGAAAAATGTATGTACTTCACAGTATAGGTACACACATATCGACCACATGTCACACAAATGATAATTCGGTTTTATTAGCTTTACTTGATATCGAAGAGATCACAACTGCTTCACTCAAGTGCACTTCGATTTTCGACGTTACAATATGAAAGGGATTCTGATAAGCAAAACTAGCTTACCATTTTTCAGACGATTGAGAAAAGAACATTTTTATGTATGTACCTCTTAATTTGTGTTACCGCTTTGATAATGCCACCCCTTTTTCTGAAACCGGGGCTTGTCCTTGAGGTGGATCCAAGATTTTAATAAGAGGCGGTAGTTTCCTTATAATTTTTCAGATTAGTTCATGAAATACTCACATTTTCAATGATTCCATGTTTAGACGTTTGTTATAAAAATTTTCAATATGAAGTCAGTCCAGTTTTGTAATCCTTGTAATTACTTTCTCAACATCGATTGAAATTTGTCTGTGAATATAGGAGTAGGTACATGAGCGCCAGACCGCTAGTCGATTTTCACTCATTGTGGACTTCAAATACGTTTGAAGGTACCGCAACAAAGAAAAAGACAGCTCTGCTGTAGAATTTTTAACCGGAAGCGTTGCAAAGACTTAGAGAAAACTGTATACTGTATAATAAGCACATCTTTATTGCATTTATCCAGTAAATCAAGAACAGTAATGGGAAGATGATTGTTTTGCTCCTTTTTTGTTAGTTATCCATTTTATCCGCAATAGCAGCAACACAGAATTTGACTCTTAGAATTGTTCAAGGCGATTTAGTACGGACTTAACGGTGCGGTGGTATCAAACTCATCATTAGATTCTGCTATCGTGGAGGATATCAAAAGCTACGTAACCAAGAGTTTTTACATTGCTCCCACCACAGAAGTTACTATGCCATGCATTAGCCATTACCTCGCATGAGTAGGTGATTCAACTCCAACCCTTTAATTTTCAATTCCCACATCAGTAGAAATAATTTAAATTAAAAGTATGATCCAGTGTTCCATCGGCGTTATTTACAGTTTTTGTTTAACAATGTTTTGGTAGCTTAGATTGTTATTTATGTAATTTCTTCTGCGTTGATATTTTTAATGTTTCTGAGATGCAAAAAGAGAACATATAAGTGTTATATGGGATCTTATATCCCCGGATAAAAATCACTTTAAATACATACATCTAAAGTTTCGGTTAAGAAAGATGTGCATATTTGTAACGAGATGCAATTGCATTAGTCAGCTGAATCAGTTTTGAAATTCGGTTGATAAATTTGGTGTTCAATATGGAATACTTAACTTAACATTCTTAACTTGGCATGCTGCCAGATGTTGTGGATACTGAGCTCTTCAACAGCATTGCGCTTAAGGTCAAGAGATGTAGTTTTTGTAGCAATTTTCACTATGTTAAAAAAATAAACAAATAAATAAACTGTGAATGATGTCAAAAGAGTAGAAAAACTTTGACAGTTCTTTTAAAGGCATGCGACTGGGAAACTCTTTCCAGTGTTTCCACGATTTCGACGAGGTCTAAGAAAAAGTAAAGTAACTCTTTATGTCTTCCTACCCTCCTCGTCTAGTAGAGTGATGTTAGTGCACAACCCCATAAGGCGTTCATGGGAACAGGAATTTGAAGAAGATTGAAAAGATAATTTTTGAAAATGAGGAAAGTTTTGAAAAAAATGTAACCTTCGCCATCTTCTTCATTTCATATAAACCTTTCGTTAATCCTTATTTTTAATTTAAAAAAAAGTATTAAGAAGTATACATAGAACAGTCAACATTATTTTTACTTGCGATTATAGGTACTATAAGGCAAGTCTCGCAATCTTGCGGAAAAAAAAAATTTCAGATAACAATTAGCTAAATATGACATTACGATGATAGAGAATACGAAAAAAGTGGGTCCTGCAAATCTGTCTGTCTGTATATGGATCTACAGCCCGAACTTGACCGATTTTCTTCAAAATTTCCAGTAATGGTCTCTGGGGTAGCTTTTTGAGGGATTTTTGGAATTGGATCTCTAGGTCTTGAAACAAATGTACCTGCCATACAACTTATATGATAATACCTATTTTTCTCGAAAACGGCTCCAATGATTTTGATAAAATCTTACGTGAGGTTTTATTTCTGAATAGCTATTCTTATGATGTAAAAATTTCTTTAAGAAAAAGTCTTAAAACAGTACCCCCCATAGTACGGTTTTTTTCAAAACCGACTTTCTCGCTAATGGCTCACAAGATTTTGTCCAAATTTTATATTTAAGAAGTCGTAGGTGATTTAAGAAAGACTGCATATCAGCATTTGGAAAAATTTATTTTTTTCGAATTTTCGATAGTTAAAAAAATAAAAATTGTCTTTTTGAATATTTTCTAAACTGTATCTTTGATTTATTTCAAATGTTTTATCAATGCATCTTTTAGCAAGATCTTAAAATTTGTGTACAAAATTTTTTGAAACCTCATTTTTTAAAAAAACCAAAAAAAAACACCGGTTTTTATAAACGACTCTAACGATTTTGGTTAACATTTCACTGTTTATATGTATTAGCATCTGCAAAAAATGGCGTTTTTAGATTTTCGTTTAAAAACTTTAGAATATTTAATTAAAATCTTTGAAATATTTTATGTGATTTAATTCAATTTCGATAATTATTTGTGTAGGTGGCAGCCCTGAAATCACCAAAATGTATTTAGAGTTAATTCTAAAACCTTTTATTCAGCCTTAATATTTTGGTAATGTACTTAGCACACAATCGCAAGTTCGTGCGACCAAGTCGTGCCCATTTTTTTTTTTTAAGTTTATCCTCGACTAATTGCAGTAGTTTCTGCGATATAACCGCATTTTAGTTGTAGACATATAAATCATTTTTATACAGGGTGTCCCATATTTCGTTTTACATACTTTGGGATATGATTTTTTGTCATATTCTAAGAAAAAAATTGCTGTACAGTAAAGTCCGTTTCTCAACTTTGAAATCACTTTTTGACAATTTAAAAAAGGCTAACTTTGGTGTACCCTGACCTGTGTTAAATTCGATATCTCTGTCGGTTCTGGTGATAGAGACCTAATTTAAGACTTTATTTGTAGAAATAAACACCTTTAAGACTGTGTTTAAGTTGACCTTCCTAAGGTTCAAAATTGCCAGATTTTCAATTTTAAATTTATTTTAAATTTTCTTCTCCAAGCAAAGTTCTGACTTTAAGGTCATTTTTTTTTCTGAAAATGCCTGATAAACATAAAGTTTCTTTATTTTTTAAAGATGAACAAAACAATAATAAAAAAAAAACTCGGTGCACTCAAAAACCCACAGATTTTATGATATTTGATAAAATGCTAAATGGGTAAAATGTAAAAAAAAAATATTTTGCTTTGAGCTTTGAAATAACATAACTTACAAATGCCAATAAAAAACAATAAGTGTATATAGGGAAAACGTTTAGGAAACAATAAAAGACTTTGATTCGACTTGTACTTAATTTGACAGTTTATTCGAGAAGAAGAAAGAAACAGCTAGCGACAGCTGTATTTATAACATTGAATGTTCTTATGTACTTATTACATATGTTCTTATATTGCGGGAAAATCTTACGATCAGAGTAAATAGTTTATCTCTGCTTTATATACTTTATGTGGCGAATTGCAAAAACAGCCACAGGGTGTTTTGGTAAAAAGATAATTGCCTACAGCTCGGCCATCCTGACCGTAAAATCGTCCCGATTACAAATTTCTTTTACATAAATCAATTAGGCAAACATTATTGTATATATACATTATTTTCTCTTAGTTAAGTAGTGAGGTATACGAGTACCTTCATTTCATAAAAAAAATAGTTGACATTACATATAATAGTAAGTTTTTCATTCACATGCATAATGTTACATAAAATTGAAGGTTTAAAAAATAAAAAGTTAAAATGACATTAAGTTTTATATTCGAAAATACAATGTTATCATTTATTAAAATATACGTTCATTTGAAAGCTTAATGGATAAAAGCTCATCGACATAATTAGCATAGATGCGTCAAAATTTCATTTATAAATTTTCAGTTTCGGAATTCAGTTTTCAGAAACACCATCTTCTTGATTATTATCGTTCAAGTCAGTATCTGGAAGCACATATAATTTCATATTATTAGGAGAACTTATGCCTTTATATGGCAACCTTGTCAATTGTAGTCCTTCTATGTCGCCTATAGCGTACCTGTGATTTGACAGAACTTTCTTAATTTCGTATGGTCCACGATACTTGGCTAACAGTTTCTTATTCGTTCCAGGTGTGGTATCAACATTTTTTATCATGATATAATCTCCTAGTTTATATTCCGTTGGACTTTTATGTCGATTATCATAATGTATTTTGTTTTTCATTTGTTCCTTCTCAATTTTTTGCTCAGCTTTATTTCTTATCTCGTCTACGTTAATTTCTTCAGGCCCTATGCTACTAACTAAAAACTCTTTAACTCTATCACAAAATTTGCCTTTCTGATCCCTACCAAAAAGTAAAGTGCTAGGTGTAAATCCGGTACTTCGGTTAACGCTGTTATTGATAGCAAATTCAACTTTTTCAAGATTTTTGTCCCAATTGCTAGTGGTAAGCGCTTCACATTCCTTTGCTAGCATAGGTGTTATCACTCGATTCAACCGTTCTACCTGACCATTCGATTGCGGAGAGTGGGTGGCAATCTTGACATGCTGGATGTTGTTATCATGCAAAAATTCGGAAAACTCTTTGGAAGTAAAACATGTTCCACGGTCAGAGATTATTCGCTTTGGTCTGGAATAATTAGCAAAATATATTTTTAAGCATTCTATAGCTTCTTTGCTCGAGGTGCTTTTGGTAGAATAAAGTTTGACAAATTTGGTGAAACCATCCACCATCACAAGAATGTGCTTCTTGTTGCAACGCGAGCTAGCAAATGGACCTAAGTGGTCAATATGAAGCGTATCAAAAGGTAACTTTCCTTTTGGAATTGGGTGGAGAATTCCTTCTGCTTTTCCGGATTCGGGAGAAAAATAAATACATTTAATACATTTTTTAATAACAGCTCTAATCTTGTCCTTCATATTAGGAAACCAATAGATTCCAGCTATATGTTCGAAGCATTTATCAACACCCAAATGACAAAGGGCTTCATGATGAGTCCGGATCACTTGCTCTTCCATTTGAGATGGGACATAAAAAGTTATTTTGTCTTTCGTCTTTCTATATATTAATCCATCAACCATCTCATAGTAAGGACTTTCAGATTTCGTTAAGTCGGACGCAATCGCGATTATCTTAGGGTCTTGTTTTTGGGCGGCTGCGAGTACAAACTCAAACGATTGGTCGTCAATGTGCAAAACATTAAAAGATCTACTAAGTGAATCGACATGCGACATTCGATCGCTTTTCCTATGCTCGACAGAATAATCGTATGTTTGTAGCTCCAACGCCCATCGCGATATACGAGCATTCAAAGTTTTTTTGTTTAAAGTTAAAACAAGAGCTTGGCAGTCCGTTACTATTTTAAATGGAATACCTAGTAAGTAAATTCGGAATCGCCTTAGAGCATAGACTATGGACAAAGTCTCAAGCTCATAGCTATGAAACCTACTTTCAGCGTCACTGGCACGTTTTGAGAAATAAAACACTGGATGGAATTTGGCATCGCTCTGTTTTTGGAGCAGCACTGCTCCAAATCCATACGTGCTTGCATCGCAATGTAGCTCTGTAGGACTATGTGGACTATAGACCGACAGAACTGGTGCTGAAATTAGTTTACTTTTTAACAGATTAAAACAGGCTACTTCCTTTGGACCGAAGATGAAAGGAGTTTCTTTCCTCAACAAATCATACAGTGGTTTTGCTATGTTTGCAAACTGATGTATAAATTTTCTAAAATAGGAACAAAGTCCTAAGAAACTATGGATATTTTTCGCTGAGGTGGGAAGAGGAAAATTCTGAATAGCTTTTAAATTTGTTTCATTTGGTCTAACACCGTCTTTGTTTATTCTATAACCCAAATATACTATCTCACTTTGCAGAAAAACGCACTTATCCAATCTAAGCTTTAACCCTTTAGTAACAACTATACTAATAACTTCTTTAAGAATATCTATATTTTCCTCAATGGTTTCCGTCGCGATAAGAATGTCATCAAGGTAAGTTAAGTTAAGTAAAAACTGAAGGGGCGTTCTTAAGCCCAAACGGCATTTTGGTGAATTCATACTGCCCAATCGGTGTGGTAAACGACGTATATTTCCTTGATTCAATTTCAAGTGGTACGTGATAGAAACCATTTTTCAAATCGAGTGTAGTATAATATTTCTTATTTTTCAGTCGATCAATGTTGTCTTCTATTAAGGGTAAAGGATAATTATCACGCAAAGTTATTTTATTTAACTCCCTAAAATCAATGCACAGCCTAATTTCCTTATTTTTCTTTTCAACAAGTACGATTGGAGAAGCGTATTGTGAGCTTGACTGTTGTATTATGCCTTTACTAAGCAAATCCTCAATAATCTTCTCCAGCTCGATTTTATGAAAATAGGGTAACCTCCTAGGTGAGCAATGAAAAGGCGCATCCTTAGACAAAACTATTCTCATTTTGAATTGGTCCTCCTCAGGAACAACATTATTTAATTCTGAACAAAAAGCTGGTCTGACTACTTCCTTAACACTTTCTTGAATACTATATGGCAAATCTGGATTAACCTTAATATCCATCTCTGATTTTTCATCACATATATCAATATTAAAAATCTGTTCAATAAAATTGAGTTCTTCATTTGATTTACTTACATGCGGACAACGACACTGACTTGAAGACAATAAATTCATGCAGACTTGTGTTTCATGCAGACACGGGTTTCTTGAAGACAATGACACATCTGAAAAGCGATTACACTCAACGCTGTTTGATAACTCGGATAAATTAACACATTCTTGAATTTCAGTTTTATTTTCGGTTCTCTTAAGCACCATACCAATTTTGTCGATGAAGTTTCTTCCAAGAACAGCTGGATAACTCATAGAGTTGTTTTTTACTACTAAAAGATAAATATTAGTTTCTAGATTGTCAAAAAATATAAATGTATTAACACTTCCCAATACTTGCAGCGGGCTGTTGTTGACTCCACAATACGAGCGACTATTTTTATCCAATGGTATGATCATCGACGACGGCAAACATTTTTCTTGCACGAAGCTTATCGGACTCCCTGAGTCCAAAAGCGTTGTGAGTGCACCTGAACATTCGAAATGACCATCAGTAAATCGATAAGAAATCTCCTTCTCAAAGTCATTGGATTCTGGGCTGCCTTGTAGTTGCAAGCGGCTGCTTTCTCGATTGAAGACTTCTTTAATATTATCTGAGCAGTTTTGTTGTTTATCGTTGTTGCTGTTGTTGTTGACTTTGAGTGTCAAAACTGGTTTATTGTTGGAGCAATTTTTTGCGATGTGGCCACGTGTACCACACTTAAAACAAGTGAACTCTTTTCTCTGATAGAAACCATTAGCAGGTGCTCCAACTACTGTTTCTCTCTCATTGTTTTGCTCTTTTTTCTTGAACTGAATATTCCTTTGGTTGTTTCGAACAGCATAAGATGTACTGGGCTTGTGTGCTGCTGCTGAACTGTCACGATCACGGCTATTGATCTTAAATTTCTCGTACTTTCGTAGAGCGGTTTTCAGCTGATCGATGTTGTTGGCGCTGTAGAGAATACTCTTGTTGATCTCCGCATCAGATATGCCTTTGATTATAAATTGAATCAAGTCCTCTTCTTCGATCGGGTTATGTGACGCAATTTCTTGCATTGACAGCACATATTGCTGTATAGTCTCATCACGTCGTCTTTTTCTAGCATTTAGCTCACTGAAAATATCTGCTTTTGTTACGACACGTTTAAACTCACCCATAAGTGCGTCTCTTAGCTCAGTCCAAGTTCGCGTTTTTAAAGATCTTGTAAAGAGTCTTGCTGTTCCACTAAGGAGCCTCTTTCCATAGATGAACATGGTACGGTCATCTAAATGAAGAGTTTCGGAATACTCTTCAAAGAATTCAATCCACTTGTCAATTGGAAAGTTGTCATCCCCGCTAAATGGACACAACAGGTCTTCCATGTCTTTAAAGTTATTTGAAGCATGTGGCCTTGGGCTAAGATTTTCACGAGCGTCTTCCATCTGCAGCTCCTTCAGTCTTCGTTTGAGAAGAATAATCTCCTCTCTCTTCTTGCATGCTTCTCGCAAATCGTTAAGCTCCTCGTCGATGTCGTCACATGGCGCAGTATCTAATTCCTCCTCTAGGTCAGACTCTTGATCATCAGATTCAACGTCGTTTTGTCTTCTAACGGGCATGAAATCTCGTACAATCTTTCGCAGATCCTCTTCGGTATAGTCTTTCACTGAGTCCTGTACTCGCATCTTTAACACTGCTTTTGTGCCATCAGTTTTTCCATTAATAGACCGCAAAATGTCTTTCAGTACAGCCACAGTTGCTGTATTTATAAAATCGTTAAATTCTTGCGACATATTTGCGAACGACTTTAAACATTAAATAAGTTAACACTGTTTGTTAAACTAGTTATATTGGAATCAGATCCCACTTCTGAATTTTATAGGGAAAACGTTTAGGAAACAATAAAAGACTTTGATTCGACTTGTACTTAATTTGACAGTTTATTCGAGAAGAAGAAAGAAACAGCTAGCGACAGCTGTATTTATAACATTGAATGTTCTTATGTACTTATTACATATGTTCTTATATTGCGGGAAAATCTTACGATCAGAGTAAATAGTTTATCTCTGCTTTATATACTTTATGTGGCGAATTGCAAAAACAGCCACAGGGTGTTTTGGTAAAAAGATAATTGCCTACATGTAGTTAGTTGCTTCAATAAATTTCTTATCAAACGCTGTACCTATACTATTTTTTTTTCTAAGTCATATAGTTTTTGAGATAATTGAAAAATAGTGAAACTATATTTCTTCTTTAAAATCAAAAGATTTTCTAATTTTGAAAGAAACTTTTCATGTTCTCCTTATGAGGAGCCGAAGCAGGGAGTTGCAGGCATCTTTGAAGTCAGTTATTTAGAAAACTATAATTTGAAACCACTTCATTGAAAATTTATTATAAAGTGCAGATTTCTGGCTTTCGTAAAAAGTTTAATTTGTATCTGTTAATTTTCCCGTTGTTCTACAATATTTTTTGAATTTTGAAGTCAATTTTTATAAAACTGCCCCTACGCTGCCGCCTAAACGGGGGAGATAGACCCCCCACCCCCCCTTCTGTAGTAAAAAATTCTTGTATTGAACCTTTCCACCAAAAACCGTTATTATTTCTTGTCGACAAAGTTATCGTACTTTCCCCCGCGCCTGTATCAGATTGATCAAACTGATCAATGTATCTAAATTTCTAAGAAACTGTTAAAAACTCTTTTACACACCAATAAATATATGCAAATATATATATGTACTGTAGGTACATTCGGTCCACGCAAAGCAAGCTTTTAGGAAGCGAAGCCGTTGTTGCGACCAAAAAATAGAGCTGCAAAAAATTTCAATGGGACATTGTGATAAGAATATAGGATATATCGGTCTCCGATCATTGAACTCATTAACATCAGGCGAGACCACAGCTAAAGCGGCACTGTAATTCAGGTATAATGAAAGCAAGGGCATACAATGAACAAAGTACTTGGTCGAAGAGATATGAGAAAAGGACATTCGATGACATTTTAAACCACATAAGACTGTTCCAACCTAAAATCGATATCCTTTTATCAAAAACCATCTACCAAATGTGACTATCAGAATCTCCCTCAAAACGAAAAAAATAGAATCAGATTTATGACTAGAAAATAATGAACTACTTCTGCAAGGCTCACTCCGAAAGACAAATTACCTCAAAGTTATTCAAATAATAATTGGATTTCCCAATAAACGAACTGAACGGGATCTTGTTGACTCTCTATTCGGCCACAAAGTCTTCGTCCAATCAGCCTACTGAGATTATATTCATATTGCATATGCCAATCAATCAGTAACTAATATCCGGAGGTGATTTCGTAAGCAAACATCATTTGTAAACCGTTACAGTTTGAATCTTAAATATGAAGTAATAGCTCGGAGCAAAACTGCAGCTTCTCTGAAACCAAAATATTAACTTTCCCCTACGCAACATGTCATAGATTTATCTCCCTTACAGCAACACCAACAATCAACATATGTATACACATATAGGTACTCGAAATGATTAATGGAGTAATAAGATAGAATGTTGATCTTACACAACACAATTAGCCCATACTGCAGGCGTTGTGTGTGTGCAATTATGTGGTTAGGATTAATACTATATAGTCCCTCGGGTCTATCGTTCCCGATACTCTGTATATTTTGCACAAAAGTACTTTCAGTTGCCATACCCCGCATAACCATAACATTCTTGTAATTTTTTTTTTCCTTTTTTCTATCGAACAAAAATTCGTCCTTTTCGATAACCAAATCGAAATGATTCCCCATTGGGTACTTTTTGGAGAAGTGCAAAATTCAATACAGTGAAGTTGTCCTTTTATTGCACAGTTGCTCGTGTGCTTGAAATTTTACAATGAAAATAAAGTAATTTCCTTCCTCTGAGCTATCTAATCCTGAATGCAAATTTCCAATTTTCGAGGACAATCGTACCAAGTGTGTGTTGTACCCAGAATACACCTAAACCCCAAAAATTGGAAGTTCTTCTTCTTCTTATTCCGATACCGGAATAGGAGAGTACGAAACACACAACGTCTATTTCATTATAAATGTGAATATAGTACGAAAGTATACGCAACCTACGAGTATATTGTGTGTGTCGTACATGGATGGCCCTCTTCCTCCTGCCGCTGCTGCTGCTGCTTGGTTTAGGAAGTTTAATTTATCACGAATGTCCGGGGGGACTTATAAACTATTTATCGTTCTAAGAAGTCTCATTGCCAAAGTTATAAATTTAAATGGATAATATTGGTTGTTGAAATTTGTATTGATTTTGGAAAGTGAGGAAAAACGTTTGAACCGATGCGTTGGTGTTTCGAAAGTTTGTTAAGAGGGAAGGACTCTATGATAAGGATATGATGGTTGGGGCAGTTTTGTTTGGTTGATTTTTATTGTTTTGTAGGCGCTAGATGTTTTGATGTTAAAGAGTTGTTACAGTTCAGGTCAAAATGAGCGAATTCTCACATTAAGGATTGTTTGAAAGGATTAAAAGGAGTAAGGTTTTGTTTCTGGTGCCAATGACAGGTTCTAAAACCTTAACACTTCAATGAAATTTTACAAACATGTCAGTTAACGGGACCAATTCGATGTCGATATATTTGATTTGTTGTAAATTGGCAATCTGTCGTCATCTATGCATTCATATACCTGCAATGCTTGTGTATGAAATGTATAAAATCAGATTTCAGTTTTATATAACCAACTTTAGCTCTGTAAAAGTTGTTTCTATTTTTTCTTGACTTGGACGTTCGGCCGTCTTATGAGTAAGTGGGTTTTATGGAATGGGATGCTTTGGAACGAAATTGGCTTCGTGATAGTCCCAATAATTACTTCCCCAAAAATAGTTTTGGCTAGTTCCTGCAGCATACATACCACAAGTTCTAAGCAGACCTCTGACGAGATGGTTCCTTCAAAATGAAAGAAGCTCTGAACTTTCTTGACGAATGTTTATGTGATCTTTTTTTTTACAGTTTTTCTCACTTATTAGGTGTAAATAGTTGTTATTTTTTTAAAATCGAATAAAGGACTCACATTTTTATTGGATTACTTTTTATTGATTTACTATAAGTAAATATTGCACGCAGCTCCTATTCACAAGGTCTATTCGGAATGTCAAATTTTCCGGTACTTTTTCGAGCATTTCGGGTTGTATTCCACGAATTACGCGTGTTATGTTGTCCTATATCAGTCGTGTTCGGCTTGGCCACACAGACTTACGACTCCACATAACCCTACAAGAAGTAATCAAGAGCCGTTAAAGCGTATGATCTTGGCGGCCGAATCACAGGTTGTTGTATCTTCTTCTCGATGATGCCAACAGCACATTAAACTGTCGGTTTTTTGTGATGCACCGGTAATTCTGGTTTGCCATGTGGCTGTTTATCAGTCCAGATACCATATAGATTTGCTTACTTAATTATCCAGAAATGAGCCTCATCGCTGAACACCGGACCAAAATTTGATGTTCTGGTCGGTCATTCGGTTTCCATTCTTGCAGAAGTTTAATAGACTTTCAAAATTTAATCGACACGAAAAATTTTTCATTTTGTGGAGGCATAATATTAATAATATCCGATGCTATAGGCCTGGATTTAATGGAACCTAGATTTGTTAAATTGGTGCTAACTTATTTACTGCGATTTATTACCTACATATTCAATAGTATACTAGCAACGTCCAAGTTTCCATTAGAATGGAAGAAGGCTTAAATAATTCCCGTCCCATTGCCATCCTCCCATTCCTCATTAAAGTGTTCGAAAAATCTATGGATCAACAACCTGTTAAGTTCCTGCCAATCTGCAGGATTGCAAATTGCAGCTGCACATCAGCCCTACGTCATGTGAGTAATGAAATAAGAATCGCATTGGCAAAGATCATATAACACTGCTCTCATTACTTAGAATTTTCAAAGGCTTTTGACACTGTCATCCAATTCTGTGTTAAAAGCAGCAAATGGTTCATATAATAATACCCCGCTACGTCTATAATCTGCGGCGGTATGACCACTTATCTAATTTTATACTACGTATCTCTGAATGTAGCCTCGACAGCTTACTAAACTTTCGCTCGGTGAGCTATTTGCATGAAATCTTTCAACAAACGGATTGTTTACATGCAAAGCTAAACTTCCCTATTTCAAAAGGTTTTTGGTACTTATAGAACCTCGATGATAATATCTTATAACTGAGCGTCAATATTTTTTCCACGTAACACGCCTCTGGAACTCCCTGCCTGTTGCGATGAGAAGTATAAGAAAACGGAAAGGTTTAAATCTTTAGATTTCAATTGTTTGGCAAATCGTTGATAGTATTAACTAGGAAAGTAACTATTTTCAATTTTCTTTTTTCTTTTCTTTTTCATAATATTTTTTTTTTAACTTTATTTCTCTTAGTTCTTTTCTATTTCATCTAATCAAGTACTTTTGATGCATAATTCAACTGGTTATTTTCTTTGTTCGAGATAGACTATAGTTCTTATCGGTATATTTTATACTAGCTGTGCCCGCGACTTCGTCCGCGTGGAATAGTGACTTTCGGCAGCATTCTTAATTTTTTAGGCTACTTATTTTGCAAATAAGACACATTCATGCGTTTTAGTAAACCATTGTTATATTATTTTATTTAAGTATATGTTTGCACACGACGTTCTTATTTTTTCCATCTTTTGTGAAATAAAAAGGTTTTGTGGGATTGATACACGTGATTCTGCCTCATAAAGTTGCCATGAGATTTTTTTCTAAGCGAACACCTGCAACTTAAAGCGTCTGAGCCTTATTTATAATGATCAATCAGTGGGAATTAAAGGAAAACGGGGAATCAAAACGTTTTGGACTTGTTAAATTAGTAACGATGTCCATCTTCAGGTTCTTGACTATCTCTGTACCAAAATTCATATAAATAGGTTCTATAGTTTGGGCGGTAACAAAGAGAAATAGACAGACAGATTTAACTTCGTACTTATAATATTAGTAAAGACTCCCGTTCCCGTAGAAACATGGTGACTGTTCCCGTAAGGAGTATGGGGATGAGTAGAAGTTTATGTTGCTCGAGGATTATGAAGCATTCCAACGGTGGAAGAGTTTTTGAAATTTGTGTTGTAGTGTTCCTGCTCCCGTGGGAATATAGGGAAAAATATATAGCCTTTGTCCTTCCTTGGGTTCAGAACAATCTTTGTAAAAAATTTCGTTTTAATCGGTTTATTAGTTTGGGCGGGAGATGGTAACATATAGAACGACGGACTTTCACACTTATTATATTAGTAAGGACTCCCTTTCCCGTAGGAATATGCGGATGAATTAAAGCTTAAGTTACTCAGGTATAGTGTAGCATTCTAACGGTGGAAAAATTTTTGAAATCGGTGTTGTAGTTTCTAAGTTCCTGTAAACGTTCCCGTTCCCGTGAAAATATAGGGATAAATGTAAAGCCTATGTCCTTCCTCAGGTTCTGAACAATCTTTGTACAAAAATTAATTCTAATCTGTTCATTAGTTTGAGCGGGAGATAGAATGGTGAACAAACAGAGCTACTTTTGCATTTATAATAATAGTGAGGTGAAATATAGCCTATGTCCGTCTTTAAGTTCAGGAAAACCTTTGTACAAAATTTCATTTAAATCGGTTTGTTAGTTTGGGCGGGAGCTGGTAACATTGAACGACGGACAGACAGAGCTACTTTCACACTTATTATATTGGTAAGAACTCTAGTTCCCGTAGGAATATGTGGATGAATCAAAGTTTATGTTACTCTGGGATAGTGAAGCAGTCTATCGGTGGAAAAATTTTTGAAATCGGTGTTGTAGTTTCTAAGTTCCCGTATACGTTCCCGTTCCCGTGGGAATATAGGGATAAAATGTACAGCCTATGTCCTTCCTCAGGTTCTAGACTATCTCTGTACAAAATTTCATTTAAATCAGTTCTGTAGTTTGGGCAGGAGACGGTAACATAGAAATACGGACAGACAGAGTGACTTTCACATTTATAATATTAGTTAGGATACATACAAACAACTAACAGGGACATCTGCCTTGTATTTCAAAGCGAAATCAGATACTGAAAACTAATTCTCGGTGTATTTTCATTTCAGGAGCTCAATGCTACTTCATTTTTTTTTTTAGGAAGTAGCACTTGTGAATAATGGCAATGGGATTTTACTACACCATAACCATAGCAGGCAGTTTTGTTTTATAGAAGTTAGAAAGCCAACATGGCTACCCAAGCGTCATATGAGCTTCAGAGTATTAAAAAAAACATATTAACTCTTACCGTGCTCTTCTTAAAAATACCTTTGCTCTTTATTACCTGCTACGTAGCTCTATGAAAGCAATTTTACTTAAAATATAACCAAAATCTGTTTGAGGCATCATGAAAACTTTCAGATGTTTTCCGAATGGGCTCTTTTCAAAACCGTCTTAAAACTTCTTTAAGAGTAATTGATAAATGTGATACTTTTATTCTTGTGTTACCGTGTGATCGAGGAATGCATTTGAATGTTACTAAGTTTTTTTTAAACTCTATTGACTATTGTATGGAAGAATTTTAAGTTGTGGATGGATCTTATTAAAGTTGTATCCGCTATGCTTCCATGTAGCAAAGGTATACATAAATAAATAAATAAATAGGGTGGCGCAACAGAGCGAGGAGCCCCTGGGCCTAGCGCATTTCTCACAACCAGGCCTTGTGAGGGAATGGAGGGAACTTACAATTTTTTCGCCGGTTCCGAACGGCTAATTGAGAATGCGCTTTTCATGGCAATGAATTTACTAACGGAGGACTTGCCAATTCCTCGCGAAAGGCGATACCCGTGGAAAAACATTTTTGCATTTTGCCTCTGGCTGGGATTCAAACCTCTGGGTTAGCAGGTGGACATGCTAACCATTACGCCACAGGTACTACAAAGGTATACTATACATATTTGTTATTAATTACCCCCCCCCCCCCCCCCACACACACACCTAAATCTAAATTGTCCTATTTGTGTTTAGCAAAACCTTCTCAAAATGTACTCTTGCAAACACAATATCCAGTTTTTTTTTTGTTCCCTGCAGTATATTCCTATTCTCTTGCCCTTGGTGAACCTACAGAGTATTAAGCGAATAGAACGTCATATTTTCAACACCTCATAACTTCGAAACTCTTGCACTGATCCTCTATTTTAATTCCATGATTAAAAAAGTAACGCTGGAGAGTTTTTTTTTCTAATTAGTAAGTATTTTTTATTTGACAATAACAAATGCGCCGCTAAACTGTGCTCGAATAATGAAAAACTGACTACCTACCTATGAAATTATTTTCTAACGAAATGAGTTATAAGGGGCCCCGCAACTCTACTTTTGTTCGAGACGCTTCACAGTAACTGCTGGCCATTGCCATATTTTTTGATTTTTTTACATTAAAATTTTATTCCTTAAACAATATATTTTTAAGTAACACTGACTTTAATAAAAGTCCACAGAAGTGTTCTTTTTCTCAGCGAATTAACATCTAAAAAACTTTTTGGCTTGCCAAAATTTTCAATTCAATTTACTCAGATTAATTCGTTTTCTAAACACGTCGCGTCGGTTGTAGGCACTTTACCACTTAATCCACAGGTAGAAGGTGTAGAAGGAAGGGTAGAAGGATTACTAATGAGTTAATATCTCCGAGATTACTTTTTGTAATAGTAATTTACTATACTGGTGGTAGTGACTCGGATAAAGAAGAGAAAGAACAAGAAGTTAATAAAAAATGGAAAGATAAATTTTCTTCATTCAGGGAATACCTAGTCTGTATCTGTATCGATAGAAAACAATAATTATTATTATTTGAATGAAACAATGTTGATGGATTATGTGTACTTGATCACTCAAGCGCTAACGTCTCACTCAAGTGTCAAGTAGAAGATCTCTGTGTTTTTTCATTAATTTTTGATTTCTATTTACATATACAAATTATTAAAAGAAATTTTGATATCTACAGAAAAAATAATACAAACCATTTAAATTTTCATAACTATGCCGTGATGCCGACTGCAATTGCAACTGAGAAAGGAAAAGGGGAAACTGAGACTGGGCTGGAGAACGTAGACTGGAGAGGAGATTGGACTTTGGACGCATCAAAGAAGAATTGCCATTCTCACCTCAGAGGTCAGAGCTCAGACATCTGTCTGGTGTCTGGTCTCTGGTGTCTGGTGTCTGGTCTCTGGTTCTCTTTTATTTTATTTTGGCTTTGTTTCAGCCTTGCAAATTACAATTACAATTTGCAAATGGCAATTGACATGTTTCATCGTAAAGCTCGCACTTGGTTTGTTGGTGTGTGTGGCTATGGTAAGATCTGATTGTGATCAATGAGAAAGTTTGTTTTCACCTCATACGTTTTTTTTCAGCAGTGCGGTTCAGACGTGAAAAGTGAATTCTTGTGAAGAAAAAATTTATAATATTCCTTTGAATATGTAAGTGCTCTGTCTTTTGTGTTTTGTTAAGTAGTGTTGTGATGTGAAAGTGTTTGCAGACAAATATATTTATACTTTTTATTGCGCAATTAAAATACACTCCAAGAAGGAATCAACATTGAAATATCAAGTCCGGTAAGTGATTTTCATCAGTAATCAATACAAAATTGCATCCAATGTCAATCATTTAAAATATTTTATAGATATTTATTTAATTAGTAAGGAATGATGATGTTTGTATGTTTTTTAAAGTGTTTTTTTTTTCACAGAAAGTTCTGAGTACGCATAACATTGACTTAGGTTTTGTTTTAAGGAAACCAAAGTAGGTATAGCTACGTACATTTATAGGATAGTCATTATTTTGATTTTCATTTGTGTGACGCTGCCAATGCGTCTTTTGAAATAATTTAACCTAAGACCTACCTACCATTATTTCTTTTATTTGTGATAGAGTTTTTCGTTAAGTTCAAACATAGCCGAGAATTAGCAACTATTTTTCAAGGAATCATAGGTACTTTCCATTTGCTTTTTTAGTGCAAGTGGAAATAATAGCATCAAATATTTTCAATATTGTGTGATCTCTTTTTTTTTGACATACATACCTACATAAACAAAATATTTTTAGTCTTGAAAAAATGAACAATTTCTGAAATTTTCCTAAAAAAAAAAACAAGTTTCGCCGCTTACGACGTCATTTTAAACGACCCTCGTAGAAAAGCTTCGTCCGCGTTTATAGGAGAACTTTAAACCGGACCATCTGAAGTGAATTAAACATGCTATATTCGAAACCATAAACTAGAACTCGGCCGAATTAAGAGTGAAAAAAAAACTATCAAAAGCTTAGTGAACTCTCGTGACAATTATAAGAAAAGAAAAAGATTTGAAGGTAAGATGTTTAGTAAGAGTTTTAATTGAGCAAAAATATATTCAAGCAAAGAAAACACAAAACACGTCTGACTTCTTCGAATCGTATATTCAGAATGACTCTTTATTTATTCTGTTCTTCTACTTCTCCTCGCCATACACTAATACATACATCATTATAGTGACATGGTAACATGCAATACCTTTACATTATGCTCTTACTACTACAATGATAACATGCAATACCTTAACATTATGTGCTTACTACTACAATTCGGCCATCCTGACCTTTGAGATCACCTGATCTCTGTTTTGTTTTACATTTTTTTCATATAACCAAGGTTTCATGTTGCCAACCGCCCACACCCCTTGATATGGTAATCGAGACTGTTGAAAATTGTCTACATCTTCGAGCAGATATCTGTCATTTCGTAAAACTTTAGCAACCCGATACGGTCCCCTAAATTTTGGGATCAATTTCTTAGATGCACCGGGGTGTGAGTCAAAATTTTTTATCATTACATAGTCTCCTGTTTCATAGGACGTAGGCCTACACCTTTTCTTGTCCACATAATTTTTGTTGTATGTTTGAGATTTTTCTTGTTCTATTACCGCTTTCTGTCTTATCTCAGTTAAATCCCGTTTTTCTATCCTGTCTTCAATTTCACTTAAATTTTCAACAATTCTATCTGGCAATTTTCCTTTCTGACTAACCCCAAACAACATCACGCTCGGATGTTCTTTAATCGTTCGATTTATCGTATTATTTAGTGAGTACTCTACGTTTTCCAACACATGATCCCAGTGTATACCCTCTTCTGGTTTAACAAGTTTTGCAATCATTGGCCCTAGGCTTCTATTAACTCTCTCTACCTGTCCGTTTGCTTGAGGCGATCCTGTTGCAATCTTAATATGCTGAATATCCCTTTCAGATAAAAACTCTCTAAATTCGTTTGCCGTGAAACAACTTCCTCTATCTGACACTACACATCTTGGTCTACTGTATGCCCTAAAGTAATCAATTAGCGCTTGTATTACTTCTTTAGTGTTTGTTGTCTTAGTAGGGTAAAGTCTCACAAATTTTGTAAAAGCATCTATCACTACAAGTATATATTTCTTTACTTGTTTCGAATTATCCACCGGCCCATAGTGATCTATATGTATTACTTCAAACGGAACTTTTCCTTTCGGCACGACATGAAGAAAGCCTTCTTCTCGACCCTGTTTAGCAGAGAAGGAAATACATTTAAGACAATTTTGTATATGCAATCCTATTTTTTCTCTCATTTTAGGGAACCAATAACTTTTTGATACTAACTCGATTACTTTGTCTGTGCCTACATGACCGATTTCATCATGGTATCTATACATCACGTGGTCTTCCATTTGTTCCGGTACTAGGAATACTATACTACCGTCATTTTTCTTTTTATATATCACTCCGTTTCTCATTTCATATAACCCATGTTCTGAATTTTCTAACATTTCTTTCAATTTAACTATTTTTCCATCTTTCCCTTGGCATATAATTAAGTTCTCTTCAAAAGTATTAGTTTCCAACGTTAATATATTTGTCGTCCTACTCAACGCATCAACATGTTGCATGCGAGCACCCGCCCGGTGCTCTAACGTGTAATCATAATTTTGTAATTCTAATGCCCAGCGGGCAATCCTTGGGTTGAGTTCTTTCTTGTTTAAAGTAAGAGTTAAAGAATTACAATCTGTAACTATTTTGAATTTTTTACCTTGAAGATAAATTCTAAATCTACCTAGAGCATTTATAATTGCGAGCGTTTCCAACTCGAAGCTATGAAATTTTGATTCAGAATCTGTTGTTCTTTTAGAATAATAAAAGACTGGATGCAACTTTTTGTCCTCTTTTCTTTGCAATAGAATTGCTCCGAATCCTAGAGCACTTGCGTCGCAATGCAACTCTGTTTCATCTTTTGGATTATAAAGTGCTAGTACTGGCATTTCTATTAATTTAGTTTTCAATAACTCAAATGCTTCTAACTGCTCTGGACCGAAATTAAATTTTCTATCTTTTCTAATCAAATCATATAAAGGTTTTGCAATCGTTGAAAAATCTTTAACGAACCTACGAAAATATGAGCACAAACCCAAAAAACTTTGTACTGTGTGAGCATTTTGTGGAATTGGAAAATTTTGGATCGCTTCGATACCCTTATCATCAGCCTGTATACCTTCACCAGTAATGGTAAAACCCAAATATTTTATTTTGCTTTGAAGAAACTTACATTTATCTATCCTCAACTCTAACCTATTTTCTACCATTCTTTTAAAAACTTCTTCGAGAATCTTAAAATGTTCGTCGTAAGAATTCGTAGCTATCATCAAATCATCCAAATAGACTATCACCTCATCACTTTTTATCATATCTGCAAATATTTTGTTTATATGTCTCTGAAACGTTGACGGTGCGTTTTTGAGTCCAAACGGCATTCTTAAAAATTCGTACTGGCCTAACGGTGTAATGAACGAAGTAAACTTTACCGAATCTTCATGCATATATACATGAAAGAAGCCATTTTTTAAATCCAACTTTGAAAAAATCGTTTTGCCTGCCAGTCTGTCTAACAAATCGTCGATTATCGGTATTGGATAGCTATCTTTTGTCGTCACCTTATTTAAAGTTCTAAAATCTATACACATTCTAAGCTCTCCAGTTTTCTTTCTTACCAAAACTATAGGTGAAACATATTCAGACTCACTTTCTCTAATATAACCTTTGTCTAAATACTCATCTAGCAACGAACTGAGTTCTCCTTTCTCGGCATATGACAATCTTCTCGGACGACAATGAAAAGGTTTCACGTCATTTAATAATAAGTTCATTTTAGTTTTAACCAAAGGTTCGGAGGGGCGTTTGGCATACACGTAACTATTTAAATACAACTCGTTCAACTGTTTTTTATACCGATATTCATTTAGCTCATCAATTTCTAAATTTAAATTTCTACTATCAATTTCTTCAATATCTATAGACATTAATTCTTTTTCAAAATTCGATCTGTTGTCAAATATTTTACTTTCATTTTTACAATTCTCTAATTCAGAATAAAATTTGAACTTGCCATTGTTTAAAAAATCTCTTCCCAAAATCACCTCGTATCCGGTCGTACTGTCATCCACCACCAACAAGTCTACACTCATTTTAATATTTTTATAAATAACCACACCAGACAACATTCCATAAATTTTTAGTTTACTTTTATTTATTCCGAAATAGTTTTTGTTTATAATTCTATTGTTTTCTATCAGTTGACACTCAGTTTTTGGTACTCTTGATTTTTTAATCAGGCTGACAGGACTACCGGAATCTACGAGGCAATCTAGAGAAAATTTGTCATTATTTTTTGAAAAAATAAAATATAACCTTCTTACATAATCATCATCCTCTGCGTTGTCCGCGAGTTGATGGACCAGTGACTTCCGTTCCGGGCAGGCTGCAACCATATGCCCCAATTTCCCGCAGGCATAACACGCTCCGAATTCCCTTTTCGGCTTCCTACACTCATTTGCCATGTGTCCAACTGAATTACAGTTGTAGCACCTCATCGTCATCTTAGTCGATCCTGTTGCTCTGTAATTCTTTTTTTCCGCTCCTGTTGTAACCTCTGTTGCCGATCCCGTCTCATTTTTTTTTGTCGTTGCATTACTTTATGGTATGCTTTGTACAAATCCGCTTTGGTATTAAACACACCAATATACGCATAGAGCCTCATATCTTCGTCGGTGAAACCTTCGATTATGTACTCCACCATCTCTTCCTCCTCTATCTCCAAGCCCGCTGCCAGCCTCAGCTTGTCGCTGTAATACTCTCCAAATGTCTCCGTCAACTTCCATTTTCTTCCCTCGAACCTCTTTCTCATTGCCAATCTATTCTCTTTCACTGCGAAGATTTCTTTTAGCCCCTCTGAAAGAGTCTCCACACTCTCACACAAGAAATTTGGCTGTGCATATAGCCACTCTTCTGCTTTCCCCTTCAATTTCGACACGAAAAGGGTGCGAAGCACATCTTCACTAACACTATATACTTGCTTTACGTTATTTATTTGTGACAACCAAATATCTAAGTTTGCACCACCGTTGTATTCTGGCACAAGTTCCTTGTATGCGGTGTATAAGTGAATGTTTTTTAATGTCACTCCTGTTGTCGTTTCAATTGTATTACTTGTTGTCGGTCCCGTTTCCACTGCTGTTGTCGTTCCTGTTGTAGCTTCTGTTTCATCGCTCGTTGTCTCTCCCGATTCCACTCTGTTTGTCGTTCCTGTTGTCGTCTCAGTCGCCACTCCTGTTGTCATATTTAACATTCTTTTAAGCATCTCATTTTCTTTTGTCACCAGGTCTCTTTCTCTTTTTAAAAGAGCTATCTCCCGTTGCAACAACTCGTTTTCTTTTTGCTTTTGACGATCCGTTACTACATCGCTGTTTGTTTCTCGTTCTTCACACAATGTATATTCCTCTTCGTCGCCGTCGTCTTCGTCATCGTGCGACTCCTTTCCCGTTGTCTCTGGCGTTGTTTTTTTTTCCGGCGCTTCTCCACGTTGCTCTGACGGAATTTCACTCAGGCGAACAGCTAACGTCGCCTTCTTTCCACTGCTTGGTCTTCCCAATCGTTGCAACCACTCACGCAACTGGGCAGCTGTGTATTCTGCTGCATCTACTTCCATCGTAAAATTTGCACAAGGGAGGAGAGAGGGAAAAAAAAAATTGTGCGACACGTTATTGAAACAAATTAACCGCAGCAAAATTTTCACAACAATCTGTTTTTAATTTATTTGGATAGAAAAATTTCGCGACACGTTATTTGGATTTTTGTAGGTATCCCACTTCTGAAATTTTAGTAACAGTTTTAATTGAGCAAAAATATATTCAAGCAAAGAAAACACAAAACACGTCTGACTTCTTCGAATCGTATATTCAGAATGACTCTTTATTTATTCTGTTCTTCTACTTCTCCTCGCCATACACTAATACATACATCATTATAGTGACATGGTAACATGCAATACCTTTACATTATGCTCTTACTACTACAATGATAACATGCAATACCTTAACATTATGTGCTTACTACTACAGATGGAACCTTGAGGCACACCATAGTAAATCTTGCGAAATTTAGTCGTAAACGAGTACTTCCCTTTAAGTAGAATCGAATGAAACTGTATGAACAAGGGCGAAACGGTCAGCAGCTGGCAAGGTAAATCGTAATGAACTCATTTCTACTGCTGTCGCGTCGTGGTCCGTTACGCTAGTGCGGTTGATTCGTACACTAATCGGCATATCCCTTCCTTACACCGAAAGAAAAACCTTGGTAAAATCAAACATGAAGCTTGTTTGTTTTTGCGTCAAGCACGAACATACTTAAATTGAACAAGCTGGCGTTTTCATTTTATTTATTTAAATGCTACAATTTTCCTTGCTCAAATCAACAACGTCATTTTCGATTTCATTGTTAACCAACAACGGTTGTGATACTAGAATTATACATGTCCATGATACTTTAACAACGTTTGTGTTTCGTCAATAGTTCTGAATTGTTGGTAAAATATGAACATTGTTGATCAAGTATGTTCGTGAGAATTCAGCCACGTTTTTATTTGCTCAACAGTTTTAATGTAAAATTTCTATGATAAATGCTTGAATTGAAGTTTGACCTATCAAATGTATAGGTCAAACTTAAATTCAGGCATTTATCATAGAAATTTTACATTAAAACTGTTGAGCAAATAAAAACGTGGCTGAATTCTCACGAACATACTTGATCAACTATAAAGAATAATTAATTATCCCTTAAGATAAAATGGTCACGAAACTTATCATATTGAATTGAAGTTCCGTTATGCGACTTCACGTTTTCTGTGGGCTTAAGTATGAAAAATATTGAAATTCAAAATGTTACTGATACTTTAACTATTCTTTATTGATTAAAGAAGTATGAACATTGTTGATCAAACATATTGGTGATAGTTCAACAGTGAATTTGGTATTTCAATCACAAACGTGATGGTTTTTGTACATTTTTTGTACATTTCAGAATTAATTGTTAGTTAAGTACGTTTGTTGTTGATCAAATATGAAATCAACAATCACGTTGTTGGTTAAAAATTAGAACATATTCAAATCAACTACGAACATACTTAATTTAAACATTTTTATGATAGTTACCTGAAAAAAAAATTGATCACGGCAGCATACTTGATTTGAACATGCGTTCTTATTTGAATTCATCACGAAACTTGGTTAATTTCACAACTTTAGATGAATTGTTGATTAACAATGAAACATGTTTAAATCAACCAAGGTTTTTTCTTTCGGTGTACATTTATGTCACGCTTTTTCTAGCTCAAATCTCTTTATTATAAAAAGGAAGGCTGCTGTTATTTGAACTCTGAGTGAGATGCATTCGCTCCCTAATTAAGACTATCCCTGAGTTGTTGACTTACTGCGGGAATTCGAAGTTCGTCAGTTTTGTACCTTGTGTAGTGAGCTGGGTATCCGTGCTGCTGTATGACTACAAAACCCGAAAATGCTACTCAAAAACCTTCAATTTATTTGCCACAAAGCATATCTAGTTTTTCGCTACGAAATAGAACTCATCCGAGGAGAAGGTATCTTTTGTCAGGTAGCAGGTAGCAAAAATAGCGTTAAATTGCCAATACATTGACGAAACTAGGCTGCAGCTTAATAGAATTCCCTGTGGTGGTTAGTTGAAACACGTAGAAAAATGTGGAAATCACCTCGTATGTCTATGTACTCAAAAATACTAGTCTCATAACCTTTAATCGAGGGCATAGCTATAAGAGACTATTCCACCATTCTGTTCAGAATAACTAGAGGGAATTTCTTACTGCACTATGCGAAATTAAAGCATTGAAGGCAGCAATCCAAAATCCAAATCCAATCCAGACCAAAACCTATGTATAGTGAAATTATTGGCGAAATAAATATAAACGGAGGTAGAACGAAGGCTGTCTTTGACTAACACAAGGTCATGATTTAAATTCCTTGCAAGATTCAGCTTCTCGACCAATTCAGAAATCGAAAAACAACTTTCTAGATCACCGATTAAAACTGATGTGGTGTATCGGACTTGATTTGATGTTAACTGTTTTTCAGAAGCGACCAAGCAGATCATGTGATGTCATCAAATGCTTATTTTTCAAAGGCATAAGCAAGTATTTGAGCTAGGTCCTGTAGCTACCGTCGCCGTCTCATTAAGGTCTTTTATAAAAGTAGCGAAGTCGCCGTTAAATGTCTCAAACTATTGATTGTAGAAAATGCCCTCTTCATCGTAACCTGTTGGTGCGTAGCTAATCAACCGTTTTTTATCCTTTTCTGGAGATTGAAGAACAAGCCATTCGTTCTTTTTACTCCTCAATTTCCACGAAGTGGGCTGAAGTAGTGCTTTTTTGAATCTGTGAAAGGAAGCATTTCAGGTGTTAGCCCAGCCTAATACTAGCCACCTTCTTGCTTGTATGGCCTTTTCGACTTGTGCATCTGACACCTCTGTCAGCCTTTTATTGCTGTCAATGGCTTATCAGGTATCGGCTAATAAATTAGTTTAAGTGATCATGAATAAAAACGCTCGAGGAAATGGCTGACTAAAGGGGGGCTCTAAAAAGTTGATTGGTATGGTCACAATCTAGCTCGGTGTGGAATTTTTTCTTCTTTATTGATTACTTATTTTCAAAGGTGATATTCAAAAGGTAAACTATTTGAATTAGCAGAGGAGTTAAATCGAAGCCAAAATCGGTGATAACTGATAACGATGGCAAATGAAAATCAATCACAAAACAAGTCATTTCCACCATTCCTCATTTTTTTGATTTTCTGTTGAAAAGATACAGCATTAAACGATATGGAAATAGATTACCATTCAGTCACCCATCTCACCCAAATGCTTCTTTTATAGGTCTTGCACTTGCATGTGTATACACAGATATACCACATTGGACCGTGCACTATGGTCAAATGGTTTTCCGGTTTACTCTGTCAGGAATTTCCTTTTCGCATTTTATCCCTTTTTAACTTTTAGATGGATTTAGTAGATGTTCCCTAAAAAGCTGTTCAAATACACCACAGAGCTAAAAAAATTAAAAACAGAAGTACAAAACAAGAGACATACGAAAATCTCTTTTTCGACCAAAAACAAAAAACAAAAAGTAGCGAAACTACTCGATGAGTGAAAAATAGCTCCGAGATAAAAGGATTTGAATGGGTTTTATGAAATGGTGCTGGCTGAGCTAAAGCCAATTGATTTCCATCGCTGCTCATTCACTTTTGTAAAGTGCATGGATGAATGATTTTAGTTGTTGAGAAGTAGTTTTGATTTAGAATCCCTTTTTTATGGGTTGGTTTTTTTTTGTCGAGATTGGCATGTGTCGGTGTACAGAGAAAGCAATAGCAGTGAAAGCATCAATCAAACTATCTTCTCTCAGTTTTTGTTTTGGTGCTTCAGATAGAGAATCTAGATCACAATGCGATTGGAACCATATTAAATATTGAAGAAGACCAAAAATTTATAAATATATGACTATCAGCGTACCTACTTTGGTTTGGTAAACCTGCTATTCTTAACTGCACCTAATTGCAGAGCCGCGAGCCCCGGGACCTAGCGCACTTCTTTCGAACATACATTTTAGTGGAATGGAAGGGACCTCTAATTTTTTAGGATTCGGAATGGCACTTTTCATGGAATTACAATGGGAAGACTTGCCAATTCTTCGCGAAAGGCGATACCAGTTGAAAATATTTTTTCTTTTTTTATGTTTCCGGGATTCGAACCTCCAACCTCCGACGCGACGTAACAAACACCACCATTGGGAAACAAGCACCGAAATACTTGGACAAACAAATAGCCAGTAATTGCATTGCTTAACTTAAGCAAGTTAATCGCGATACATGCCTTAATAGTAACCCAAGTCAATTTTACCTTAGGGCGTACAGTCAGGTATTAAGGCTCCTTCTTTGGCCAGACGACCCGGCTTAATTCTGTCCTTTCCTCGCATTGCAATTTTTTTCAGAGAGGAGGCTCATGCTAATCTGGAGTACTCAGACCTGATTGCTGGTTCATTGTATACTACAAAGGTAGGAGCCTTCTCTTTTTTTATGATACAGTAGACGGAAATAAGGTTGTTCAAATTGCACATATAACTTCAAAATCGGTGCGGCTCAGCGTCCTGATGAAGCTGCGATGAAAGTAGATGCGAATCCACAAGTCTGGCTTTTTACCTGAAAGCTCCACCCTTGCACCATGGCCTCCCATGTTGCATTGCAATACACAAAAAATCATCGGTATACCTCCTTTCTAATCCTTTACCACTTTCTTAACAGCTCGCACTATGTTCATAACATTATAAGGGTGTTCAAAACCAATTGGTGTGCGCACATACAATAAAAAAAGCCTTTCAAACCCAAACTGAATAGTCGTATTTGATAAATAG
The DNA here is from genome assembly GCA_914767635.1 of Melanostoma mellinum. Lineage (NCBI taxonomy): Eukaryota > Metazoa > Arthropoda > Insecta > Diptera > Syrphidae > Melanostoma > Melanostoma mellinum. Next base: position 177,229,847 of record OU612059.1, on the reverse strand, counting down.
CCGTGTGCTCGATGAATATGTTTTACTTGTTGGTTATTTTCTGTTTTCATATAACAATAAATACCAAAGGCCTCAACACGCTTTCTTGTTGTGCACCTGCACCTGCTTCGAGAATGCTTCTATGACTCGAGTTGGGGAACTCGCTTTCGTCACTGCTCCTCGTTACATATCTTCAATCGTCCTCATAAATGCCCCTTTAACTCCTAGTTGTCTGAGGTTCACCCAAATTATATCGAACTTCGATCGAATGCTTCAAGCCAATCATTCCAACGTGCATCTCCTCTTTGGAAATAAGCTCTTTCCCCATTTGGATCTCTATACTTTGTATTGCAACAAATCCGCAATGTTTTTTTAGGTAGCTTAATTATTTTTCGGTGTCGGCTACCCAATTCGACGAATTGGACAGAACGTCAAAATAGACAGACATAACTTCGAGCTAGTACAGGACTACGTCTACCTAGGATCTGCTATAGACATGGAAAACAACATCAGCTTGCAGATAAATCGGGAAATAACTCTTGCCAACCGTTGCTTCTTTAGGTCAAGGAAGCAATTGAGAAGCAAAACCCTCTCTAGAAATATTAAGGTAGTGCTTTATACGACCTTGATTATCCCAGTGGTGCTTTACGACGCAAGAGCGTGGACCTTATCGAAACGGATGAGGAAAACCTTGGTCGTTTCAAAAGAAAAATACTCCGAATGATCTTCGGTCACGCATGCGAAAACAATGTGTGGAGAAGAACATACAACAACAAGCTGTATGTGCTGCACCGCGACATGAGCATAGCTAGAAGAGCGAACTAGAAGAAGTCTACTTTCCCTATATTGATTAGGCAGGCTATCTATCACCTTCTTTGAGATTGATGGTGAAAATCGCGATCTCTCTAAGCCCGATGTCTTCCATCTTCCTCCAAGACTCGGATATTTCCGCTAAGTTGAGTCCAGCACCCGTCGTACGTGGTACCCATGGGGTAATGGTAAGCATGCCCGTTTGTTAACTCAGAGGTTCGTGGTTTGAATTCCAATAGAGGCAAAAATGTTTTTCCGCGGGTATCGCTTTTCGAGAGGAATTGGCATCCCTTCGTTAGTAAGTTGATTGCCATGAAAAGCGCTTTCTCGATTCAGAACCGACAAATTGTAGGTCCCCTCCTATCCTCAGAATGCATGGTTGTGAGAAATGAGCTGGGCCCTGGGGCTCCTCGTTCTGTTGCGCCACCATATTTACCTTTTTTATTTTGAGTCCAACATCTGGAACGTGATTTAATGAGCTTATGCAAGTGAATGAGCCTCTCTCCTTCTTTGGTCGGCTATTTTGAAGGTAGTTGTTACCCTTCTTCTCGCGAGGAATTGGCAATTCCTGAGAAAATAAAACAACTGCCATGAAAAGAGCTTTCTAACTTAGCCCATGGGAAGCGTCATAAAATTGTAGGTCCTTGAAATGTGTTGAGCCCGACGTTTGAATGCTGTGCCGCCTACTTGTTTTACTAATTTTACCTCTGTATTCAAGTGGTACTGTCGTATTTTGTCAATAGCTCAGTTGCATCAGCTACTGGACCGAAATATCTTCCGACTGCCGATACGTGACCTCCGTGTTCTTCGCTGCATGTTTGGCGAACTTCTTTATTCCAGCTTCTGTATTCCTATTCGAGCCGACCCTTTACATCTTCATTACTTTCGGGGGACTTTGAACTAGTTGTTGTAGCTATGACATTCCACTACGATGTCTCATTAGCTTGTTGGTAGTGTCCCTTTGAAACCCCCAACCATGATTTGAATGGTTTCTGTTGAGGGCAATGCAACACGCTTTGTGTTCTCTGCATTTTTGACTCTGTTGTCGCTTTTGCATATTCAAATTTCAAAGTAGGGAGTGAGCTCGCTATTTTCTTTGTCCAAATTACAGATCACTGAAATGAAGCAGTGAAATGAAAGAGCGATGATCCTTTGGAGATCACGATGTTCGTTACCCAAGAAAATAAGGAAGGAAAAAACTTACACATGCTTAAGATCTCAGTGTCGCATGGAGGAACAACTTATACTACAACCACATAAAATCCCACAAAATCTTCAGCAGAGACCACAGGATACGAAGTCTGAACTTAAGTACCAGGGGTGGTCAATTTGTTGAAAAAGTTTTTTTATGCTCTTTCCTTTCTTCGCTTGCACTGATGCTATAGCAAAATGTGACAACATAAACCGATGAAGTGCATGGCTGCAACGAATTTATCAAAAACTTATTCCACAGTTGCGTGTATACATATGGTCTACCTTCGTGCATAAAAACGTGCGTAACTACTGCAAAAAAAAAGAATAAAAGCTGAATCAGAAGATGAGATAAATTAAAAACTAAGCCATCTGAGTAGATTGACTTTCCATTGAGCGACTTTATTATCACTCAAATTATTAAAAGGAAGTCCTGTTGCGAAGTCTCCGCAAAAACCATTCCATTAAATAGCAGCAATCAAAACAAACCAGAAGTTAATTGCAAACCGATAACAACTACGCAAAACGCAAACGTTCTCGCAGTATGTACAAAAACTAATCAAGGGCCATTAGTAAAAAGCATAGAATGGAGCTCCTTCGCAGCAACTGCATGGTTCCACTCCATAAATTGCCGTCAACAAATGTAATTATACAGCGCTTTTTGTCAACTATATATGTATATATAGTTTTTTCCTTCAGAGTTTTTATTTTAAATCAACTTGACAAATGTCCTTTCGTCTTTTCCGTCTCTAGATTGCATTCAAAGCATCAATCAGTGTAGCAGCGGGAGCCAGAGCAGTAATGTGCAACACAAGTTACTGTATACACGAGTAAATCACAAAACAAGCGCAATAAAATAGCGATAGAAAATGCCTGCAACATGGCACATTATTTGCACCCTCCGTTCCAATGGAATCACGTATACTTCACTACTTGAGTTTTGTAGTAAGTCACACATGAAATTATTAGATTATGTATGTTTTTCCTATGGAAGCATTTGTCATTTTGAGTGGTGAAATAAATTTGATTGTAATGCGATTAAAGTCATTACTTTGAGAGCTTTTTATGGGTTATTGGAGATCTTTTGATTGTGTACTTCTTCATGGTAGGGCAATCTTTAAGCAAAAATATTTATTTTCTTTTTCATAGTCCTCCTTTGGTTGGGTTTTAGTATTTAGTCAGTTTCAGTTCTTGACTGAAAAGCATTTGTACATTTTTGAAGGATTAGAAGGATCCATAAAATGATGTAGGTTTCTTTATTCGTTTCGCAGAAATATGTCAAGAAATCACGAAACAAAAGGCTTTTGCCTTTTACACCCAGTACAAGTAAATACTTCGCTATAGGTACTGTTTCAGTATTCCTTCATTTTTAGTTCTTCGTGATATATGATCTTTGAAGATGAATTTTAATGGTTAGGTACTCTATTTGTCCTTCGAATTTACGTGCTAGTGCTGTAATGCTAACAATTTCTGCTCACTGCGAGTTCGAAGTTAAGAAAATAAAGTATTGGGGTGACGCAACAAAGCGATAGATGGGAAAGTTCTTCGAGAGTTTTTAAAACGTCCCTGAAATGCCTATAGGCTCCCGTACCTTATTGGTTCATCCTCTTTGTGTATTAATTTAGTTGCTCATTTTATTTATCATAGAATATAATTATAGCTAAGAATAATGTGTTTTCGATTTGCAGTCAGATAATGGCTTAGGAGGATTGTAACGAAGTTTTCAATACAAATTCTATCGGAATGCGTCTGCCACTTAGCAACTTATTTCGACTTCGTTTTACCGAATGTCCTTTTTTTTTGTTGGAGGTTTTTAAAAAAACTAGCTGGAGCACTCAGACCTATTTACCGTTCCATTGTACTACCAGACAACTACCGAATGTCCTAGTTGGCAGCTATCACCGAACAATGAGTGACTCGACGTGCGCTGCATCGGACGATCAAAATATAAAATGAATATGTCTTTATTTACACAGGAAAGCGGTCGCGCGATCGTATATGTTTGTTTCGTCATCGTCCAAGCTTTATCATTGAAGGCATTCATAATCAAACTGCATACTCGTAGGGGAGTTCCCCTATCAAGGAAAAACTTTGTGCGACCGACACTATGAAAAGTAGGTAGTCTGGCTGCTTCCAAATCAAGCAGTTTGATTTTCATCGCGTTGCTCTTAGCAAATAGCAAGTGAAAATGCAGCCTGGTCGTGCGATTTTATGACCATCTTGCGACTGGTATTAGGACACGCATTGTGGTAGCACTACCAACAAGCAACGCGAACGATCGAAGTTCATTACGTCGCCATATGCAGCTCCAATTAGGACATAGCCTTAAATCAACCAGTTTGGTTTTCGTGGCGTTGCTCTTAGCAAATAGCAAGTGAAAATGGAATTAGAAGACAATTTAACTAGTGAAGTTTTTGTGAATCCTATTTTATGCGATAAACGTGCGAAATGTTACAAAAAAATAAAAAATCAAGTAAGCACTTAGAGATAAGATTTTTATTTAATGTTTTTATTGATTATTGTTCTTATAAAAATAAGTGGTAAAAAGTTCTCTTGCGTTTAATGCTTAATTTGTTGGTCGATTGTTTTCTCTAGACGGTTCTATGTTTTGCATATTTTATCCTTTCCATATTGTTCTCTGTTGTTGTTAACGGATCATCCAACGAGCAAACTCCTGCACTATTATTATTGCTTTGTCAACAGATGTTTCGATTGCTTTAAGTAATCAAATTTTACTTTGAGACAGCTATTCCAAAGGTGCATTCCACTGTCACTCGTGTTGCATACTATTGTTCATTGAAAATCAGTTTGGAATTGTACCCATGTAATTGACTGCGGGTATAGGGTGTTAATAAAAAGTTTGTTTGAAAAAACTCTTCATCTCCCAGAAAAACAAACGGAGCGTTAATATTTGAATTTGCCAAATGAAGCCCATTCTCGAATTTACGATGCGGTGCCACATGAAATATATAGGAAAAGTCTTCAATTGCTATGAAGAAAACAGACTACCAAAAACATTGGCTAGGAGAGTTAAGGAAAAACAAATTTATTGGTTCGAAGCTCGGCAAAACTCTTCTGACCGATTTGGGTTCACTAACCTAGAAGAACTTGTGGCAAACAGGAACCTTTTTCATATGTTTGTTGAGAACATAGCTTAAAAAATTGTTAAAGAAGATCCTCAAGAGGCACTTCAAAGAGCGAATCTGACGAGATCGCATGGGCTGTACCATCAGCTTAACTTCGAAGTTGGCAGGAGCTATGTCGGCGATGGTCTAAAAGCCTCAGTAACGAGATGGATATTCAAGGCAAGGACAGGACTCATAAGGCTAATGGAAGCACGACACTCGATAAGAACACCATAGTCAGTCTATTGAATGGAGAAAAGGATTGGTGTCATCTTATAAAATATCTGGAAACGGCCCCCAAATATCGCCAGAATTTGATCAACAAATTTAATTATTAAAAAAAAAAAAAAAAAAATTGAAAAAGAAATCAAGAGTTTGTAAAAATTATTGGCGATAGATCGCGGCAGACGACGAAAGTCATTGTTGTAAATTTGTTTTAAAAATAATCAAAATATCTTACATTTTTATTTAAACCTATCTTTTAAGATATAAGAATAAGGAAATTGGTATGAAATTTATGTACTATTATTATAGAAATTAAATTTGAATAAAACATACTATTACATTTTTTCTCAAATCTACTCGGGTTTTTTTATTTATGCTTCACTTTTTGCGCTCAGGATTGGCAGTCCTGGTACCAAGGCTAAATCCCCCACCAGCTTCTTTTAGACTTTTGGGTTCTTCTCTTGCCAGCGATTAAGCTGCTAAAGCCGCAGTATTTAACTGTTGATGCCAGTGATTCTTTGTTGAAGCAAGTATTTGACTGTTGATTCGCAATCGAATAGGCTGTTAAAAGCCTATACTTGATGACAGAGCTGCCAGCGTATGACTGCAAGTTTGTCAGCGTTGGAGCCTACGATCGAGGGCATTGGAGTCATAAAAATAAGCCTATTTAGAATCCATAAATATTATATTGTAACGAATGAGCTTTATTTATTTATATTTTTATCATAATTAACTTCATATAATTATTATTTTATTAAACATGAATACTACATTTCAATTGCTAGCTAAATTTTAATTGAATTCATTATCAACAAAACATACAAATGTGAATTATATTTTATTATTATCTACACATGGAAGTTGCGGACTCACTGTACTTAGTTGTCAATTCAAATATAATATCAATACCTAACATAAATATATGTAATCTTATGATGGAAAGTAAATTGCTCTCTCTGAGAAAAAACTTAACGAAGAAAGAAAGTAGAAATTTGAAATTATGTCATTATCATTGTGTCTGAGAGAATTGCACTGTTAACCCTATATATATATATTATCTGATAAAGCTCATGCTGTGAAAAGTAATTAGATATTTTGTATGTGTAAGATCTCTCTGAGAAATTAAACAGTTCGAATTTGTTTAGAATTCATATCGAAAAGCTGTCATGATCAATTGCATGCATTGTAAAATTCATTCGTCACCGGATCACCGAACAATAAAGAAGTCATCAACTGTAATTTTTAAAACTAAAAAGATTTTTTTTTTTATATATACGAGGACAATTGTAGACGCCTTGGCTGTCTCTATTGGCCCGTTAAAAATACTAAGTTTTACAAAATAATCTTTAGTGGAGAATCCCCTCCGCTACAATATTATATTATTTATTCTTCGAATAAATCTGGACTGTGCCTTCACAACCGACGTTAAGCGTTTTTTTTTACTTAATTTTTGTCTTTTTAACCATCTCGTTTTAAATCTTTGATCTCATCTCTCTTCTCTCTTTCTCTCTCTCTCTCTATCCATGTATCTATCTCGCTTGCTCATTGTCTCTGTGTCTGTATCTCCCTAACTCTCCCCATAAGTCGTTCCCGCTTAATCATTTCAGCAAACCAAAATTATCAGCTATTGAAAAAGGAAGCACACGTCCTATTCCTTATCTTCATAAATTAATATGCTTAGGTGTGAAGCTTAGATATTTTGGTTTGTTAGATTCTTACTATTTGTTTTATATATTTCTTGCTCATCCCTACAAAATCCATTTCACAAAAAAGATGCTCAGCAGGGGTCGCATTTTCATTTTCCACGAAAGAAAACTGCCACCACAACATTTAACCACGAACTATTTAAATAACGATATCGACGTGAGGGATTTTCAATTTAATAAAAAATAAGGACACAGGACAGGGCCACCACCAACACTGAACTGAACTATAATAAAAGACTTTTGGAAAGTTTTACTTATTTTTTTCTTGCTTTCATTCCTCTTTCTAAATAGGTAAGCACGTTGTTAGTACCCTTATAGCGTTATTTGAGATTCTCTTTCGCGCCAACAAATAAGGTTAGTTGCAAAAAAAAGGAAAATTAAAGTTAAAATAAATTTTTTGTAGCGACAGACGTGCCGTCAAGCCAAACTTAATTTAACAGCAGACCATTGAAAGGACCCGGAAAAGTGTGAATTTAAATTTTAGTTCTTGATCATCTGATGATGTTGGTGTTAGTGTTGGGCAAGGATTGTGCGATGCGAATAGTAATCGTTGTGTGTTGTGAACAAGCTTTCTTATTCGAAAACACAATTTAATCGCCGCACTTGTCAGAACATTTAAAAGTCGAATAAAAGTTCTTTCTTTTCAATTGAAGTTCACGAGAATCATTCTTTTATGATTACATTTTACCTATACGATACCCCTTCCCTAAAAATTATTAGCGTTCAACGGTCATAAAACTCTTTCTTGATTGCACCACCTAAGACGAGGTCTTCCGCTTCCGCGATTTCCCTGCAATGTGCCTTCGAAAACCCGTCGAGCCGGAGCGTTTGGGTCCATCCGCTCTACATGACTCAACCATCATAGCCTCGCGATGCGTTCTCTTCTGGCTATGCCCATGTCGCGGTACAGCTCATACAGCTCGTTGTTGTATTTTCTTCTCCACACAATGTCTTCGCATACGGGACCTAAGATCATTCGGAGAATTTTTCTTTCGAAACGACCAAGGGTTTCCTCATCCGCGTTCGATAAGGTCCATGCTTCCGCATTGTAAAGCAGGACTGGGATGATTAAGGTCTTATATAAGGTTACCTTGGTTTTTCTGGAGAGGGTTTTGTTTCTCAATTGCCTTCTTAACCCAAAGAAGCAACGGTTGGCAAGAGTTATTCTCCGTTTGATCTCCGCACTGGTGTTGTTGTCCGTGTCTACAGCGGATCCTAGGTAAACGAAGTCCTGTACTACCTCGAAGTTATGTCTGTCTGTTGTGACGTTTTGTCCAATTCATCGATGTTCTGTGTCCTTGTTTGATGACAGCATATACTTCGTTTTGCCCTCATTAACCATCAAACCCATTTTTGCCGCTTCTGTTTCAATACTCTCAAAAGCACCTATGACATCACGCTTATTTCTTCCCATTACGTCAATATCGTCTGTGTAGGCGAATAATTGTACAGGCTTTTGAAACATGGTTCCTCTGGTGTTGATGTTTGAGTTTCTTACAATCTTTTCAAGTATGATGTTGAAAAAATCGCATGACAGTTTGTCGCATTGTCTAAAGCCTTTTTCGACATCAAAGGTCTCGGTGAGTTCTTTACCGACCTTGACGGAACAGCGTGAATTCTCCAAAGTCATCCTGCATAGTCGTACGAGTTTTGCAGGGATGCCGAAACTAGACATGGCTCTGAACAGATCGTCTCTGTAAATAGTGTCATACGCGGCCTTGAAATCGATAAAGAGATGGTGAATATCGATATTATTATTATTCTCGGGTTTTTTCCAAGATCTGCCGTAATGTGAAAATTTTGTCTATTGTGGACTTCTCTGGTCTAAAACCACATTGATAAGGACCTATCAAGTTGTTGCCGTGGGGTTTCAGACGTTCACATATTGCAGCAGACAAGATCTTATAAGCGACGTTAAGGAGGCTTATCCCTCTATAATTGGCGCAATTGTGAGGGTCTCCTTTTTTTAGGATCGGGCATACGATACTGAGGTTCCATTCATCGGGCATGCTTTCTTCCGACCATATCATGCAGATCAGCTGGTGCATGCTCCTTTCCAAATGATCTCCAGCTGCCTTGAAAAGTTCGGCATTAAGGCCATCTGCACCTGCAGTTTTATTTGATTTAAGTTTGCATATAGCAAGCTTAACTTCTTCTAGGTCGGGAGGACAGCATTCTTGATCATCGTCCAAGTTGAACGTTGCATTCTGCCTGACAGCGCAATCTGTGTCCTCATCGCCGTTAAGCAGTCTGCAGAAATGATCTTTCCAGATCCTCAGTAGCGACTGTGACTCTACAACTATGTTTCCCTGCTGGTCTTTACAGGCTTGAGTTCGGGGTTTGCCACCCTGGCAGGATCGTTTTACCTTTTGGTAAAACTTCCGAACCTCGTTCCTGTCATGGCATCTCTCAATTTCTTCAAACGAGCGCTTTTCATGTTTCTTCTTTTGGTTTTTGCGAATTCGGTGTTCTTCCCTTCTTTTCTCCTTGTAAATTTCGTTATACTGTTCGAAAGCAGCGTTGTTCTCTTTTGTATCTATATTTGACGTGCTTTTTGTTTGGCTACATTTGCCTGCCTGCATTCTTCTTCATCAAACCATGGGTTTTGTTTTAGAGGCCAAGTGAAACCCAGAACATCAAAAGGAAGCGGTTCTAATGGTTTGTTGGCATTGCTGCCACTGGTCTTCAATGCTTAATGCTGGCGGCATAGGGTTCAAGAATAGTTGGAGGGAGACTCGATTGGACAGCTAAATAGCACTGGACAGACAATTCTCAGTCAGATAGCTCCTAACACAAAACTTACGCCGCGTTAGCACTCACACATCACAGTGGCATTACACTGGGTACGCATTTGCGGCTATCTAATTTTGATTTATTTCATTATTGTAAAGTTCTATTTGAATCTTGGTCATTCGTTTCAACTAGCAGTAAGTCTTCACATTCTTTCTAAATTCTTTGGATATACCTTACAATCCAAAATTAAATAATAGGTGTTGAATATTGAATGCCTTACTAAGTAAATCGTGTTAAAATTTGTCACACAATAAAAAGGATTCTTCAGTAATTGTTGTGTTAATATAATCAAATAAAATTGAGAGCAAATATTGTCTAAAACAAGAAAATGACATAAAATCCTGGAACAGCATTCCAAGAAAAAAAGTTTGATCAAATAATTTCCCAACGATATCCTAACCCTTATTTGTACCCGCTTTCCGACGACATGATGACCCACATAAAATTACATCTTGAAGATAGAACACGATTCCTTTGCATGACGAAGATTCTCTCGAAGAATGCATGTGCAGAAATTCCTATTGAAGCACTCAATTTGTAGTCCATCCTACAAAATTTACTATCCAGTTGCAGAGTAGATATTGGAATGTCTTTGTGTGCTACATTAGCCGGCTCCCGGGATGTTTCTCATGTTATGTCAATGTGTTGTACTACAAATCTATAGCGAGTTCACAGAAAAACTTTGCATAGAAGATTAGTATGTTAGTAATGTTCCGTTGCGAACAAGATGTCAAAACTAAAAAATATCATGTTTGTAAGTTGCATTCATGTGCGTATCCTTCATTCTATCGTAAATATTCCTAAAAGGACTTCTTGACTACTTTTAACATCTGTTCTAAAAATATTTAGAGCACTTGTTTTCATTTGTCCATTTCAAATGGGGTTGAGGGTGATTGACTGGTGGGGCTGAGTTTGGAGGGATTGCAATAAACTGTCAGAACTTTCAACTTTGTATTGTGCTTTGATTCTGTTCAAATACTTGGAAGCAATAATTTCTTGTCGATTTGACAAGCCGATTCAATTTCAATTTCCATGTATAAATTTCAGTTCTCTAATGATTTCGTTGGGCGGCTTTGTTCTGTTCATGTATTTTGACATTCAAATCTTATTAGGAAGTCATTGCGGTTGTGTTTTTGGACTTTCCTTCTAGATTCCTAGAAAAAGATTTTATTATTTAAAGTTACATTCCTTTGTTTTGTGTTTGCGCATTGATTGGACTGAAGACTGTGGAAACATGCAAGCATTCCTAAGGATTAAAGCTACTCATAATGGCAGAATGTGTACATGAAACACAAATTTTGAATAATTTTAGTGAACTTTCGAGTTATTTAAGAAACATCTGTTGTTTGAGAAACAGGTGGGATCTTTTATATATGTTCTATTCAAGGATTCAATGTAATGAACTGCTATTCAAATAATATCTGCTAAGACTTTTGTTACTGTCTGACAATGTGATTATATGTCAAATTATTCTTGAAGACATGCTTGTAGTATGAATTTTTTCTTGTGTTGGTGTTATAATCTCAATATATGTATCTCAAAGTTTGTCAGCTGTTCCTTCAATAACTTTTTCCCCATTCTCAATTCATGATGGTATACCTCAGGGTTCAGTCTATGCTCCTAAACTTTTTTAAACATTTAAAATCAACTTACTGATTCTTCTATATGCAAACCAAGCTATAAATCAAGACGGGAAAACTAAATCTAAACTTTAATAAAGAAGCAAACATCAACAGTAGTGGCCGACCGAAGGTTGATTTCTAGCCGAAGCTGAAGCCGAATATTCGGCTTAACATCAACCTTCAGCCGAAGTTGAAGCCGAAGCTTCAATAACTTAAAGAATTTTCTTTTCAGATTGACTAAAAATGAAAAAATAATGATTTTTTGAATTTTTTCGATAATATGCTCGTTAGTTGAAGGCCTGGGGTCGCCCTGAGGTCGTCACAAAGCGTTTTTTGAAAAACCTGAAATCGCCCTCAATGTCAAACTGCGTGTTTTTTAGCCATGGGGTGGGCCTGCCAAAGCTTCGGTCGGACAAAAACAAGATTCAACTACCGAAATTCGTAAGTGAGGCACCCTGGAAATGACAACAAAATTCTGCACAGGTGGCAACACTATTGAAGTGACCTCTTCAATAGACAGTTTCTTCGACATCGACATTGCCTGTTAACCCAAAGGTTCGTGGTTCGAATCCTAACAAAGGCAAAAATGTTTTTCTACGGGTATCGCCTTTCGCGAGGAATTGACAAGTCCCCCGATAGTAAATTTATTGCCATGGAAAGTGCTCTCTCGATTAGCCGTTCGGAACCGGCAGAAAATTAAAGGCCCTCTCCATTCCCTCACAATGAGGGTTTGAATAGTGTGCCATCCTTACCTTTTTAACTAGGTGCACTTTATAGTTCGGGATGAACCTGGGCCGTAGCCCTCATCTTTCGATAACAATTTCGATTTTAAGTTCACTCTTTCTAATTTTGCAATCAAAATTGATTGAGTTCTTTTTCCACTTGATCTCATCAACAAAGTGATGTCTTGCCTTTTTGCGACTTTCCTGTCGAAAACACGTTAAGCCGGAGTTGATGTCCAACTGCGCAATTTCGCGATGAGTTCTCTCATAAGTATGTCCCATGTCACGGTACAGTTCATACAGTTCGTTGTTAATGCTTCTTCTCCACTCAATCACCTTCATATACGATTCCAATGATCTACACTCAAAATATTTTTCTTTCGATACGACCAAGTCTTCAATCATCTGACTCAGAAGGTTCGTGCTTCTTGCCCGTATTGCAGGCCTAAAGGTTGCCTTCGTTTTTTAGAAAAGGTTTAGTTTCTCAATGCCTCCTTAACGCGATAATTCGGCAACCATAACATTCAATTTGGGTGGCCTGTAGAGAACGTTGAGTTTTAGAGGCCTAAGGATGATCATTGATCAGGGATATGAAATGTAAGTAAGAAGGACTACTCTTTACTACAGCTTTTGAATATCCATCGGTCCATTCGGACCCCAGAGCATATTTAACCACTCATAACTTTTTTGTTTTTCATTTTCTTAAGTGGGATTTATACTCAGTGAACAAAATTCAATTTTTTATAAATTTCTTACATTAAATTGATCATCAGATGTTTGCTGATTTTTCTGCGATTTTTTTGTGAAAAAAACCCATTCACCCGACCTGGGGTCCATTTGGATCCCACTACTGAATTTCTATGAAAAATCATATTTTCTCTAATAAATAATTTATTTTACTATAAAAGTAACATAGTTTTTGTTTGGTAAGGATTTAACTTAAAGTTGTTGGCAGTTCCGGGATACAGTTTACACATAAGACTCTTCAGGTAATACTTCCTGAACTCTCCCCAAAGTACAAAGAGCATCCAATGCAGATTTTCCAATGCCAGATTGTGTTGCAGGTTGTGAACGGTTATTTAGTTCTGACTCCATCAGAACTTGTTTCTTCTAGGTGTATTGAAGTGTCAGAAAATGATGACAGTTGCTAGGGCTGCTACGTCCAGTAAGTTGTAGAATACAACCATCGGCCAGCGGTTTGTTTGACTTGTACATAAATTAATCGAGACCGTTTTGGTGGAACACATCGATTCCACCTTTGCTGCGGTTATAATCGAGCATTACATGACCGGAAGTGGTTTTCTGACAGTTATTTTGTGTTGATAGAAATACCACTTGTTTGTGTGGTTTCGGAACATAACTCGCCAACGTAATTTTTCCAGAAAATCCAAAGATTGATAAGTGTACTTGGCGACACTGCATCTTGTTATTGAACTTTACAAGGCTCATTCTGGCCTTCAAGAACCTCCTTTGCCACAATAGTTTTAGTCACATCTCCTTTGTTTTTTTCCGATCGCGCCAAAGAATGGTGATCTTCTTAACCAGCAACCTCAATGCCAAGTCCACCGTCGCGACGGCGACGTAAAGAAATTATCAATAGTGAGGTTGCGTCCAGAATTAAAATATGATGCCATAAGCGACATCACCTCATAATATCCACGACCAAGTCCTGTGCTTTAGTCAGAGCCACCAGTGTAGATAGAAAACTTCGCAGTGGATAGCCCGTTGAGCTTTCATTCAGCCACTTAAACTTCAAGTCATAATTGGCAGACTTACTTGGCATGTACTGGCAAAATTCATTTCTTTTTGAGGTCATAAAGTTGTTTGATGACCTGAACAAACTGAAATAATGGCTATTTTTTTCGTTGGATAGTCATACCTGACAAGATCAACTGATATGTATGGAGTTTTCATTCAGTAATAACGTAAAACAGTCATATTGAAAGGGATAAGCGGGTATCGAAGCTTCTTTCCGCAGACCTAATTTTGAACAGAAATTAAGTTTTCGCTGAAAATATGTTTCATCACGCTCTTTAAACTCAAAATCCGATCCGAAATATTATTCTTCCTGAAGTTTGAAATAATAAGTTTGAAATATATAGACTGCACTTCCTGTAGGAGTGGGCCCGAAAAAGCATTTGCCAATCTTCGCCCTATCATCAGACAAAATGAACTCATTAAAACATCCACTGATACTAATATCGTTAATAGCTTATTTATTTTATTCTTATAACCTTTTCAAGCCATTTAAATGTCTTCATCGTCTTCCTAATCAAATAAAATCCCTTTTCTGAATCCTTTAATAACATTCATTCGTAAATGTATGGAAACATATAGCTAGTCGACTTTTGTCTGAATTGATAAGAAAATGTGCAGCAATTTGTCTTTTTGTTAAGTGCCCAATGTCCCAGATCGAAGCAGGATCCTATACGCTTCATTCCTCTGCCCTTTATTCGTTTTTATTTTCATTTCATCTCGTGACTCCAGTTAGCCTGTCGTCGACATGGTTCACATCATCGCATCACAAAACGTTCTATACTATGCGAATCAATATAATCCTCAGGTACGTTACGGAGGATGTTCGTCGAATGGATTTTCATATCCCTTCAGACACGGCAAAGAGGTGAAATGTTCTTTCTACGTGACATCGATTAGGAGGTTCGTCGAATGCATAGTATCTCATTTTGTGTTCGGTACAAAATAGGCAGTTGACGTGCTAGGCGATTCAATATCCTTATGAACATAAGTCTTCGTCTTCTCGTCCTTCACGTAATGAGGTTAAGCTATGAATGTGTGGGCCGCTTTCACCCAATGGCGCGGATCTAGAAATAGACAGGCCGTTATACAAATTTTTGAGTGTTAGGAGTCAGTCTATATAACAGTCGATACACATGTTTTTCTTAATTTACTTATCATGCGATGACTAGTAGGAACTGGTGCTAAGGTTTGGAGATAATAATACTGAGTAAAGGCGCTTTTTCAATTTTTGATCAATAAATGTTCATCACATCCAAGAGCATGACAATCCAAACACCCGATATGAAGAACACATTCTTAACTGATGAGCCACTAAACCCAGTGCTGGTTTATGAGCAGTGGAAGACTTATTCTTCCTGAGAAGAAGATGCCTACTTCTCTAAAAAAACCAAAGGAAGATGAAAATAATACTTGTGGGCAAATACTGAATATTCTACTGAGTCAGGAAAAGGATAAAATTCTCTATCTTGCAAATTTCGAAAGTAGAAGAGGGGAGGAAAAGCTACCAAAACCTTTCGGTGGAATGTTGTGCAGATTCGGGGGCAAAGGTTAAACGATTAACGTTTCATTCTTATTATTTGATTTTACAAAATGCAAACTAATTTTACGTAGTTTGCACTTGAAACACTATGCTTCATGGCGTTTACACGTGCCATTTCTATTGCTCTTTTTCTATTGATGGTGATGCAGAACATTCAATTCAAAGGAATGGTGTGCGAGTCTCCAGAGTATTCTGGACTGGCATCAGTTCAGCTCGCCCGCTGATTACGACGCATAACTATTTTGTCACTTGCTTAAAGCTATGTGTCGATCACCTTCCTGAGAGCAAAGAACTGAAGAAGTGTAAATCGAAAAAATGGTGGCGGTTTGAAGGAAAAGAGAGGGATATCGAAATCAAAGTAACAAATTATTAGAATGGTTTTCGTTATCGGAAAATTTTTCGTAACAATCTTCACAGTCGATTTTCAGAAGATCGTTGGATCAGAAGCTTGGGTTTCATGGAATGTGATGACATAAAATTGACAAAATCACACCTCGTTTTGAGAGAGGAGATCATTTGTCTTATTGGTGGTAACCCACTCTCTACCAAGACTTCTTATCAAATATTTTAGTACTTGACTACTTAAAGTTCTTTGTAACGGTCCGTATTGGTAGCCACATTCTGATGAACTGCAGCTACGGTTTCAGTTTAGTTACACCTCTTAGCGCTTGATCGGATTTTGATTAAACGAGTACCCAGGCGAACGCATTTTTTTTTTTGCCTCAGATTTTGAACTTATGTTGGATTCAAACAATTAATGGTATCCCACTTCGCCCGGTCGTGACAAGGACTGGATAAGCAAATGAGATCTTCAAAATCTTTTCATCATAGGCAACGCATTTAAGATCTTGGTGAATGTGTTTGAAAACTGTTCACTGATTCAAGAGTTCTTTTAGAACTTGTCTACCTGGATTTTTGAACAGGATTTCTCTCGATGCAGTGGTACCCGTGGTGCAATGGTTAGCATGTCTGCTGCTATTCCAGACGTTCGTGGCTCGAATCCCAACTGAAGCAAAAATGTTTTTTACACTGGTATCGTCTTTCGCCAGGAGTTGGCTAGTCCTGAGATAGTAAAATTTTTGCAGTGAACAGAGCTTTCTCGATTAGCCGTTCAGAACCGGCAGAAGATTGAAGGTCCCCTCCATTTCTCACAAAGGCAATGGTTGTGGGAAATGTGCTATGCCCCGGGGCCCCTCGCTCTGTTGCGGCACCTTATTTATTCCGTTGCTTAAATGAATTAAAAAAAAGACTACAGATGGCGTGTCTACAAAGTATAAAGACAAGCTAAGCGAAATTCTTCTCAACGTTTTTTTGATTGCATGTCTGATATACCCGTGGTGTCTTTTAACTGCAAAGACTGCATATACAAGTTGTATGGTTGCACAAGTCATATATTTTTTCATCAAGCACCTAAAGCTAGCAGGTCTTGAACGAAGCAGCTCCCGTAAATTCCAGTTATATTTTTCAATTGCGAGGTTTTTCAACTGCGTTTTTTTTTTATTGGCATTACGCTGCAAACACTTGCTGCTGTGATGTTTAAATTTAGAAACCTAAGTTTCTTTTCATGGCATCCGCTCTTAGCTCTTCTCTGAAGATTTGGAAGAGTGTCCTGAAGGATGGTTCAAAAGAGACCAATTTTCTTACCTAAAAGCTTCAGCAACTTTCAATATCTTACACGACAAACCTCAAAGACTCCAATAAAAATAAAAATAAAGGAATCAATTGGTGCTCTTATCCTGCTTTCTCGACAGGAAGAACGCTTGTGGGCTCGGTCCGAAGAGACGTCCTCATCTTCAACAATCATAATTGATTGGTGGGAAAAATTCATTCGCCTCTTAAGACATTGCAAGGGACTTCCAAAGCCACCCTGCGAAGCTTGTACAGCAAAAATATCGCTTCGTGTTGTAGCGATCAAAGTGTAAAAGATAGAGAAAGGTATACAAATTCTGAACTGACTTTCGTTATCATCTGATAACGTTATCTTCAAAGAATAGAATGTAGACGCAGGGACATAATTCCATGGGACATTTGTCCCAACTTTTATTTTTGGAACTTATGTCCAATCTAAGTGAGACATAAGTCCCAACTTCGAAATTACTCTTACTTTTCTCTACACAATTTTTCTTCAATATTTAACCCCAAAGAGTGCGCCTTTTATAGCCGACAGCTAAGTTATTGAACAATTTAGAGTGTCTGGTTAGAATCAATAAGTTAATTAAGTTACTAATAAACAAGTCTTATACATTCCTGTTAACATGTAAGCAGATTTAAAAAAACTGAATTGATACGAAAAAAAAGTGCGCCTCTCACTCATCTTCATTCAAATACAGCCCTGTTTCTTAATTTCACTTGATTTCCATGCATGACCTCACCACCTTTTGTTACTGTTTTTCGCTTAAGAATGATTTGCTATCGAAGTGCGCTCCTGGAATATTGAAACAAGCTATTAATCCGTAACTAAGTACTCAATTGACATGTGGAGAACATAAAAATCGATAAGAGATCTCAAAGCCATTTATACCTATTGGAGGAGGCCTATAAGCAAAAGAATTGAAATTTATTTGTGGTGTGTGTAAGTCCTTATTATATTGACACACACAAAATGGTTAAGGCCAAAAATATGTTCGAAGGTTTTGTAAGGATGAAGTCACGTAGCTATATTTACATCCTCTAGAGAACTTTTGGGATGTTCGCATTTATACTGGCAGCGATTAAGGGGTTTTCTGTTTTGTCTAGGGTTGTTGATGATTGTTATTTTAATACAGTGTTACATCCTTGATTCTTATCTGAATAATTCAGAATCAAAATTGACTCATCAGAATGCATAACAATTTTTTTTGGGAGTTGAGGCCACAAGAAGCTTCAATTTGTTTCAATTTGAACGGTGCGAGCTGTGGGAATGATATGATTTGAATTGATAGATTCCTAAACACCAGTTAATGAAACATTTAGATATGTATTTATATGATTGTGGCTGAAATGTACATAACATTTGGGTTTCAATTTTCTTTGTGTTATTCAGCAAATTGAGTGAATGTAGATCGGCTAATGTAGTTATTGGGGCTTATTTTCTTGTGATCATTGAGAGAAATGAATTTATGGAAACTATTCACTTTGTGACTAAAGCTGATTTTTTAACCAAAATTGTTGTCAATTGAAACAATTGAAATTTTCTTCAATCAGCACCTTGAACAGTTTTGAAAATTGCTTTCTTCGATATTCGCTTTTTTAGAAATGAACTCCCTTGAAGTTATTGTCGTTTTTTTATTTTATTTTGATTTTCACTCGTTTTCCTTCAATTTCAAATTGATTTTCTGAAAAAGTACGGGAGTGTGTCGAAAACGACGGAATTGGGCAACAAGTGGTACTTCTGTTGATGTGGTTTAAAACCAATTCAAAATCAGTCAACGTTTTCATGCGTAATCTTTCCTCTGGTTAACCTGCATTCTCTGAGTTTTAGTAGGTGAAGAGGGACGAAGTTTTGTCAAATTTCAGTGACATTTTGAAAAGTCGTTTTAACTTGATTTCAGTTCATGTCAGAGTGTTGGCGATAAAATTAAGTACCTAAAAGTTTTCTGCAGCCTCGATTCCCATTGTCAAAGTTTATGGATTTCAAATATGTTCACTCATCGCCCGTAATCTGATACCAACTGCCACTTGACAGTCCTGCCGCTTACGTCCACTCGCCCAGCGAAAACTTAGGGCTCGAAATTCGGTGCTCGAAAAACACAACAAAACTTTTGTGGCAATTACAGGTCAAACAAAGAGCTTCAACAAACAAGCTTAACTCGTGTGTTGTGTGTATGTAGTCCAGTGAATAATTGTCTTTCTTTGTAAAATTTGCGGGATTTGATCTCTTTTTTTAATGGAAGACTGCACTAGCTACCGATCATTTCATCACATAAAATACGAAGCCACCCACGTTCGTGCATCAGCTTTCCAGTATTTACTGAATCCAACACAACGTCAGAAATTCGTTCACTAACTGACGCTAATATGGCACTTATGCCAGTTGCACACATTTAAAGTGCGTTTTTTTCGTTTGGGTTTTTAGGTAAAGCACTCTAAAAGGAAAAAAGAAAAACATTTATATGGTTTTTAAACAGCAGGTTTAATTGATGTTATTTGAAAGGATATACTTTGCCAATTACGTTGCGATATGATTTTTTTATATGGCCACAGCTGCTGTGGTTTGGATGTGGTACCATCTTGAATTCCATTTTTCGATTACAACGTCTCTGGTTTATAGAACCAGTAACTTGGCAAGCCCCCACAAAAAAATATATGGCTGTGTAAAGTCCCACAAAATTTCTAAAATAAATACGATAAGTCAGAAAACAGATTACAAAATGGCTGCCTAAAAATCAGTGCTGCCAATTCAGAACTCTTCAATCCTAACTAATATTATAAATGCGTAAGTCACTCTGTTTGTCCGGCTTTCTATGTTACCGTCTTCTGCTCAGATTACTGAACAGATTTAAATGAAATTTAGAACCTGAAGAAGGATATAAGCTATATATTTTATCCCTATATTCCCACGGGAACGGGAACGTATACCGGAACTTAGAAACTACAACACCGATTTCAAACATTTTTCCACCGATAGAATGCTTCACTTTCCAGAGTAACATAAACTTTAATTCATCCACATATTCACACGGGAACGGGAGTCTTTACTAATATTATAAGTCCGAAGTTAAATCTGTCTGTCTATTTCTCTTTGTTACCATTAACCGCCCAAACTATTGGACCTATTTATATGAATTTTGGTACAGAGACAGTCTAGAACCTGAAGATGAACATATATGTTATGCATTATGTTTTATCCCTGTATTTCCATGGGAACGGGAACATGGAAAATACAGCACCCATTTCAAAAAATGTCCACCGTTAGAATGCTACACTATTCTCGAGTAATATAAACATTAAGACATCCTCCGGAAATGGCCCTCATATTCCCACGGGAATGGAAGACTTTAGTAACATTATAAATCCGAAATTGACTTTGTGTTTCTGATTTATATGAATTTTGGTACAGAGATAGTCTTGAATCCGAAGATGGTCATCCTTACTAATATTATAAATCCAAAATTAAATCTGTCTGTTCGTGTTTCTTTGTTACCATCTCCCGCCCAGACCACTGATCCGATTTAAATGGAATTTTATTCAGATATAGCCTAGAGCCTGAGGAAGGACATGGGCTTAATAAGTAATCCCTACACCGTAAACGGGAGCCTTAAAACTGCTGGGTCGATAAAAGTTCTTTTACTGCGGAGTGATTTCTGTCAAACTGTCGAAAATACATTTGACCTGAGAAGAAATGTCTATCTTGATCTTCAAATAAAAGTTGGCAATCGGGGATGACTGTGTAAAAGTATTTTTTTTTTTGTCATTTGCTTAGAAATCAATTAATAAAGTGATCTGGTTTTCGATACTTTGTAGTTTGTCAAAGGGTAAAAAATAGAAAACTTTATTTAAAGAATTATTATTTGACGTGATACATATTTAAAATGTGTTGTCAGTTGCGTAAAGCGTAATGGTTAGCATGTCGGCCATCTAAAGCCATTCAGAAATGTAGAATTCTTCTTACACTGGTAAGTATCGCATTTCGCGAGTAGTTGGCAGTTCCTCCGAGAATAACAAAACGCGATGTAAAGCGTCTTTTCGCTTAGTCATTAACAATTGGCATAAAGTTACAGCACAATGTAGACGTTCATTCAAATATGACAATATCTTTGAGTACACCACCGAAAAATTATTTTCAGGCGAAGCAGGTACAAGTTTCAAAAAATTCATCAACAAGTGGACTCAAAAACACATAGTTTATGATATTTGCAAAAATCGAACTTTTGCTTTTACCGAATTTTTTTGCATGTCGTTGCAATAAGCACACAATTGGAGAAGTTTTCCAAGCATTGATAGTTTTGGGGCTTATTGAGGCGGATGAAAAAGGTTAAATGTGTACTTGAACTACTATCGAAATCCTAATTGACTCACCTCTTCGCCGGGGGATTTAAATTTGGGGTATGAATGTACAATGGGTAAATAGGTGGTATAAGAGAATAAGAGAAACAAAATTGTTCATCAGTTTATCATGTAAAGTTGCGATTGTAGTTTGATAAGAGCACTTTTTGAATTGCCTTCATTTGCGAAAGAAAACTATACCGACATTTATTACGTTTGTGCTTTGTGGGTTTTGCAATGTAAACTCAAGAAGAGCATAACGAAGACCTTTAACCTAACAGACGACTTCTCAAAATCTGAATCAGCAACCTACCGCAAGCTGCAATAATAAAAAGAGTTTCGGTCGATGAAAGAATACTGGCGTCCCTTGAAATCGGTCCTTCCATCAACATAAAGCGTTTGGCTCTACAGTTTAATGTTTCCAAACAATGAATTTTTCGGAATATTTTGTGTCAGAAAGGGATGACCGATCGAAAGTTTTAAGTTAGATACAAAGAAGTTTATTGTGTCTCGGAGTATAAAAAGAAGTGCCATAGCTAGTTGCACCTTATATATTCAAGAGTCCTATCGTGACAATAATTTTAACTGTGCTAAATGCAGTTCCCATGCATTAGCTCGCTTCAAATTTTCCGGTGCGGGAAGATTGTCAATGATCGTGGCGCGTGTGCAAATGCTCATTTTTATGGTTGGGTCATTGCCTGACCGTGATAACTTGGCGAAAATATTCATCCATATCATCATACACCGTGCAAGAAGTTTTTCCGAAAGATTTTGTAACTGGTTGCTAGAAAGAAGCTTGGATGACAACCTGTTCCTAAAAATAATTCTTTGGACAGACGAATGTCAATTCACAAGAGATGGTAATGAGTAGTATGTTTCTTGCTGTATTGCGAGTTTCCATAATCCTTTCAAATTGCCACTGCGACTTTATTCTATAAATTGTCTGAAGTTCGTACAAAATAATCTACCAGACCATCCTGAAGTTAAGGACTGTTTGAATGAAAAAACGGTGGATAAGCAGAAAAAGACTAATTCCACTAGCCTGCACGTTGCACGATCTCCCGATTTCACAGCACTGGATTTTTTTTTTGTATCGGGTCGAGAGAAAAAAATTGTTTACTCATCTGAAATAGCTACCTTGATTGAATTAGAACAACGTATTTCCGAAGGATCACTACAAGTAAGACATGAAATTCAAAACGGGTTCTAGCATGCATTCAAAACAGGAAGGCACTTTGAGCACTTGTTATAATTGTAGATATTTCCATGCTCATAACTAAAATAAAAAACTTTAAGCTAGCCATATTATTGTTTTACCCATTTTGTATATTTCTAAATATCATAAAATGTATGTGTTTTTTAGTACCTACTTCTGTTCTAATTCGCGCGAGTTTTTATTTATACACCACACATCCATAC
Source organism: Melanostoma mellinum (assembly GCA_914767635.1). Taxonomy (NCBI): domain Eukaryota; kingdom Metazoa; phylum Arthropoda; class Insecta; order Diptera; family Syrphidae; genus Melanostoma; species Melanostoma mellinum. The sequence goes on along the minus strand of OU612059.1, from coordinate 177,206,993 downwards.
TCCCTTGAGAAAATTTTTCCGCTTCGCTTTTAGCTTCATTATTTTATCCGTGAATAAAAATCGAATCGAAATTTCCCTTCGGGTAGTACGGGCTTGAGGTTGAACATAAAAGATTCAGACGTACAGACCCGGAGAAAGTAGCTTAGAGCAAAACAGGCTTGAGAAAGTAGATTATTATGTGCGCATAAGAAAGTAGGCTGAGTTCCCATCATCCTATATGTCACGAAGTGGGAGACAACGTGAACTATGAATTCATATCCATTGACAGCTGAAATAAGTGCCCAAATTTTGAAGCTTTGTTTTTTTATACCTCAAAATGTTTTTCCTTAAAATAAAAGGAACTAGGATACACATACATTTAGCGAATCCACTATGTTCTTAATCCTTCCTAAGAAAGAAAACTAATTTTAAGATCCCATGTGCATCAGACTCATATAAATGCTGCTTAAAAATTGCAACAAAAAATATGGGCCTAAATTCATTTCTTTAGTGGGTCTTATTGCCTCTACAAAGTGGAAACCAAGTCCGTGGGTGTTATTTCCATTTTTTGAGCAATAAAGCCCACAGGTGTTATTGTCGCGGGGCTTATTGCACTGCACCGGGTGATACAGCTTCTGCAAAAATAGTTTGAGGCGACTCCTTGCCTTGCGGCATGTCTTCCAATAAGACAGTGTCCTGTAATGATACCTTTCGTTGCACTAATATGTTTTCTGTTGAGAGAGATCAAGCCATTCGAACGCTTAAGATCTAGTTTGGGCCAGATTTGTTTCATTGCGTTACTAGTTAAACTGCTTGGTCATCTCAGATTAGTTTTTTTTTTGTATGCGTCCTGCTTGAGCAAGAGTTTGTATGGAGCGATTGGTATGCCGATTCTCTCCGTTATCGGTGAGAAGGGCAGAAGTGTTACGTTTCTGGAGAGTTCATCACTTAGCACAGGTGAATGTCAGAGTGTTCTGACATATCGTTGAGAGATGATCGGTAGTTAAGGACTAGGGCAGAGTTAAGGGATTTAATGCCAGGGATCTGATTACCGCCTGACTGTGTCAGAAAATGCATACATATATCCTTTTTGGGTATCATATTTTCTCTGAGCCAAGACCGAGCTTTGCTGATTGCCATCACCTCCGTTTGGAACTCGCTACAATGATCTGGAAAAAGAAGCGAGATGTTTTCATTTCGTCTGAATAGACACCACAACCAACTCCTTCATTTGTTTTTGAACCAGTCCATATAAAAATGGACTTATTCGTTTTGCAACAATTATTGGTTTTTCCAGTTCTGGTCACTCGGAAATTTGTTCCGAATTCGAGTTTAGGTGTGGTGTAATCTTTTTTTAGTTTGAGGATTCCGAATTTGTTCAGATTGTCAGCATGATCAATATTGATGTCGGTCCATTGTGAGACTTCTTGTAATCGAATAGCCTAACTCGAAGCTGTTTTTTTTTTTTTTGCTCTAGACATCAACTGGGACTTGATGAAACAGGATGTCCAGTGCAGCTGAATGAGTGACCGCTTATACATATGCATGCCGAACGTTGGATTTTAGTGAGAGTTTTTGGTAAATTGCTTTATCTAGTGCGGTCCAATTTGAGCAGCTTTCAAAATTAAAAATCTAGAAATCCTAAAACCGCATAAGCCCAATCTGAGTACAGTTTTAAAGATTAGTATTTCTACCACAAAAAAGTCAAAAATTCGATCTCTACCATCACTATTGACAGAGAAATTTTAAGTTAACATAGATCAGATTACACCAAAGTTAGTCTTTTTTCAAATAGTCGAAATGTGATGTCAAAGTTGAAGTAGACTTAACTGTACAACATTTTTTTTTTTTAGAATATGGCTAAGAATGACGTTACATAGTATGTAATACGAATTACGGGTGTCCCTGTAAAAAAAAAAAAACGTAACGTAATTCTCTCAAACTTACCATTTAAAAAATTGAAGGGAACTATGATTTTTTTCTGATTCCGAGCGGTTAGTAAGAAAGCGCTATTCATGGTTGGAAATATCTGTCGGAGGAATCACGAATTCGTTACCCGTCGACAACAATTGAATGATTAGATATTCGAACCTACAACTTCCACCTGAAAGTCAAACATTACGCCACATTCACCAAATTAGTAAGTAAATAATGTATTGATTAACGTCTTAGGTTTTCCTTACGCACACACACAACACATTGCAAAAAGTATCCATGCAGTTGCATATACTTAGGCATTGTTTAGAGTTTAGACAGAGAAGAGCTAATTTTAGAATTCGCTTTCCACATCTTAGAAAAACAATATCAATTTCACAAGGCTATGTATTGGAGAAAATAGGCACAAATATTACTTCCACATTTGTTTTCCCGAGAAAAAGGCCTAATCACTTTGACAACCTCACATTTCACAACCTCACATCTTAAAAGAAGTCACGTCCATGTTCAAGGAATTCCAAAATTTATTTGCATCCTGAAGAACATTAACAATGGTTTATGCACAGGACATTTCCTGTGGAATTCACTACGAAATTTTTCCATGAATATCCGGCCATAACAAGATGTATTCAACTTTTATGCGTATACCTCCTTTTGTTACTCATTGTCTATTAACTCGTACAGAAAAGTTAGTCGTTGGTGTTAGCATGTTTTTTTTTTTTTTTTTGCTTATTCCTCTTCTTCTCTTTCTACTTCTCCTCCCACCTTGTTCCATAAAAAAGACAGAGGAGATCCCAAAAAAAAAAAAACATTAAGTTCTTGAACCACGTTCTCGTTTTCCAAAGAACCATGCTAACAAAAACGAATTTTCCCTAAAAACGTCACTCAGCAAAAACTGTTTTTGTGTTTGTATGCTTGTTGGTGGTGGCCGTTTTTGTAGCACCTCAATAAAACGTTTCAATATTGCAAGAAAAGATGCTTCTCTCAAAAGAGAACGTACACAAAAATTAACGCCGAACGTGACACGTACGAAATTTTACTTAGAAAAGAAAGATAGTAAGGCAAAATAAAAAAGAAGAAAAAAAATAAAAATAAAAGCAAATTCAAAAAAACGAAAATCTAAGTATATGAAGACGCACATAACGGAACTCAAGCAGCAGAAGCAGCAGCAGCAGCAAAAGAAGGAGTATAATAAGAGTATTATCGCACGCTTTTGCTGTGCTGTTTTTGCCAACATTTTTGTTAGTTAAGCTAAAAGCGTAAATAAGGACCAAAGCAAGACGAAATGAAATTGTGTAGGTATTAAGTTTACGTTGTTTCGTGATGAGATGTTGATTTGGGAAAATTTTTATTGCGAAATACTTTTACTCGTAGATGCCTATGCAATAAAAGTTCCTTAGCACGAGTATGCCATATTAGTAGAAGAGATTTTATGGATCCGAGTTCAGTTAGCATAATGCACTTGCCAATTACGGACTTTATTTCATGGAGGACTTGGTTATGTCATAGAGATTTGTTCGCAGTGGCTGTCGCAATTCGATCACGTCATGGTGAGTAGATAGCATGTCGTTTCAGTTTAGGTGAGGTATGGTTTCTTGTTCTTCATTTCCAAGATAAACATTTTTGGGGAGAGGAACAGAGTTTACTATTGAACAAAATTGGGTATATCAGGCGATCCTGAGGATCTTTTTCTTTTAGGGCGTTGAGTGCTTTGCGATCTCGATGGTGTTACAACTCTCTTGCTAATTTGCTTCGCATTATTGATCCGTTCATGGAGTACGTCGCATTGCCCTCAAATAGCGTCCACAAGCTATCCTCTGGATTGCTCTCTGTCGGAGGCCAACCGCATGTAGATTTCATCGCTTCCTGCCTGAGGCCAGCCAAATGCAGACGTTTTCCCATTTGGCTGTATTATAGGAATGTTTGATTTGTATTACTGTTATTTTCTTTCGCTATCGTGTCTCAACATTGTGTATATGATATAAAGAAACTTTCTTGAAACCTCTTTGAACATGACAATTCCAACTCAGCCGGAGGAGCTTTATTGTTTCCAAGATGGTATTTTTGGAGTGTCCTTCCCTGTTCCTTCAAAGGACCATGTATGTCGTTCTAATAGGATATGGCTTTGTTGCCCCTCCTGTTTTACGGAGAATCTTTATCTCAATCTCAACGGCCGCCCAACATTTGTCAAAAGAAAAATGTATTCTTCTTTCAACTTCTAACCACGAAGATAAATATAAACAGCCGTATTGCAAACACATCCACGTTCCAAGTTCCGGCTGCGTGTCGTCAAAATAAAATGAAGGTTGTGATCTAAGAACAATTTCGTTCTCTTTTCTGACTTCAAATAAAAAGTTATTTTGGCCAACTTAAAAAGCAACGGTCGCCTTCAACTCACAAAGAATCTCGAACAAATTTATAGATTTTAGGGCATAAGGATCTGTTATCGAAAATGCGCGTTCTTGTTATCAATGTGCCTCTTAGTCGTTAGATAAGAGCCTGCCTCGTTCAAAAAAATATTTGGTTGATGGATTTTATTCTGATAAACACCCTATAAATAAGTGAAGTTCCCCAGCGTTCCTTTTTGTCTCCAAATCTCTTGCTTACATTGGCAAACGATCTCTTGTTTGTAGTTTCTTGTCTACTGAATTGTTTTACTGACACTCAGCTTTTCATATGTGCTCTTCGAATTTGGAACGGGAACGGTTGTGTACCATTAGCTCATTGAATTGACAGCATTGTGGTATGGGGTAATAAGAACCAAGTAGAATTCAATGCTTCAAAAGCTTAAGCTAAACATTCCGCCATTGCCATTATTCTTGAATTTTACCTGCCTTAATGAAACCGAGAAACTGTCAGCTTGATATGTGTGTAAACAATGACTTTCATTGAAAATGCTGTTATTTTTTAGGTCTATGCAAGAAATTTCTCACCCCTTCTGATGTGGCTTATTTTGTTAAGTTTTCATTAGACAAAAGCTACAGTTGAAGTCTAGTTTAACGTGAACGTCTACCTTTTTATGGTTTGATTCCACGGCGAGCTTTCTCACATATCGGAGTTAAATTGAGTGTTAACCACCACCCTGGTTGCCTAGTAGGAAAAGTGATTCAAGTCCACCCCCTTGCTAAAGAGCGAGACCGATCTGCACATCTTGCATTCAAAGAATCCCAATTGTTTCCGCATTCGGATAACCACAGCCACCACGATACTAGCACAAAGGGGCCTAACTCATAGATAGTCGCAAGCAACGCTCCGCACCTCAAGCACACAAACGTTATCCATCAGGAGGGCCTATCTTCCCTCGCAACCCGAAGGTCACTTCCAGAAGAGTACATCAATACTCGAGGCCTGACAACCTCCGATGTATGCAGCCAACAACTAGTCAAAGTAGAAACCAGCAGCCAACTACGCACACCAAACATAGAACTTCATTCATTCAGTATTGCAAAGTCTCTCCAGAAAGGTCCCACCATTGCTTGACTCAACAGCAGGAACCGATCAACGAAGAGTCGATGTAAGACTTCCTCTAACATTTACCACTTATTACCAATTTCATTAATCTCTTGTCCAGCAGGGTCCCATTAGAAATGTCACACCATTGCTACTCCAACAGTAGGAACCGATCAACGCATCAACGCAGCACTCAAGATTTATCACACATTTACCTCAAACAGCGAACTAAAATTTCTTCCATCACTTATCCAACAAATCCTCTCAGAAAGGTCACTCTACTGTTCTGGGCAACAGCAGGGATCGATCAACAGAGAGTCAATGCAGGACTCAAGATTCTTCTTATACATCTCCTATCTAGCTAAGGCACCGATCAACAGAGACAAAGCCGATCCAAAATTTTTCTCACATACAGCTTCATTCATCTCTTATCAAGCTATGTCACTCCATATTAACAGAGAGTCAACGCTAGACACACAACTTTCACTGATCTTTCTCTCCTCTCTCCTTAAAGAAAAGAAGAGAGACCACACAGCCTTTAGCTTCAATTCAATTCGTTTTTTATCTCATTTACCATCATCACTTGCTACTTTTCGTCTTTTCATCATACGTCATGAAATCATGACCCCTTCTTTCTCTGCTCGGACACTCATTGGGTTTTCTTAGTTTGTTTGACTCAGAAAGAGTCAAACGTAAGCTTCCCCAACATGACAAGGTGAAACCCTCGGAGGGGGGGGGGGGGGACCAGAGCTACAATACAACTCCCATGTTTGAACAGATGCTTCTCAAACATCCTTGCGCCTCCTTGGTAGAATTCAAAAAAGAGCCTTTAAACTGGTAGCTGATAGCTTAATTTTAGCTTCGATTGATTCTCATGAGCATTAAAGAAATTTTGCCATTTAATTTAGCAGCAATACCCACGTGGCCATGAATCCTGATCACTTTAACTTTGAGCCTAACTCCGGAGGAATCGCACAATCCGAATGTGGAATACTTTACCTAATCCTGTTTTCCCTCGCATTACTACGTACTGAAAATTAAAATTAAATGCATCTTCAAACTATTCTCTCATTTTCCTAAACGCTCGTACTGTGTCTCATAACATAACAGTGTGCACCTAAATTATGAGTAAAAATACATACTTACATTTCATTAGTCATCGTATTTTTTTCAAGGTTGGGCTTGTGGCCGGGTTATTGGGGTAGGGAACCTCATAGGAACCATTTGGGGCCCTGAGTAAATTTCAGGATGCTTTTCAATGCGAGGTTAGAGATGTGTCGCCCAGTTCGTCGAAGAAGTATTCTCCGAGGGTTTTTTCCTAGTGTGGGCCAAGCTAAAACACTCACACAGTGGAAGTGAAATGGTCCGTCTTCTACCTTTTCGTATTGACATCTTCTACATAAGTCGGATGTTCTAATGCCCATTCTCATCATGTGGTACCCAACGAGTATTGGCCCGTGAGAATGCCAATCAACTCTCCATACGTTAACATTTTAAAATTTTTCCAAAATGCATGCCCATCATAATTCATAACACAAACTGGAACCAAAATTACATAAAGCTTAAACAAACCATTATCCATTTGCGAAAAATAAGCTTTATAATTATTTTCAGTTCTGCGGCTGAGTTATTTACATGCTTTGTATTCTATTCTAAAAATCCCTCTGCAGGTTGATCCGCAGCCATTGGTTTGAAGAACTAAAACGGTATACCAACCAAGCAAACATGCGAAATTCCATAGATTCCTTTGATTCGGTTTCCTGGAAACAATGTTGATGCTAAATTAATAAATACCCCGTTGACGCACCTATCTGCTTTCACCTGAATTAAAGGATTCGTTTCTTCCTCATAACTGCAAAATGTAAACCTATTAGATGAGTGGGATATTCAAATGTATTTTTCGGTCTAAGAGTATTACTCGGGGATTACGAAAACAAACAGGAAAACAAATTCAAATTCTCATAATAATTTTTCGTCTGCCACCCCAAATGATGTCCAAAACTTTGGAATCACCCATGCAAAGCACTCATTCCCGACCCTAGTTCAGTAAAAGTTAACTTCCAAATGATGAAACACTTTGAAATTTAAATTTCTATTACCGGGAACCATCCCACATCCAGCGTGGAAAAAATTTCACCTTTCACATAACACAAACACTTTTGTGTTTTGGCTATGGATACTCGCTTGTGTGCGTATCTCTTCTGTGTATAAATTTTATTTTTTATTTTTCAAAAACTATTTTGCAAGTTGTTAACGTGGAAATTGCTTTTTGTGCCAGTTCATTGCCCAAAAAATAAAGAAGAACGAAAAGAAACACACTTTGTGCAATAAAACATTGTTACACGTGTTGTCATTTTGTAAAAATAACTTTTTTATTATCTCATAATTCAAGAGATCGTCCTTTAATGTCCTGCGGCGATGAAAATAATACGAGTGCTCACCCGAACATTATGAACTAACGTACCTTCTCGTATGTAGAGGTATGTAAGGAGGGAAGGTAGTGTACCTATGGATGATGGCATAGGAAAGTACTTCAGGATATATGCCAACGAATTTCGAAGGAGTGCGACATCCAAACGTATACACATGTATAATTGAAGCAAAGCACACGGAGAAGGAGACCCGAAAAACCTTTGGAAAAAACATCACGTACATTCCGCATAAAATCCTCTAAGTGAATTCGGTCATAACTTGTAGCGTTTCGTGACTTTTTGAGTACGCAACTTCGGTGAATTTTAGAATGGTAAAATGGAAAGCGACTGACACACAAGGCACGCAAGAACCAATTGTCCTTTAATGTATAAATGTTCATTTAACGGCATTTGGGTATTTGGAATTGTTCACTCTTTTTTTTTTCTTTCATTTTACTCGTTGTTCTTAAAATTCTATTAATTCTTAATAGACCATTATCACTAAACACTTTAAACTAGTGTTTGGTGAGTAAAGTTTTCAGAAAATGGTTTTATCCTTGAACTATAGCATGGATTTTTCTGGCAATGGATATTGAAGATGAAATTTTTTTGACTAGGACACTGAATAACAGTGACATTTGAGAGTAGAAGACAACATTATACATACTATTTTAGCCCTTAACTTGGCATTTAGCGTGACAACCGTTGGTCTTTTTAGATAGAGCTTACAAAGTTGCATATTAGTTATAACAATTAAGAAAATAGTAGGTACTTAAGTTGGATATTCTTATAGTCATATTTTAGCTGTTTCACATTACCTTTTGTGGTATTCTGATGGAGTATCATTCATTTCTTGGTTCCACGTCGCCGATGGAATTGGCACTTGACACCTGTCGAACTCACATGTCAGCTGTCGTATGAAGTGTTACAATATTTGTTGGATGTAAGCTATTTTCGATAATGGATCGCCTAACAACCGAATGAGGTGTTAAAACTACCAAAGCTTAACACAGGAGTGGTGATGCAAACGTCACGTCGCCACTGTTCGCGAATCACGCTATGATCGTGGTCGTCATAACAATCCGATCTGATACAAAAATTCACCGTTATCAGCGCGTGCCTCAACTAGGGTTTTGAAGTTAGTTTCAGTCAGAGTGAGCTACGCTCGTGTACTTTTTATGGTAACAATATTCTGATGGATCTTTATTTTTACCAAAGGCCTCAAAGCCTACACTGTTTTTTTGTTTTGTTTTTGCTTTTTTCTTCTATATTTATATAATTAGCGCGCACATCAGGAGTTATGAACACCCTTATAATGTTATAAGACACAGTGCGAGCATTTAGAAAAATAGGAAAGGATTTAATAAAAGACACCGATGCGTTATGCACTTTGCTTTTGAATTTTAGTGAATCGTAATGTGGGGTAAAAACAGAGTCTGGTACAGCGTTCCACATTCGGGTGGTGCGACTAAAATATGAATCTCAATACTTACTGTTCGTCCGAAGTTGGGCTCATGGTAAGACTGATGAGCATGCCCAGCGAGGTGGGTGATGCGGCTAAGTTGTTTCAAAGGAGGAATGCAGCTTCCTTTTTCACTGGAGCACCGTTTGTTGAAAAAACGATAAAAGAGAACGATACAGGTAACGTTTCGACGATGTTCTAGAGAATCAATCGATTCTACGGTCGAACTATCGCCTATGAATCTGAACGCTCTATCTTGTACCCTATCTCGAAGGGCTGAAGAATTTCCTGGATCGTCCTTAGAAACCTAAGAATTTTGCAGCATTTATGGCGACTTCAAATATACGGTCATTCCAACGAAGATCATCGTTTACACACATACCAAGTACTGACAGCTTTATGGCCCAGGCACTATTCATAGGTTATGGCAATGGGAGTATGATAAGCTTTATTGAAAAATGACAAAATTGAGCTTTCGAAGCATTTAATTCTACTCGGTTTTTATGACCCCATGAAACAATGATGTCATGGTCAGAATTCTATGAGCTTGTCATAGACAACCGATCCAGTTCCACATCCGAAGAGCAGAGAAGTGAATTTGGAAACGAATATGAAAAGCTGAGGGTCGAGTCATCAGCAAAACAGTTAAGCGGATTAGAAGTTTCAAACAAAAGATCATTTATGAAAATGAGGAAGAGAGTCGGAGACAAAACGGAGCCCTGGGGCACACCAGCATTTATAAAGTGGGTATCTGACTTAAAACCAACCAACATAACTTGTATATTAAACGGTCCGAAAGGTAGTTTCTACTCCATCGAAAACACTCGACGGTACCAGAAGCACGCATTTTCGATAAGAGAGCCTGATGCCAAACTATATCAAATGCTTTAGAAATATCAAGCGCAATAACCTTACTTTCTCCAAAACAATGTAAAGATTGGTTCCACTTTTGGGTGAGATGTACCATCAAATCACTAGTGAACCTAATGCTACGAAAGCCGTACTGTCGGTTATAAAGAAGCTTTCGTTCTTCAAGATATTTCATTAATTGACGATATATCAGCGCTTCAATGACCTTGAAAAGAAAGGACGTAAGAGCAATTCATTGGTAATTGGAAGGGGAGGAAGATTCAACTGGCTGGACAAATGCAGTTTTCCATCTGCTCGGGAAGAGCCCAAAAGAATAGAATAGATAGAAAAGCTTACTCATTACTTTTGCCAGCGTATAAAGACACCTCTTCAGAATAACGGCGTTGATACCATCTGGAGCAGCGGATTTGTTTATATTGAGATCTTTTAGGATCGAGTTCGAAAAAATATCTGCTTCATCATAGAATTTGTAGACTCGAGCTCAGGTGGAGCTTGAGCCAATATGCTATCAGGTAGTGTTAAGTTTGCAGCAAATTGAGCTGCTAACAAATTGGCTTTATCGATGGAACTGTCATGTGGAGATTCATTGAAAGAGAGCATTGGGTCCGATGACGTGGTCGAGTTCTTAACGTTCTTAACAAAAGACCAAAAGTTTTTGCTTCCTTTTGGACACAAAAGTATTTTTTGCCTTACTTTTTGGTCATCCAAAAATTTGGCCTTCTGTATATGAGCATTACAGATATTTCTGGCCTGTTTGAATAAATTTCGGTTTTCTACAGTAGAATTATCTTTAAATTTTCGAAAACTACTTTCGCTATCCCTAATCGCCTCTTTACAGCTTGAATCAAACCACGAATTCTGTTTGGGGATGATGCTGGTCTGTGAGGAACAAATATTCTCATGTCATGTCGTTGAGAATTACGTTAGATATCATATCAGCTGATTCGTCAACGTTTCCATCGAGGAAGCACTATGACCAATTAAAATTTCGAAAGAAATTATTCTGACCGTCCCAATTGGCTTTCTCATATTGCCATACAAATCTTTTAAGGACTTTATCTTTTTTTTAAATTGCGGAAAACGAAAAATCTGTCGATATGATACAATGGTCCTATTGCCTAGAGAAGGTGATACTATAACCCAGTATTTTTCGGGATGAGAAGTGAGCAATAGGTCAAAAGTTTTGGCCGCATAGCCTTCAATATCTGGAACCCGAGTGGGCTCATCAGCAAGTTGAGTTAACTGGTTAAACTTAGCGAAGATCTCAACACACTTTCCTTCGGGTGTTGTCTGGCCAGAATGTCAAAGCCAACCGTAATTTTGTACATTGAAATCACCCGCAATTGCGGGTTGGCGACTAGCCACGGTTGGGTACTGATCAGTGTCAGCGTAGAACGAGATAGGGCCCTCGTTGTAATTGAAAATGTCGTCGTCTAAGGTTTCCATCACACTGATGTACCTCGGGAAAGAGTAGCCAATGACAGTTCGTAGAAGTTTCTTGTAAACCAGTAGCTTTGGCGATTGGTTTAGTCCAGTTCCTCTTTTCGGCAGAGGGTGCACCTGGTTGAAGGCCTAACTGGCTTATTGAGGACTTTTCTGCTGTGTAGGTTGAATTTCATCAGTTCATTGAAATGCATACCCAGGTATGGCACATTCAGTTTGGCATAAATGGTGAATTCATCATTCAGTCCCCGACCGCCTCTGCCGTTTGAGGGTCTCCTCAAGCAATCTAGTTCCGATTTGGAGCTGTTAATCCGAATGCCCCATTTTTTATTTTTTTTTTTTCTTGACTGCGAGCAATGGTGACAGTGATGTGGAGTGGGTAAGCAAACATCAGCGTAAAAAAATGACTGGCCGATGTTGGATTTCCCATATAACCATTGGAGAAGGAACTGCATGTGAGTTATACTCGGTGAGTAACTAACCTTCTGCTCCTTATATTATGCTTCTTAGTGCGTACAGAGTTAAGTTCTTCTTATGAGATGAAAAATTTTGAATCAAATGCCTCTGGAAAGAAGCTACCAGCCAAAAAGTCTACATAATAATACTATAGTTTCTATATACAATGATTATAGGACTGTTACAAGTACAAAAATTGGTCTCGGTTTAAGATTTAAGCACTTATAAGCTGCAAAACTGATCAACTCTTACAATAAAACTGTTAACTGTGAGCCATTTAAGTCCCATAACAACATCTTTATTGTTAAGTCTATACTTATGGGATCTAAAAGAATCTTATGGGAGCTTTTTCAGATTTCAAGAGTTTAGCTCTTCAGAGCTTGTTAGTTGGGTTGTGACCGATTCGAAGGAACCTACAAAAAATGTGTGACGATTTCGAAACTGCTAATCGAAATAAGCACTTTTCGTGGCAATGAATTTAAGTATCGGAGGACTTGCATATTCCTCGCGAAAAGCGATAACCGTGGAAAAACGTTTTCGTTCCATATTGGGACTCGAACCACGAACCTCCCACTTAACACTCAGCCACGGGCCCCGCTAATGGATGAATGCTTGCTTTTTAATAAGCAAATAATCAGTTTGTCTTGGTGGAATGACCGTGATGCATTGTACGTCGTTGAGTGCTTTTGACTTTGGATGTGTACGATGAATAAAGGTACCAAAAGTAAAAGGCTGCATGAAGGCATCGTTCTATAAACTCAGCCGTGTATTTGCAATCATATCTAAATTTGTACCGGAGGAGATTTGAGGAACAGTCTAGTTGTATAACAAAGGCGAGGTAGTCCGATTTAGCAATAAACCAATTTAACACTTCTCCGGACTTCACATCGGCAATGAATCAGTGTGCCTTCTCTTAAGTTTGTGGCTGTTTCGGAAACTTTCCTCAATCCGGGTGTCGTGTGAAATTCCTTTTTTAAAACCAGTTGACACTCATATTTGAAAATCCATAAATCCATTAAAACGAATTCGATGGTGCTCCCCAGGCAACATAACATTGATGAATGTCGCATTTAGGCTGATCCTAATCTAAAGTTAGTCGTTATTATACCTTGTTCCAGAAATAACCCCAACGCTCATGTGCCAATATCAGATTTCCATCAAAGAGATTTATTACTGCCAGCGTTTGGCATCAGTTTTATAAAATTTACTTCTAGTTGGATACTTTGTCGAAAGCGGAGAACCCTTGCTTCGATTCTGTATGAGATGAATATACGAGTATCGAGTATATACACGCACTACGTACGGGTATAGCACTTAAACATTAATTTTGAGGTATGTGACATTGCCGTAAGTTGTTGCTCAGGCAACAAGATGAAACAGTGTGCTCAAGCTGAACTATGCTTACCATTTGCCATTTCCAATCTCATATGCCATGTGGTGCGTAAGACTAAGTAAGAGTTTATCAGTTTCACAGGATATACACCATTTTGGGATTGCATGAGCCACGAACCCGAAAATCTCATAGCATGGCCATCATCATTATCATCATCATTCTCTCATCGTCATCATCGTCATCATCATCATCATCATCATCATCACCGACCATGATATACATAGTCAGATGGCATGGGCAAAATTTTTAATTTATCGCTTTGGGAAATTAAGGTAAATTTCGAATGAGACCGGGCCACAATATTCCCTCGATATTCGATGGCAAATATGAATAAATGCTTTGGACCAGGCACCAACGCGTATGGGTGGGAAAACCATGTGTATTTTGTTTGGGCGATAGAGAGGTGTTTATGATTAAGTCGTCGTGACTAGATTTTTGGTTGAATTTATTAAAAATTTACGGTGGGTTATGATTTATGAATCGAATTCGAATTGAAACCACTGACGACAGGGAGATTTGATTTCCAGCAGGTGGAATTTTTCACAGGCGCAACGGCGAGTCATGCAGACAGAATTCATAACAATCTGTATGTGGGCTCGGGAGCTATTTAAAGAACGTTTTGTAATCATCAAGTCCATTTTTTGTCAACTAATTTTGCCCAATCGCTCATTTTATTCACAGGGTTCATGCTGCAATGACACCATTCCACACCCTAGCATAAATTTCTCTGGAAATAGAGATTTTTAGTAGATGATTCGAATGGAGAGTTCACGTTTGCTCGGTAGTAGATTACTGTTTCGTATCTAGCAAATGGAATTTAATACTGAGAGATTTTGAAATAGCTGCACAAACTTAATCCGACCACATGTCTTTAGAAGTATTTTGCACAATCTCGGGGTCTTAGAATGTCTGCGCAAAAAAACTAGGTCTACTCCCTGGCCTGAAGTGGATTGATAGTTTCTGTTTTAGCTACCAGAACAGTTTAAACCTTAAGCTTACTTCGCTTCGGCCTTACAGAGATATTAATCGAAGCTGCTGAAGCACTAAAAAGGAAGTTATGAGGGACAACTTTAAACAGCGCTGGTTTGATGGTGGGTGCCAAAAAGCAAGAAAAAAGTCATTTGCATTTTTGAAGCTGTTGATAAAATATAACACCCCTTTTTTCAAAGGCGTGTATGCAGTAGCCAATAAAGATTTTAAGCAACTGTTTTGATAAGTGAAAAAAACTAGAGCAACAAAACATAAGGGCACTGAACTCGTCTAATACTTCAGCAAAGTTTTGGAAGGCCACCAAATTAGTTAACGGTAGGGCTAATTTTATTTCTGCATCACTCACACCGAAAGAAAAACCTTGGTAAAATCAAACATGAAGCTTGTTTGTTTTTGCGTCAAGCACGAACATACTTAAATTAAACAAGCTGGCATTTTCATTTTATTTATTTAAATGCTACAATTTTCATTGCTCAAATCAACAACGTCATTTTCAATTTCATTGTTAACCAACAACGGTTGTGATACTAGAAACATACATGTCCATGATACTTTAACAACGTTTGTGTTTCGTCAACAATTCTGAATTGTTGGTAAAATATGAACATTGTTGATCAAGTATGTTCGTGAGAATTCAGCCACGTTTTTATTTGCTCAACAGATTTAATGCAAAATTTCTATGATTGACCTATACATTTGATAGATCAAACTTCAATTCAGGTATTTATCATAGAAATTTTACATTAAAACTGTTGAGCAAATAAAAACGTGGCTGAATTCTCACGAACATACTTGATCAACAATAAAGAATAATTAACTATCCCTTAAGATAAAATGTTCACGAAACTTTGAATTGAAGTTCCGTTATGCGACTTCACGTTTTCTGTGGGCTTAAATATGAAAAATATTGGAATTCAAAATGTTACTGATACTTAAACTATTCTTTATTGATTAAAGAAGTATGAACATTGTTGATCAAACATATTGGTGATAGTTCAACAGTGTATTTGGTATTTCAATCACAAACGTGATGGTTTTTGTAATTTCAGCCTTAATTGTTAGTTAAATATGTTTGTTGTTGATCAAGTATGAAATCAACAATCACGTTGTTGGTTAAAAATTATAACATATTCAAATCAACTACGAACATACTTAATTTAAACATTTTTATGATACTTACCTGAAAAAAAAATTGATCACGGCAGCGTACTTGATTTGAAAATGCGTTCTTATTTGAATTCATCACGAAACTTGGTTAATTTCACAACTTTAGATGAATTGTTGATTAACAATGAAACATGTTTAAATCAACCAAGGTTTTTTCTTTCGGTGCAGTGCCTCAGAGCTCCGCAACCATTTCTGGAACCTGCACAATGTACCAGTATTTGCACCACCTTTACTCCACGCAACCACGCAACTCCATATTTCAAAGATGAGATGTTAGATGCCCCAATTACGGTCTACGAATAAGAAAATATTATAGCAAAAGCCAAAACTGTAAATTGCACATGTAAATTCTATAAATGACAATATGTCAAACTATTATGTAAACACTTTATATAAAAATGATGTCAGATATTAAGGGCGGGAAAGAGAGAATGATTCCCGCGCAAACTAACATAATATAAAAGAAAACTAAATTGTTAAACTCCTCATTATCTTTTAAGTCATTGAATAATAAAGTTACAGAATTATTAAGTTTATAAAAAGACTTCTCTACATATATCAATTTCTTCTTTCCATTTCTCTCTTTTTAGTATATATCAGAGCGTTTTGTAATCCTTAGTTGCTTTCGCATAAAGCGTTTCACAGCAAGAGCTTGTCTTCGTTCTCACTAAGTGCAAAAAACAAAAGCCTCGTTTCTATAGCTTTCAAGCACTCACTGTCGAACCATGTGTTTTTTCTATCAATTTTCTTCCTGGCGCCTTCATTGGAGCTACTCTTTTGATCATAATTCACTTAGGTTTCTGTGTCTGGACTCCTTAAGGGGGGAAGCTGGTCTAGAATTTTGAAGAAACCGAATTTTTTTTTTTATCTTAAAGGGTACTTTAGGGTCTTAAAAATAACATACCACAAGATGGATGCCGGCAAAAATGTCTAAATGCCCAAACTTTCCATTCTGTGGCACCGCCCCTCAGGTATGCCATTTGATTTTATCATCATCATCAGGTCCTGTAACCCCGCTCGGGGCATAGGGCGTCAACAAAACGTCTCCATCCTTCTCGATCAGCAGCTAGATACCTTAACTGTGGCCACGTCTTTCTCTGGGAATTAGCTTCTGATAACACTGTAGATTTCCATGTTGTTCTTGGTCTTCCAACCCGCCGTGACCCTTGAGGATTCCATTCAAAGGACTGCTTCGCAATATCATCGTTTGGTTTCCTCAGTGTGTGACCAATCCATTGCCATTTGCGCTTTCTGATGTCGATGTGCAAGCGCCTCTGACCTGTCCTACGCCACAACTCCTGATTGGATATTGTTTGTGGCCAGCGAATTCTCAGGATGTGACGCAGACAGCGGTTCACGAAAGCTTGCGATTTTCTCGAGATGGTGGCCGAGACTTTCCATGTTTCACAAGCATATAATAGCACGGATTTCACATTGGATTCGAAGAATCTCAGTTTAGTGCGTAAGGAGACTTGACTGGATTTCCAAATTTGGGACAGAGCACCAAAGGCAACGCGAGCTTTATTTATTCTGCTTTTTACGTCCAGATCCGTACCACCGTTTGCTGATACAATACTTCCGGGGTAATTAAATTGTTCGACCTCTTCAACGGGCGTGTCATGCAGAATAATACGATGTTGTGTTGGGGGGCCTGTTAGCATTATTTTTGTCTTTTTGCTATTTATTTTAAGACCGCACGCTTCTCCTTTCACCCGTAAAGTTTGACACATCTCGTTCAGCCCACTGATGTTATTTGCCATGAGACATATATCGTCGGCATAGTCTAAATGGCTAAGCCTTTGAAACGTTCTCCATTGAATACCCTGCCTCTCAGTTGTACCGACGCTCGCCGTCAAAACATCATCTATCGCCAGCAGAAAAAGAATTGGCGATAGAACATCCCCTTGTCTCACACCCTGCCGCACCTCGAAAGAGTCGGAAAGCTGCCCATTATGCAACACGAAACACCTTGCATTGTTGTAGGACTCCTTTATAATGGCAACAATTTTTGGCGGAATTCCTCTACCAAGAAGTGATCTCCATATAGATTCTCGGTTAACTCGGTCAAAGGCCTTCTCAAAATCTACAAACATGAGATTTAGCGGTGTTTGAAATTCTGCAGACTGCTCAAGAACAATGCGTAAGGTGTTGATATGGTCAACGCACGACCGACCGCTACGAAAGCCAGCCTGATGCCTCTTGAGTGTAGTCTCAATTCTAGCCTTTATCCGTTCGAGGATTAGAGTTGCCATTAGCTTTGGAAAAACGGACAAAACGGTTATACCACGCCAGTTGTTGCAGTTTTTGAGATCACCTTTTTTTGGCAACTTAACAATGACTCCATCCTTCCAATCCCTGGGATAGGTTTCGTTTTCCCAAAAAGCTTGTATAAGCGGATGCAAGATACTAGCTGCTGTGGCGGGATCAGCTTTTAGGAATTCCGCTGGTACTCCGTCAAGTCCCGCTGCTTTGTTGTTTTTGAGGAGATTAATCGATGTTTCAATTTCCGCTTCTGAAGGGGGTTCGATGTCAATACCCCTGCAGGATCTGCGCATCTCGTTGAGTTGGGGCACTTCAGCACTCTGTTCAACGGAATCATTTAACAGGGCACAAAAATGATCCTTCCACCTGCGAAGCTGATCTTCAATTGATACCAATAGTGTCCCATCCACATCCATTACAGGATGATTGTTGTTGCTTTTTTCCCCGACAACTTCTTTGGCTATTTGGTACAATTCTCAATTTGATTTTATAGTACTTAAAGTTTTAAACGCATTTTTCTCGAAATCACTTTTTTTGAACTGGCCGAAGACATAACTCGAACAAATCATTCAACGGAGACGTACGTATAATTTTTTTTTATATTGCATGTTTTTTTTTTAATCAACAATTTTGTCGTTTTTTTTGTAGTGAAAATTTTAATGTTTTGTTCAAACGTGTACCATTTCGCGAAAAAAACAAAATATCAAAAAATCCTACTAACGGCTCTTGCTGTTGTTATATCGAGATTAAAAGTTTTCGGGATTTTGTTCCAGGACCAAAATTAAGGAGGTTACATCTTTGGCCATGGACCCAACTAAAAAACGAGGCGCCTCCGAAGAAATGCTGGACAGCCGCCATTTTGAATTCAATTGATACGAAAATTTGTATTTGTATATTAAAACCTAAATTATAAGACCTCTTGCACAGATTTTCGATTGATCTTTTTGTTGAGTCACAAAAAATTCATAAATTATGGTAATTTTTTCACGCTCTAGACCAGCTTTCCCCTTAAAGCCCTGTGGACTGCCAGGTTTTCCAGCTCTATTTTTATGTTTCGTTGAAATAACGCCCGGAAGTAATTTTTCCATATGAGTTTTGGAGAAATCTTTTGAGCGAACACAGTATCCTCACTTGCAGTTGTTCTCACTTTGAAGGATACCTCTAATGACATATTGTCTGAAAATCCTATAAAGGCTACTCTAAAACCATTAAACAACAACAACAATCTCCAGAAATAAAACAATAATATATTACTGAGCATTGAGCAATGAGCATACTGATCCACCCTTGGCGTGATGGTTATCATGTCTGCCTGTTAACCTAGGGGTTCGTAGTTCGAACAGCGACAAAAATGTTTTTCCACGGGTATTGCCTTTTGCGAGGAATTGGAAAGCCCTCCGTTTGTAAACTCATTGCCATGAAAAGCTCTTTCTCGATTAGCGGTTCGGAATCGGCAGAAAATTGTAGGTTCCTTCATTCCCTTACAAGACATGGTTGTGAAAAATACGATAAGCACTGGGGCTCCTCATTCTGCTGCACCACTCCTATTTTTTTTTTTTTTAATTTTATGCTGAACCACGATTAAAAGGGAACTCTCCGCTAAATCACCTTCTAAGCTTCCGTTTAAAACGCCGAAGCCAAAATCATCCGCTTACTCGAAAATTTTGGCTGCCTTTTGATCACATACCTCGTATTTTGATTTTCAATGGCTAACAACATGAGGTGAGTCGATGACACTGCTAAAATTATTTTGCGAAGGACCTTTCCTACCATTGAAGTCTGCTATAGGGGTTATATACAGTTAGAAGGCCGAAAAAAAGCGAATTTTCCAGAATTTTTTCTGAGAAAAATTTTAAATTTATTGATCTAAAAATTTGTACACATATTATGGTATCTCTTAACTGTATTTTAAGACTTAGTATTAGTAAAAATATTTATTTGGAAAGGAGCTACAGCTGATCTCCGGGAGCTCCTCTCAAAAAAGACTTTTTGTGGTGACCACTATATCTCTGAACTGGATCCTATGAAATTAAAAAACCAAACAGTTTTCGTTAAATTAATGTTTAATCTAGTAATTAATCGAAGGAATAAGCAAAATAATTTTTTTTGACAAAATGGCGGTTTCTAAAAAAATAATCGATTTTTGACCAAAATTTCGACCTTAAATTATTTATAAAAAAAAAAACTAAAGAGAAAAAATCTTCGATTAATTACTAAAAAATATATTTAAGAAGCTCGTGTTAAATTTAAAAAAAAAAAAATCGATTTCTTGAAAATTCTAACTGTATATGGGTGATTCTTATACAACTGTGATTTTTTATGTCTAGGACTGTATTTACTGTTTGGCATGATTTGTTTTATTAAAAAAAATGATAATTATGATGAATTTGATAGTATTTTACTGTCGACAATGTATACTGAAGCATAAGTATTGATGGATCACGAATAATTTGCAAAATTATATCCAAAATGTCAGTACCGTGGCATGTCCGCATTTCGTTTTTCGAATTAAATACATAAATTTCTAAAAATAGTCGTGTTATAATCTAAAGTTTTGCTTTTATAACTAAAACCTATTGTACATTTCATCAAATTATGCTACAATTGTATCACAATATTGACTAGTAGAAAGAAATGATGGTCATTGCTTCATGTCCTGGATTTTCTTCAATTTTCAAATTTAAAATATTTCCCGCTTAAACGCCATCTTTTATCCAGTTTCTGTCGCTCGCTCTAGTGGCATTCTGAAGAATGACTATTTGTGTACAATTCATAGCTGTGTGGTTGTTTTTAGACTCGATGTTAAAATAGAAATAATTTTTTGTGTTTTTTAAAAGGTTTGTCATAAAATTACCGGTCAGTACCATGGTATTGAAATTCAGGCGTGTTAATAGAATGATTAGGTCAATTATACTGAATAATTATATAAATTCACGTGTGAATTCAAAATTATATGGCCAATCATTTAAATTACGTGTGAGAATTTTAGTTAGGTTAATTATACATCTACGGTACTGGCATTTGTCAGTACCGTGGATGTCAGTACCATGGTAAACAAAGCAAATAATATTTAAAAGAATATTTCCTTGATGTTTTAATTTATCATAATGCTTAATCAATCTAGTGTTATAAAATTTAAATTTTAATTTTTTAAAAGCTTCAAGAATTTTAATATTTAACTAATGTTAAACTTTGTTTTATTCTAAGAATTTTAGAAAAAATCTTATTTTAATTCTACTGTTAATAAATTTTAAAGATTGTCAAAATCAAGAAAAAAAATACCGTAAATAACTCTGTATAATTATCAAAAACCTATAATTTATCATTTGCTTTATTATTTTAAGAGATTTAGCCAAATATTCTGAATATTTAATTTTGATGTCAGTACCGTGGTACTGAAATTTCTAATTTTAGTTCTAGCTTCTTTTCTATTGCAGTTGTAGTAGAGCTACGTTACGGGCTTAATTTTGAGCATAATAAAAGACCAATAACTCCCAGATCACAAGTTTTAAAACATTTTTGATTTAAAAAAAATTTGACTTGTAAAAATCACAGCTATATAAGAATCACCCATATATCTCTCACGCTTTTGTATAACAGAGTAGTACTTATTTGCTATTGCATAAAGCGTTTTGCAGCAAGGGTTGTTGGTCATTCGCACTAAGTTCAAAAAAGCAAAAGACTTGTTTCGAGCTTTCAAACACTTACTGTCGAACCATTTTTTTTTCTTTTTTTTTTTTTCTAACAATTTTCTTCCTGAAGGTTTATTGGAGTAGCTTTTTTGGTCATATTCACTAAGGTTTCTGTGTTTGGATTCCTCAAAGTGCTCTATACTACGAGGTTTTCCAGCTCTATTTCTACGATAGGTTTCGTTGAAATAACAACAGGAAGTAATTTTTCCATATGAGTTTTGGAGAAAGTTTTCGCGCGGGCACGGTATAGCTTAACTTGCAGTTGTTCTCACTTTAAAGGATACCTCTAATGGCATATCATCTGAAAATCCTTTAACTGCTTTTCTAAGAACATTAAAAAACGAGCACGAATTTCCAGAAGTAATATAATAAAACAATAATACCGTGCCGCCATCTTACGTTTTTTTTTTCAACTTTAGTGCTTATTTCGTGAATGGTAACACTTAGCTCATATCTGATTTGACAAATAATTAGTTTTATCTTTGCACTGAACGAATATGGTTGTGTATTCGCTAGAAGAACACTGGGAAATATTGCGACATTACTTTGAAAATCATGGTAATGTTGCAGAATGTGTGCGAAAATTGCGTACGGATTTTGGAAGAAGAGAAACACCATCAGCTCCGTATGTTCGTTATCTTGTGAAAAAAGTGAAAGAAACTGACATCCTCATCGATAAACCAAAGCGTAAAAAGACAAAAATATAGCGTACATCGGAGAATATTGCTGCTGTGACAAAATGTGTGCGTGAAGTGCCATCAACATCAATTCACCGTCCTTCTCAACTATTGAACATTTCAGAGACATCATTGAGACGAATTTTGCATAAAGACCTTGGTATGATGCCATACAAAGTCCAATTGGTTCAGGAGTTGAAGCCAACTGGCCATTCAATGTGTTTTCGATTCGCTAAACGATATTGGCAACTATTGGTTTCAGCAAGACGGCGCTTCGTGCCACCCAGCCGAAGCTACACTACATGTTTTGCACCCTGTTTTTGAAGATCGCATTATCAGCCGCAGAGCTGATGTCGTTTGGCTACCTCGAAGCAGAGATTTGACACCGTTGGACTATTATTTGTGGGGTGCCGTAAGTAATACGCCGACAAGCCAGAGACAATTGACGCTTTAAAGGACAATATTCGTAAAGCCATTGGTGAAATACAGCTGCACACATCAATAATGTGCTTGAAAATTGGACCGATCGTGTAGGGCCTACACTGTAGGCTACTGCACTACTACGGAAGGATTGTGCTTTCAAATAGGTTAAAAAAGGAATTTGAGAAAATATTCAGTAGTTTCTTTTAATAGCATTTTTAAGAAAAACGTTATTTGAGGGACCCTTTATATACTGAGCATGCTGAACCACGATTTAAAGCGAATTCTACGCTAAGGTCACCTTCACAGATTCCATTTAATACTTCACGGTCCAAACCGTCCGCTAAATCAAGAATTTTGGCTCCCTTTTGATCACATACCTTGTTTTTGAAAAAAAGTCATAAAGACATGGAGGATCTAGAGATCCATTAACCTCAACTCCAAAAATTAGCGTTTCACCCAGCTCATCTGTTAGATGCTATCGTACCCTTCTAAGACGCAAATTTTTGGTCGGATTGTACCGACACTTATAGAATTCACAAGATTGATATGATGTGAATTTTATATTTCTAAGCCATACATATACATACCTCGTCTTTATTTTATTATGGAAAATATAAGGTGAGTCCATACCACTGTCAAAATTATTTTCTGAAGGACCTATCCTACCATTAAAGTCTGCTATCAGCAAACTATTTGGTTCTATCTCATTAATGATGTCGCGCAGTTTTTCGAAGTCATGTTGCCAATGGCTACAGCTTAGATATATTGGAATGATGTGATGCATTTATTCTTCTAAATTGACTTCTATTGCTCGAGTTTCGTCTAGGCATCTGAACTCTGCTGCAGCATTTTTGAGCTGTTTTCTATACCCGAAGAACTTTCCAGCACTTCCCCTCCCGAATACGCTGGCCCTAGCCATATAAATATTATATTGATATTTCACCCACGAAACTTGAAATTTGAATCCCTCCTCGCCATCATTTATGCGTGGCTTACAAATTTATCCGATCTCTGACACGCTATATCACTCACTTCGTTACAGCTCATGCGAATCGCCATATTTAATGTAAGTTTTTGCGTGTTGTTAAGGTTGTTTTTGATTGAATGCACATTTACGTAAGTACCTTTCCAAAACGAATGGGTAATGAATTGGAATTTCATATCAAACAGGAACTATGTTCAATGGCAGACAACTATGCAATTCTAAAACTTCAACAACAATTCAAACATTTGCCACCTAAATTTCAAACGAATTGAATCATAAGCTGGAAATTTTAAAAGCATACCCGCATAATTTTTTATTTGGTATAATAATGTTCGTGTAAAATTACACCTCTACATTATCAACTCGTCAAAGCTGAAGTATAATGCCAATACAGAACCGTTTCAAGTGGCAACCTGAACCGGAAATAGGAGTACAGCTCCTCATAAAGAATAAATTTGTTTAACCATTGGTTTCTTTTCGCTGTACATTGCCATAGAAGTGTAACATTTACATTACCTACTGTACGAGCTGAAAATGTTTCAAAATTCATACAAATCTTTTACGAATCCTCCAAAAACAATAAAACTATCCGAGCACTCACAGTTGAAGTCATATAACACTCTCCATTTAA
This sequence comes from Melanostoma mellinum, assembly GCA_914767635.1. Classification (NCBI taxonomy): domain Eukaryota; kingdom Metazoa; phylum Arthropoda; class Insecta; order Diptera; family Syrphidae; genus Melanostoma; species Melanostoma mellinum. The sequence continues at coordinate 177,182,767 of OU612059.1, read as the reverse complement.
CTCCATTTTATGCTTGTGGCGATTAAAGTTTTCCATTTGAATTCATGATATCAGCTCATTTATCTTAACGGAATAAATTCATTTAAACTGCCACAAGGAACAATAGCGTGTGCTGTACTATATGCACTGTGCACCATTCACTGTTTAACATTCCCGGGGAATAAGAGTGAAGTAGTTTACCATCAGTGGGCGTCAAGCTGTAAACTTTCAAAACTTCTACCTATTTTCGTTCTATTTACATATTTTGAAGGTACCATTGTATACCTATATTCCTTTTACATACAAGCATATAGTGAAAGAGCCCTACATATACATCAGATGTGCTATGAATGTCGGAGCTATGATGGTATCTTAATGTTTGAGCTTTGAGGGTGCAATGTTTCCTTGTAAATAAAGCAAAATGGTGCAAGTGAGATTTCAGAGATCTGGAGAGCCATTAGAAATATTCTTGTTGTCAAAATGAATGTACATTATGCGAAACTGAAGACAAAATACTTTTGAGTCTTTAACGAGCTTTGAGACTTTAATTAAAATAGATTTTGCATAGGAAACACAGAAGGACGTCAAGTAAGATGATGTTGCTGTTTCAGAAGATGTGAGCATTGTTGGAAAATTTTGTAGATGACATTTTATGAAAGTATAAGGTCTGTGTGGTTTGCTTTGAAATGATTTGTCTTTTACGTATCTACGAAGGATGCTTCTTGAAAGAGAATGATTAAATTGTAACTGCTAAAGAAAGAAGCATAAGGAAATAAGTTAACGAGCTAAGGTAGCTTATCAAAAAGATAAATTTAGAGCAGATTTATCTGTATAAAACAATTCTATAGAAAGGGCATTGGCCCACTCACCTGTAAAAATAGAATGTTATACAGTAAAAGGCTAACAGCAAAACCAATCAGTTTTATAAAAAAGTTTACTTTACCGAAAACGTCATTAAAAAAGACTGGAGCTCCATATTGACATCTGAGACTTTTTGTGAATTTTGATCCAAATGAGTTGAGAAATTTGCAAAGAAATGCAAATGAAAATAGATCGCGATTCAATCAGACTTCATGTCTATAGCAGCTTCATCCTGATTGAGGTCCTCAGAGCGATTACTTCTTCTACGTAGGTTATATTGTATAAGAGGTAAAAGTTTGTTAGCAATAAGCACCAGAATCCGTTGAATCCTCGGCCAAAGTAGTGCAATAAGAAACATAAGAAATATATTATAGTAAGGAACACTCAATGGTAAAAATTGTGTCACGGTGGCGTGATGTGATTAGCATGTCTGCCTGTGAACCCAGAGGTTCGTGGTTCGAATCCCAACATAGCCAAAAATGATTTTCCACCGGTATCGCCCTTTGAGAGGAATTAGCAAGCCATTCAACAGTAAATTCACTGCCATGAAAAGCCCTTTCTCGATTAACCGTTGGGAACCGACAGAAAATTGTATAGATTCTCTCCATTCCCTCACAGGCAGGGATGGTTGTGAGCAATGTGCTAAGCCCTGTGGTCCTCGCTCTGTTGTGCCACCCTATCTATTTATTTTTAACCCTAAGAAATAATTGACTGATGAAACTCGCTAGACTCCAAGCTTCTGTGTTAGTGCCATAATCACTAAGACAACAATTCAAGTAATAGAAAACAGATAGAAGAAAAGAAAGTCTCTAGATTTTCTCAGTCCTGTACGCATAATAATGGGCTGGAACAAAAAATGAACAAAGCTCAGCTTAGAAGACTTGTAAAGAGCATGAGGTGATGAAGAAGTACATTTTCTATGCTACTGCCAAGTACTCCACCACCTAAAAAAACTGGCTAAAGGTAAATGAATATTTGGACACAACACCTTGAGAACTACTCTCCAACTGTTCCCAAGGTTGATTGAAAGGAATTACAATTTTTTGCTGGTACTGATTGAGTTAGCATTTTCCCAAAAGTAAATGAATGACTTGCCAGTTATTCGCGATGTGATTGAGGATACCTACTTCTTGGAACTGTTTGGAGTTGAACACCGACCTCGTACGTTTTCATTCGATACTCAAACCATTACACCATGGTAAACAGACTGAAACCTATATTTATGCCTCTGAATAGCTTCAAGAGCCTTATGGTTTTTAATTTGTATGGGAGTCACAACGCATCCGCATTGTTTAAGTGAGTGTAGCAGGATCAACCGTCAGCCCATCGACCTGACCATACCAAAAATCTCATAGGGTTATGAGATGGACTTGGCTTAATTAAAATTTGATGTCTTCGTGCCACACGATGCTTACAGTTTGTAGTGCGACTGATGAACTTTCTTTCAGAATCTCTTTCAATTACGCTAGTAACTGCATTTCATGAATTATCGAGCACCTCCGGTACACAATCATAGCCTTTCAGTAGGTATAGGGACGGTTGAGCCTGGGAAAATTCTGATGAGCGTGGGAAAATTCTGAGCGAGCCAAAAGGGTGCCGTCGGTCTGATCAAAAGGAGATAATAGGGTTTAGAGGCACGTAGGTTGAAGATCCTTACGATGGGATGAGAGTAAAGAAAAAATGAAAAGTAATGTTGTGTGTGTGCGAAGAATCAAGAATAGACACGATCTGTTGATAGATCTTAGAACGTGGGTGTGAAATTTTGGTAGTTTGTTGATAGATATAGGAATAGGTAGGACTGAGATTGTGATATGAGATAAGAAAATAGAGACAATAAAGGGGGAAGATGGTTTTTATTGAGTATTTTTTATGGTTTTTTGTTTTAGATTTCGCTGGCGCTTGGAAGTGGTTGATTTTTTTATAAGTTTGAAATTTGTGCGCCGGTATGTGAGGGTAATAGGAATGTTTTTTTTTGGTTTTTGGTTTTGGCTGTAGGCTAGAGAATTTGGTCACGTCCGATATTTGGTTGGGCATAGATTGTGTATGAGCAAGTCGTTTAACAGCTTAGCATGAAAGGTCGTTGTCATGTGGTTGTTTTACTCTATACCGTTGGGTAAGGATGTGAGATGTGACCCATGTTCGAATAGCGATCGCTTAACGACAAAATCCATGATCAATGTTGAAATCGAGTATCTGTGTAGCACAGGAAGGTAAAATAAACCAATACTCATTGTGAGGAAAGATGATGATAGCAAAATAGAGGCACGTTGACTTTTTTTTTTTTTGTGAATATCGATGGATGGATATGACAGCTAGAATTTGAAACTTAGATATTTTATGTGCACAAAACGAAGTGAAAAAAACGAAAAGGTTTTTTTTATTAGATTTTACTGGCGGTTGGTGATGGTTGGATTTTTTTTCTTGCAATTTGCTCTCATTCGATATTTGTATGTAAATTTTACACCTTAGCATGATTGGTCTTTGGTATGTTTTACTTTATGCCAAAAGAGTAAGGATGGTTTTTTCTTGAAAGGAATTATTATAAGGTTGTCGGCGTTGAACAAAGGATAATAATAAAAGCGTCTAGAGGCACGTGGACAATTGGTAAAGAAAAAAATTGAAGCTGTGTGTATTTTGAACAATACATACGATCCGTTGATAGATCTTAGATCGAAGATGAGAGATTTTGGTAATTTGTTAATACTTGACGATAGAGAATTTTATCACGTTCGATATTTGTTTGGGCATAGATTGGGCATGAGCATGAAATTTTACAGATTAGCATGATAGGTCTTTGGTATGTTTTATTATATGCTATAGAGTAAGGATGGTTTTTTCTTGAAAGGAATTATTATAAGGTTTACGGCGTTGAACAAAGGATAATAATAAAAGCGTCTAGAGGCACGTGGACAATTGGTAAAGAAAAAAATTGAAGCTGTGTGTATTTTGAACAATACATACGATCCGTTGATAGATCTTAGAACGAAGATGAGAGATTTTGGTAATTTGTTAATACTTGACGATAGAGAATTTTATCACGTTCGATATTTGTTTGGGCATAGATTGGGCATGAGCATGAAATTTTACAGATTAGCATGATAGGTCTTTGGTATGTTTTATTATATGCTATAGAGTAAGGATGGTGATTTCTTAAAAGAAATTATTTTAAGGTTGTCGGGGGTTGAACAAAGTCCCCGAAAATAAAGCGATGTTTGTAAAGTCAGCTTGAGGACGGATTCAATTTTGTGTGTGAGTTTTGCCCTCTTGTTCTTTTATTCCTCTATGAATACATTGAACATTTGCAGTCCTACCGAATGAACATTGCTTACATAAAACAAGCTGCAATTGCATAATAAGAAGAATCAATTTATGATGGGGTTGACATTAAAAACTTTACCTACATAAATTAAGAACTCAAAAATGTCTACTGAGAAAGAATTGAAACGAAAAGGACGCGGAGCATGGTCGAAAAAACAGCGATCGTATAGGGTGTCAAGCTAAGTTTAGTGTCAAAGCCAACAAAGTTCTCTCACCTTATGTTGGAAGTGAGCCAAAAGCAACAAAACGGAGATATTTTTTTGGAAAAAAGCAAATACCTATAAGAAGGTGACATTTCCTCAAGTTGTTGATAGATGTTTATAATCACCACATGGGAGGTGTAGGTTTACTTGACTCTATGCTTGGATATTATAGAATTCATTTCAATAATAAATTCAATGGTACAAACGATTTTTTTTCTACATGGTGGATATGAGCCTTGTAAATGCTTGATTGTTATGGCGCCGAATCCACGTCAATGACTACATGCCGTTGTTTGCTTTCAAACTCGCTGTTTCCGAACATATGCGTAGGGCAGGAAAGGTTTTTAGTGTTGCCAAAAAACGTAGCCGTCCAGCCGGAACACCTACTTTAACCACCCCAACAAGCCGAGCACCCACTTCATGTAGCTTAAAAAACTCACCAATACCGATTAAAACGACCTAGAAAACTCCCTCAAGACATCAAGATAATGTGGATCATTTTCCGGAATGGAATAAGAAACAAAGACAATTATGCCAGAACTGCTACAAGTTTCTATCTCTTACGCAATGCAAAAATGTGAAGTATATTTGTGCTATAATTAGGAACAAACTGCTTCAAAGATATCCACAAGACATAATTTCTTTTGTTTTCCTTAACGCATACGAAGCCAAATATGCCTTTATTATTTTTCGAACTTTTTTACTTCAATGCATACAAGTCCATATATGGCTTTGTTCTTAACTTTTGTTAAAAAACCAAATTTTTTTCTAATGATACAGAATAATTACTTAAGCCTAATAAAAGATATTTTCTAAAAAATTTTTTTTCAATCGCCTTCTTAATTTATGCAATAAGGGGTTAAGACAAAATTTTAAAATATGTTTCAAGTCTTCGTCCTCATCATCAGATAGGTTCTGAGGGATTATTTACCTCAATGATGAGTAACTACCTTAAAATAGAGCAAGAAGCTTCAGTGTGGTCAAGTATATGTTTATCTGAAGAGGATAAAAACAAATATATTGCGGATTTTCTCAAGAAGGAAAATATCAAGTTGGAATTTCTGAAATAACAAAAAAAAAAAAAAAAAAGAAGTCCTTTCAGTATTCATTCGAACTTCTCTTTAAATAGAACTCTACAAAATGTCTGATTTAAATAGTTCTATAGTTTTTGATGAAATCCTTAAGTTCTTAAAGGATTATCAACACATACTATTGGAGGAGCATTATGAGGAATTCATCAATTCTATAGCTTTTTTAAGGAAATTTGAAAACGTATCGAATACCTTATCACAGTACGGATGTCATTTTACAAACTGTCCTTGGTCTTCAAATTTGTGTAAAATGGGGCCTAATACCTGCGCATGTTATATGCTTGAAAATGAAATGTTAAGAATGAAAAAACTAATGTCTTTGTATAAACGAATAAAATAATGACATTTACTCTCAACAGTACCTATACAACCATGTCAAACTTCATGTTATTCCCTAGTTTAAAGTTGAAGAGCCTGTGAGAGTAAGTAAATATAAACATGCATTTGAAAAAAGGATATACACCTAATTGGACCACAGAAATATTTAAAATAACAAAAGTTCAACTTTCAAATCCTGTCAAATATCTCTTAGAATATTTTCAAGGTCACCCTGTAAAAAGTAGTTTCTATAAGCAATAAGCTGGAACTACAAAAAAAAAAGTTTCTAGATACTTATCTTGTAGAAAAAGTGATTCGTTGGAGAAAAAATAAAGTTTTTGTAAAACGGCTTGGTTTTCCTTCTGAACACAACTCTAGGATATCAGCACATCTACAAACTCATTTATGATATTAAAAAAAAAAAAAAAAAAAAAAAAAAAAAAAAAACACGTAAATTGTATATGTATATTAATAAAAAATATTTATTTTTCAAACATGTAATTTTTTTGTTATTTTTAACGTCATTAAAGTGAGCTTCATCGTGGTTGTTTTTAATGTGTTTATTACTGTTTGTACTGTCGATGAATTTTTTTCGATTGTCTCTAATTGAAATTGAAAATATGTTCTAAGTTGATCACATATTCCATCAACATATTTCTTTGAAGCTGCATCATCACTTTCTTCGGGGATCTTGAATATTTTAATCGATTCCTCTTTAAATTATAATCATCGTTTTCAGTTTTTGTCAAATCCTTCACCAGCTGGACCATGCAACCCTCTTTCTCCTTTCAATCCTATAGGACGATGTTCACCTTTCACTCCACTGGGTCCAGGTCTCCCTTTCACTGTTCTATTTGAAAACCGTCCAAATTTATCAATACTCATATTGTAGTTAATTATTCAATTATGTCTGCTTCTTTTAGCTCTTCGATAATTGAAACAATTTCGTTAGAGTGATTATTGTTACCGGATTGTTGTGATGCAATAAGAAGTCTTAAACGATCTACGAGTTCGTTTGGATTGGCCCAGAAGAAATCTTTCTTATTATTTGATAATTGCATCAAGCCAGAACCGATTGAAGGTGAAGTGACACCAGCATTATTATCATCATTTAATAGCTTACTTATGATTTCCCTGTATTTATATCCTCTATGACCTAGTATCTGGTTTCTAGAATCGTAAGACCTTCTGCAAGCATTGGTATTATACATTATATCTTTATACGCTTTTAAATCTTCTTTACTATATAAGGAAGTGTTAGGTTTTTTCTTGAATATTAGTTCAAACAAACCCTTCGTACCGTTATATGTCTTATTATTGATTTTTAAATCTTTTCCTCGAATTTTTAACTCTTTGTTCCCGATTTGTAGTTTACCATTGTTCAAATGAACTCCATACACTTCGTCAAGGGATTTTGAATTATTTATCAATAAATCTACATATGACTGAGGAATTTCTTCAAATTTTTGTTTGAATTGCAAACCAAAGTTGCGAGCAAGACTTCTTCTTCGCACACGATCACTTCTACTAGTTCTGTTTCTAACTGACGTTGGCTTGGACGTTTTAGGGGTTGATTCACTCATGAGTGAAGAACTAGTGTTCTTAATATTGGGTGTTCTAAATTCATCATTAACATCCTCATCATCATAGTCATCGTCATCATCATCATCATCATCATCATCATCATCATCATCACCATTTTCATTTTCATAATTCAGTTTTATTTTCTTGTGCGGAGACTCAAAATGATGCTGTTGTTGGGGTTTTTGCGAATGTTTTCTTTTTGTGTGTTCTATTATATCTTTAAGAGGTTTTGTAATAGGTTTGAAAGTTTCTTCAAGATGAAGTTCGAGCGCTTCTTTCCCCTCTCTCAGAGCTTTATATTTTTTTCGTAGAGCATCAGTAGTCTTAATAAGCTCTTTTGTTAAATCTTCATTAATTTGCATCATAGTGTAGATGTTGAATTATAGAATGTAAATAATTATAAACTGTGGTGATCTGCTTTTAACTGTATCAGTTTGAGCACTGTATACCTTCGAACTGATGCAGTACGACTGTTGATCGTGACTGTAGTTAATCTCTTTTATAGTTTTAGGAAACAGACAAAGCTTTTCTATAACGACCATTATTACGAGGGATCTTTTGTTAAATCTTCATTTATTTGTATCATAGTGAAGATGTTGAATTATAGAATGTAAATAGTTATAAACTGTGATGATCTGCTTTTAACTGTATCAGTTTGAGCACTGTATACCTTCGAACTGATGCAGTACGACTGTTGATCGTGACTGTAGTTAATCTCTTTTATAGTTTTAGGAAACAGACAAAGCTTTTCTATAACGACCATTATTGCGAGGGATCTTTTGTTAAATCTTCATTTATTTGTATCATAGTGAAGATGTTGAATTATAGAATGTAAATAGTTATAAACTGTGATGATCTGCTTTTAACTGTATCAGTTTGAGCACTGTATACCTTCGAACTGATGCAGTACGACTGTTGATCGTGACTGTAGTTAAACTCTTTTATAGTTTAGGAAATAGACAAAAAGTTTCTATAACGACCATTATTACGAGGGCTATCCTTGTCAATAACTAAAAAAAACCCATACGAAGCATTCCAGCATTCAGAACACACCCTTTGAAATGTTTGAAACGTCATATCCGAATTTTGAAAATATTCTAAGAGATAGGTGTTAGTGGTACCCGTGGTGTGATGGATAGCATGTCCGCCTGTTAATCCAGAGATTCGAGTTCGAACCCCAGCAGAGGCAAAAATGTTTTTTCCACGGGTATAGCCATTCGCGAGGAATTGGCAAGTCCTCCGCTAGTATTCATTGCCTTGAAAAGCGCTTTCTCGATTAGCCGTTCGGAACCGGCAGAAAATGTTAGGTCCCTTCCATTCCCTCACAAGGCATGGTTGTGAGAAATGCACTAGGCCTAGGAGCTCTTAGCTCTGTTGCGCCACCCTATTTATTTTTTTTTTAGGTGACAGGATTTGAAAGTTGAACTTTTGATATTTTAAATATTTCTGTGGTCCAATTAGGTGTACCTATATCCTTTTTCAAATGCATGTTTATATTTACTTATTCTCACAGGCTCTTCAACTTTAAACTTGGGAATAACATGGAGTCTGACACGGTTATATATACGGTTGAGAGGAAATGTTTTTTCATTTGTATGATTAACGATGGTTTCATTTTTATTGTACGATGTGTAGAATTATTATACGTTTTAGTTAACGACGTTACCATGTCAATCCATCTATGTGTACCATTCACACTGAATTCCTTCCACATGATCGATTTTAAGGTACGATTAAATCGTTCAACGATCGATGCTTTAAGAACGCTAAATATTGAGTAACGATTTATTCGATGTTGCTTCATAAGATTTTCAAAATGCTTTGCTTATTAAAAAATTCTTTTCCATCAACTGTTTGGAAATTCTTCGGAATTCGGAGATTTCAGAAAATTCCAGCTTGATATTTTCCTTCTCGAGAAAATCCTCAATATATTTGTTTTTATCCTCTTCAGATAAACATATACTTGGCCACCCTGAAGCTTCTTGCCTTATTTTAAGGAAGTTATTCATCATTGAGGTAAATAATCCCTCAGAACCTGTCTGATGATGAGGACGAGGACTTGAAACATATTTTAAAATTTTGTCTTAATGCAGAAATATATTTGGATGATAGAGGCATCACCTCTCAAAAACCCAGCTCACAGCTCTGAAGGTGTATGAAGATGTATGAGATGTTTCTATAAAGAATTATCTTGAAAAATCATACGAACTACATACACAATGTATTCAATTTGCAGTCGAGAAATTAGAGAAACACTTTTTTTTTTTTTTTTGGTAAATGCCATTTACAGCTTAAACTGAAATTATTACTAGAGACGAATCCGATATAAATCTTCGAGCAAATCCATCTGAACCTTAGTAACACATTGACAAGATAGCAGACAATAATGTCCAACATTAATATCAAGTTCATTTTCGATGAGATCCTGGATTTTATGAAAGCACATCAACATGAGCTGCTGGAGGAACATCATGAATATCTGACAGGATGCTTATCCTTCTTGAAGATGTATAGAAACGTATCCTCTACCACATCGAAACATGGATGTCATTTTGTTAACTGCCCTTGGTCAAAGAATTTATGCCAAGACGGCCCTGATACTTGTGCATGTTATTTGATTGAAAATAGAATGCTCAAAGTAAAGAAGTTAATGTTGTTGTACGAAAGATTAAAATAAATAGATTAAAAATAAAAGAATCTTTGAAATGTATTATTTCAAATCCAGCTTGCCGTCAAAATACAACTGCCCAAGCGCTTCTCTCTTGACCATTAATTTAGTCATTATTTGACATGGGTATCTGTGCATCTGAAAATGAGAATTATCGATATCTTCTCACAGTAATACATACATTTTCCAAGTTTACATAGACATTTCCTTCGGTAACTGGCAGAAATTTATGAATTCTAACAACTTCCCTTGTTAAAGGTCTGATGATCACAAAAAATTAGCGCCGGCAATGAGGATGGACTGTTTTGAACCTTTGAACAAACCTTTGGATTATTATTTTGCTGCTGGTGATGTGGATACAAATATGCCCGTGACACAGACTCCATCGACGTCTTCTGTAATTCCACTTCATCAACCAATGAAAGAAATACCACAAATACAACAACATCAACCTCAACTAGTGACCTTCGATCATGCCTACTCATATGCATACTACGAGCCAGGTGATGTCAAATTTCATACAAACATTCCTAACAAGGACAGGCTTTTACCAATACTGTCAACTCCTTCTTCATCAGAGAGTGTATGGAGGAATTCCATTCCAACTCTGCAGCAACAACAACCTAAGCGAGTGATCATCGATCATACCTACTCATATGCATACTACGAGGTAGGTGATGTCAAATTTCATACAAACATTCCTTACTACAAGGACAGGCTTTTGCCAATACTGCCAGTTCCTGGTCCATCAAAGAGTGTACCGAGGAATGCCTTTCCACCTCGGTCAGCAAAGAGCTTCCGCTCGAAAACACTTTATACAGTTGATTCATCTGAAGATCGAAATGAATACATCACCAGATATGGCCCCACTGAAAATCATTACGAAGAAGTCGATGAACAAAAAACTCGCAAAGTCTTATCACACAATCTAATAGGTTCAGTTAATACTGATGCTGTCGAAGAAGAGCGACGACGTGTCCAGGATAACCATTTTCGAGTACTTGGCGAATTAAACTTGTCATTAGAAGCACTGATCATGCCACTAATATCACCCTAGTCAAGAGAAATGAGGCAACAAAATATGGTAGAAAACTAAAAAGAAACTATGTATACTGTTATGACAATAGCTGAATCCGAATAATTAAAAAGGCTAAAGAAAATTTGTGTAAAGTTTTTTATTTCAAAAAGTTTTTAATTTTGCGGCCTTTCAAATTGAACCGCTTAGTGTTTATATGAGAGTCGCTCATGACTTTTATTTTCTGAAAATAATAATGAGAAGTAAATAAAAAAAAATGATTTCAATTTTTCGATTTATTTTTATTTATCGAAAAAAATTTTTCTGAGATTGCAACAATTTATTATTTTTATCGAAAAACAATTGAGGTACATAGTTTACCTCTTCTTGAACTGGAAGCTTCTGCTTCCTCTTTTGCTTCGGTTTCTGCAATATGATTTGTTCCAAGATCTCAACTTTTTGTGGTTGTTGCGGCTGCTGTTGATGTGACTGCTGTTCTTGATAGTTTTCATGCTGTTGCTCCAGCTGATGTTGTTGTTGAGGCTGTTGCGGATGCTGATGTTGTTGCTGTTCTTGTTGCTGATGATGCTGTTGCTGAGGATATTGCTGCTGTTGATAATTTTGCTGACCTTGTTGTAGTTGCTGAAATTGTTGCTGTTCTTGTTGCTGATGATGCTGTGGCTGTGGCTCCTGATGCTCGTCATCTTTCACGTGGAAGTCAACTTCCACGGACATCTCCCCGTATGGCCCCACTACTTCCAAGCAGCAGCCGTCCAATTGCAAGACGTCTTCCTCGTCCAGCTGCAAGTTACAACGTTTAGGGAGAAAAACCTTTAAGAAAAATGAGTCAAAATTGATCAGTTAGAAATTTTTATTTTTTAATTACCTTGCATTCCTCCAGTTCAATGAGGATTTGCTCCCCAAATTTGGTGTTGCACCTCTTTGCCTTGAGTATTGGGAACCTCTTTTTTTGTATAACCTTCGAAAGGCTTAAAATAGGCTTTTGGTAGGTAGACGGCCTCACTGCTTTTTTAATTTTGTTGAGGAACGACATGATATGATGATGATGATTTTTGGGGAAAAGATTTTTCAGACGATCGTATGATTGTTCAAAAATAAACTGAATAGAAAACTCAGAGAATATTTGCTTTTATAGTATACACTCTGTTATCTTTTGTTCAACGCCGACAACCTTATAATAATTCCTTTCAAGAAAAAACCATCCTTACTCTTTTGGCATAAAGTAAAACATACCAAAGACCAATCATGCTAAGGTGTAAAATTTACATACAAATATCGAATGAGAGCAAATTGCAAGAAAAAAAATCCAACCATCACCAACCGCCAGTAAAATCTAATAAAAAAAACCTTTTCGTTTATTTCACTTCGTTTTGTGCACATAAAATATCTAAGTTTCAAATTCTAGCTGTCATATCCATCCATCGATATTCACAAAAAAAAAAAAAGTCAACGTGCCTCTATTTTGCTATCATCATCTTTCCTCACAATGAGTATTGGTTTATTTTACCTTCCTGTGCTACACAGATACTCGATTTCAACATTGATCATGGATTTTGTCGTTAAGCGATCGCTATTCGAACATGGGTCACATCTCACATCCTTACCCAACGGTATAGAGTAAAACAACCACATGACAACGACCTTTCATGCTAAGCTGTTAAACGACTTGCTCATACACAATCTATGCCCAACCAAATATCGGACGTGACCAAATTCTCTAGCCTACAGCCAAAACCAAAAACCAAAAAAAAACATTCCTATTACCCTCACATACCGGCGCACAAATTTCAAACTTATAAAAAAATCAACCACTTCCAAGCGCCAGCGAAATCTAAAACAAAAAACCATAAAAAATACTCAATAAAAACCATCTTCCCCCTTTATTGTCTCTATTTTCTTATCTCATATCACAATCTCAGTCCTACCTATTCCTATATCTATCAACAAACTACCAAAATTTCACACCCACGTTCTAAGATCTATCAACAGATCGTGTCTATTCTTGATTCTTCGCACACACACAACATTACTTTTCATTTTTTCTTTACTCTCATCCCATCGTAAGGATCTTCAACCTACGTGCCTCTAAACCCTATTATCTCCTTTTGATCAGACCGACGGCACCCTTTTGGCTCGCTCAGAATTTTCCCACGCTCATCAGAATTTTCCCAGGCTCAACCGTCCCTATACCTACTCCTTTCACAATAATATTCAATTTAATTTTTGATTAATGTACAAAACGCAATTTATAGCACATCAAATAAGCCCACAACACCATTTTCTGCGGAAACATTGTAATGATTTCAAGGAGCAAAGATATGAAGCTAAGGCATTGAAAGCAAATATCAAAGTATGTCTTTCGAAGACGAAAAAGCTCATCTCGAATTGGAATACAGAAGCTTCTAAAAGGACGAGAGAAAGAACTTCTCTCTCTACGAAGGGCATGTATAAGAAGATGGACATGTCTGCCCCAGAAGCTGATTCAATTCAAGCTAAAGACGAAAAAAACTTGTATTTGGAAGAAACCATCTCTAAAATAATTGCGGAAAGAAGGAGAAGTATGAAGAAATGCTTTCGGTTCAGCACTGGTTGAGACAATATGGCGATGGTTCCTTGCACTAACAGATTCCTTGACAACTCTTTCCAACAGCTGCACCTTTGTTTACAGAAGTATCTGACATCGTACTCGATAAAATGTTGGAGAGTCCATGAAGACATCTACGACGAAAGCAAAGCGACTGAGCCGGATTATGAGTTTCGGAAAAATTTAGTTAACATCAAGTTTGCCTAATTAAAGAGGGAAAATTATGTTCTATTCATGTTCAGAGGACAATTTTCCGAGCAAGTTGATGTTATTAACTGAGCCGCTTGGCGTTGCTAGCGTCTTCAATTTTAAGGGCGTTCTGCAGTTCCCGTGGGAACATGGGGATGAAATATAGTCTTATTTACTTAGCATCCTAATGCTGAAGGTATTTTGGAAATCTGTCAAAGAGTTTAGGTTTTAGTTTCGGTTCCCTAATCCGTTCCCGTGGAAATATGGTAGTTAAACCTTGACAGGAACCATCCCTTCAGAAAACTATATTTACCCTAACAATTTCATAAAAATCCGTTGAGCAGTTCAGGAGTCTATACCGGACAGATAAACAAACATCCAAGCAAACAATCATCCACTTTATATAGATAGATAGATGTATTGATAGATTGAGAAAAGCTATGCTGTTTGATGACAAAGGTGGATTTTTCAAGCTAAGTCAGCAGTCAGATCCAATCTAAGGCACTTGGGTCTTTAAGAAAAAACTTCGTGATAACTTAGAATATTTGTATCTTGTGTCGATTGACTTCAAAAAGGCATTCCATCAACAACAACCAGATTTGATATGGTTGAACCGTTGAACATTAGATCACGACTAGTTCCGGTAGCCTGTGTGCGGATAATCAGAGAAAGATTCAAAATTAAGACATTTAGTGGCTATCAATGGTACCGTGGCTAGAGATTTGGATAGAGATTTGGGTCGAATGAGGAGGTCATCTCTAAAACAAGTGCCTATTTTGAGGGCCCTAAGAAAACCTATTGTTTGGAAGGAATAAAAAATTTGGAAAAACACTGGACTAAATGCATTGAGCTAAAAGACGATTGTGTTGAAAAATAAAATATGCATTTGATTTTTTTATTCAAAAAGTCAGTGACTTAGCAATCTGCCCTCATTAAGAAATAGTGCTTGAGTTTGAGTCCATTTCTCTCGTTAGTCCTTATTAGTACTTACAACTCGGAGGTAATCATGTAATTTTTTGCTAGGATTCCACTCCTTTTTAACCAGAACTTTATGTATTAGTACTGGTTTTTCTTTCAGACACTATTTTAAAAATCTCAAGACTAGAGGGCTGCCGACAGCGACGCAATTGTGAAGTCAATGCGTCATAGAACTATCCGTCCTGTAATGTCGGATCCTTGCACCGGACTTTAAAATAAGAACTGGATAAGTTTTTTTTAAAGACCCAAACCATTTGAGATATTTCAAAAAACTTTGTAATCATTTTGAAGTACAATCAAAATATTTATGAATTGAACTCGAGTTCGTTCGGACGCGTTTGCAGCGGTTGATTCGTTTCACCCAATTGAATGCCAATATTTCACTGACTTAGATGGTTTGCAAAACCGTCCAACCGTTGTGTCAATGACACGGCAACATCACACAACGAATATGAAGACTCACATTTTTGCACTAAACTTGTTATTGCCTCTTGGAGTCAACGCTCTTAAATCTGCGGTCACTGACTCCGAATTTTGGTATAGGAAGACTTCATAATTTGCAGAAGCTGCCCCTTCGTGTACTTTACTATGATAAAAACGAATTGACTGAATAAATTGATAAATGAAGTTTCGATGACCAGTAAGAAATAGCGCTAACATATTAAATTCAAAGTCATCAATTTCTTATTAGAAAGCTCCAAGATAAATAAAAATTGGGCTTCGGAGTTCTGTCTGTCAGTCCGCTAATAAGACCATAAGGGCTTGGCTCGGGATTTTTAAATGTGAAGAACTTGTGATAAAATTGATTTTCTAGATCACATTAACAACAGGCTACTGTGATAGTAGTCCAAAAGTTTGCTTTTCCTGCGGCTTTTCAGTTGCTGCATTAAGAAAAAGTTAAGGTACCTATGCAACTAATGAGGCTTTTCAACAGTTCTGAAAGAAAGAAACGCTCCCGATTTTCGACAGCCAAAATTTTCCTTCTCAAGTAAATATTGAATTGCGAAAGCCTTTTGTTTCCAAGCAAAAAGAAGTCCTACCTTTTGATTGCACCAATTAGCCATTATTCGAATTTTATTTATCATAAGAACTTTCTCAAAAATTCAGCCTACAGCTTTCTATGTCCAGTCAAATGGAATGAAATGCCAAATAGCTTTTTCACGGTTGTTATTAAAAAAAAAAAAAATCTCTCCATTCAAAACGTTCAAACCAACCGAACGAAAAAAATGTAAGCGTTTAACTCACAGCCTCTTTATAAGCGTCTACCTTTACGTGTGAACAATTTCCTTTTCCCTTATTCCCTCAGAGAATTTGCTTTTTTTCTTATTTTCATAAATCCACTCAAATCGTTTGCATTGTACACTAAGGCAAAAGGGATAAGGTCATTTATACAACACCCAACCTTCTGACTCCAAAACGAACTCCTTGCCCACCAACTATAGCAAACCAAACCCGAGTTCTTTTCTTTCTATTTTTTGGTTGCTTCAAGTACATCGAAGGGTTTTTCGGAGTTGGAACGTTCTAGGTTTGTAGGTATACGGTATAAGCGTATATACGAAGAGAGTAGGTAAGGTATACATGCCTATTATAAAAATCACTGAACTCGAAACTGAATAAACACGAAATTGCCTGGCCTTATTTCTTTAACTTTCAGTCATTCAGCAGTGTATACGATTGAGTGCAGATTTATTCAAAGATTCAAGCACTTCAGCCTTTATTAAGTGTAGTTTAACAACTAAATGATTTCCTCTTAATCGCCATGCGCTTCAGTTAACATGAAACGTTTCCTCAAACAATTGATTATAGGCCATGTTAAAAAAAAAAAAAATAATAATGCCGATGAACAATGTGAAAACAAAAGCTGCTGAATATATTTTCAAACATTGGCAGGGTATTATGGAGTTAATTGCCATTAATTGGAAGGGTGGATATCAAAATAAATCAATGGATAATACCAGAAGCGTAAACGGTATGTGTAATTGTACCAATTACGTAGACTGTTGATTTTTCTTTTCAATGTTGGGCGGTATAAATGAATGTAGATTTTAATTTGCAAACTCACCATAGGTTCAAACACTGATGAAAATATTCAAGGCTATTTTTGGATTTTGTGGCACCCATGGGGTGATGGTTAGCATGTTTGTCTGTTGCACGGGAGGTTCGCGGTTCGAATTCCAACAGAAGCCAAAAATGTTTTTCCACACTTTTTCGATAAGCCCTCTGAATATGCATGCCTCACAAGGAGGCATGGTTGCGAGAAATGCACCCCTGGGGCACACCCTCTGTTGCGCCGCCCTAATTATTTATATTTTCGAATTTAAGCAGTGCTATTTTCGACTTTATCAGATTGAAGCACTTCATTACAGTAAACATTAAAAAAAAAAATTTAATAAATAGGGTGGCGCAACAGAGCGAGGAGCCCCTGGGCCTTGCGCATTTCTCACTACCATGCCTTGTGAGCG
The DNA here is from genome assembly GCA_914767635.1 of Melanostoma mellinum. Taxonomy (NCBI): domain Eukaryota; kingdom Metazoa; phylum Arthropoda; class Insecta; order Diptera; family Syrphidae; genus Melanostoma; species Melanostoma mellinum. The sequence goes on along the minus strand of OU612059.1, from coordinate 177,165,496 downwards.
AATGGAAAGTACCTACAATTTTCTGCCGGTTCCGAACGGCTTATCGAGAAAGCGCTTTTCATGGCAATGAATACTAACGGAGGACTTGCCAATTCCTCGCGAAAAGCAATATCCGTGAAAACGTAAACGTTATAAGGCGGAATAATTTTGCCTTCTTTCAGCTGTCGATACACCAAAATTCATGCTCTGACCCATCATTTCGATTTAAAATCGCGCTTTTTAACTGACTTCCGCCTTTCAGAAATAGCCCACTAAAGATCACAAGTGTGAAGCTGATAGGCGGGAGTGTTACGATCTCTTCCAGATCGAGTTTCTCGCAACGTCAAAAGAAAAGAACACAAAAAAAAAATATATAAAGAAGAAGAATAAAGAAAAAGAAAAAAACAAAAACATAGCCTTTAAGACTGTTTCCGTTGAACTCAACGGATATCTCATATAATCGCCTCTAACGTCAATTTACAACAGCAAACAAAATCAACAACTCACTAATTTCTGGCTTAAAATGCCACCCCAGCAGACTATTCCATACTGTATTCTAGATTGAACTAGACTATAATAAAAAGTTTTAAGGAGACTCCGGCAGCAAAGTTTCCCTATGTGATACATTATAAAGGATGTGGAACGCATATATATTTTTTAAAGTGCTTGAGTATGTACTATCCAGTTAATTTTATGGCCAATTGTTAAACCAAGATATTTAAACTTAGAAACAGGTTCAATTCGAAAACATTTCGAAGAACATATAAATTGTGGACGATATGATTTGGAATAGTTGGAGACACTACAGTAAAAATTATTTAAAACTGATTGCTTACAGTCAGTTCCGGAGGAATAATTTCTAAAGCATTTTGCTTAAAAAACGTAATTTTAGTTTTGTCACTAACATTAAGCTTATGCACCCCAAACCAATGACGTAAAAGCTCCAAGTCATGATTTATATCTGAAATTAGGTCAATTGACGAAGAGCTCGAATAAACATACGCTATATCATCAGCAAAACCGGTCGGCTTACCTTTTGAGCTTAAACTAAAAATTGAGTTATTATAAATTAGGAATAAAATTGGTCCAAGAACTGAACCTTGAGGCCCACCTAAACTGATTTTACAACTTTCGCTTAAATTTAGTCCCTACTCTTACTTTTTGGGTTCTATTTTTCAAAAAAGAAGAAAACCAGTCTAGAACAAAACCTCTAAAACCAGCCATCTCTAATTTTTTAAACATAATTTTATGATCTACCGTATCAAATGCTTTTAAAATATCAATAAATAGTGCAGCCGTAAACTTTTTTCTGTTCAAGTTATGACAAACATTCGAGCAGAAATTAAGTAAAGCATCTTCAGTTGATTTTTGGGCTCTAAAACCAAATTGATTAGAGTTAAAATAAGAAACGTTGCCAAGAAATCTAAGGACTCTATTTTTAATAAGTTTTTCTAGAAATTTAGAAAATACAGAGAGAAGTGAAATAGGCCTGTAATTTTGAGTATATTTCTTGTTACTTTTCTTAAAAATTGGAACAACTTCTGCTTCTTTAAACACTCCGGAAAACAACCTTGAAATATTCTTTCATTGAAAATATAAGTTAAGACATCTACTACGTTAAACAGCGGTGTGGAATGGATCAACTTAGTCTCAATTGTTGAACACAGACTCTGGATTCAAACAAGCGTGCCTTTTAAGTGGCATTCCCACCTTTCGTTGGATCATCGTATTATTTTGTTACCAATGATCGGCTTAATTTCGCAAGGTCGGATCCTGATTGATTGACCAATGAGAGAAGGGTCAAGTGCTGATCCTTTTCTCGCTAGTTCATCCACTTTGTCATTCTCCGGTATGCTACTGTGATTGAGAACCGAGAAGAATACGCTATGCTGTGTGCCAAGAACCCTTAGCTCTTCGCAACAACAAGAAACAAGCTTTGATTTGACAAGAGTGGCAAAAATCGCTTTTATTGCTATTCTTAATCTAGCAAGAGATGGGTACTCCAAATTCGTTGTGTCTTGCAACAGGTCAAGCTACATCTATATCTCTACAAGCAGGACCACATTTTAAAAATTACGTCACACCCAGATACTCGTCTTACAAAAAAAAAATACCGTCTATTAGAGAAAAAAAATTGACTGGTGGATGATGAAATGGCAGAATATCTTTTTAAAGAATAGCTTTACCCCTTAATACAAATAAATGACGACGCTACACATTGTGGAAGAAAGTCAATCCTTAAGCTAAATTATCTAAATTGCAGTAACAACTACTTTCAAGACGACTTAGCTTATGAAGAAATATCATTGCTGTTTAAGTCCAGGTGAGAGCTTCACTACCTAAACGGCAATCCATTAAATATCAGCTTTAATCAACTGCCCACGCCCTGTAATATGAGAGCCATTCTTCACTTCATAAGCACCCGTCCAGTCCTCAAACACAACAGTTTTGTATATCAAGGGAAAGAACGTTTTACAACAAAGCTGGAAACAATTGAAATTTTAAACGCAGGAAAGTGGAAGGATCTGTGTTTCCTAAAATCGATAATTAAATACAGGAACTTACCAATACTTGAGCATATTTAATATTTAGTTTCCTCTTATTGGTTATATACTCGTAATCAGTACAATAATAGAGCTCGGGCTGACGGCTAAGCCAAAGCGATTAAAATTTATAATAACGAGGTGGTGGTGGATTCAAGTTTCGTCCACGGTTACAAAACAGCACAAAAACTCGTTCACAACACACCGGAGACCAAACAGCAGTCAAAACATTTGGTTTCTCGAGGTGAATCACTTTTTTACTTGCGATTATAGGTACTATAAGGCAAGTCTTGCAATCGTGCAGAAAAAAATTTTTGAGATAACAATTAAATACGACATTACGACGATAGAGAATACGAAAAAAATGGGTCCTGCAATTCTGTCTGTCTGTCTGTATGTCTGTATGTCTGTATGTCTGTATGTCTGTATGTCTGTATGTCTGTGTGTCTGTCTGTATATGGATCTACAGCCTGAACCGCTTGACCGATTTTTTTCAAAATTTGCAGTTAGGGTCTATGGAGCAGTCTACAGAGGGGTTTTTGGAATTGGGTCTCTAGGTCTTGAAATAACGGTACCTGCCATACAACCGATATGATAATACTTACTTTTCTCGAAAGCGGCTCCAACGATTTTGATAAAATTTTGTGTGAAGAATTAATTTTTGATTGTCTTTCTTATGATGTAAATAAAAATTTTGGAAAAAGTATAAGAACGGTACCTCCCATAGTACCGTTTTTTTCAAAACCGACTTTCTCGTTAATGGCTTGCACGATGTTTACGAAATTTTGTATTTTAGAAGTTTTAAGTTGTTTAAGGAAAACTGCATAACAAGATTTGAAAAATTTTAATTTTTGAAATTTTTAAGAAAAATTTAAGAAAATTTAGATTTTTTGAAATAACTTCAAAACCATAACTTTGATTTTTCTCAAATTTTTTGTCAAATTAACTTTTGCTAAAATCTTAAATTTTGCATACTTGAATTTTACAAAACTTTTTTAAAAAAAAAAATGTAAAATAAAAAACCGTTATTTTTAAAACTGGTCCAACGATTTTGATAAAATTTTTAGCGTTTATATATATTAGAAATTGCAAAAGAATGGCGTTTTTAGATTTTCGCTTGAGACCTTTGGAATATTTAATTGAATTTTTTTCAATATTTTTCGTGATTTAATAAAATTTTCCTAATTAATGTATAGTTGGCAACCCTGTACCACCAAATATATTATAAAGAGCGAACACCAAAACCTTTTACTCAGCCCTAAGATTTTGATATCGTATTTAGAACACATTCTCCGGTATGCTACTGTGATTGAGAACCGAGAAGAATACGCTATGCTGTGTGCCAAGAACCCTTAGCTCTTCGCAACAACAAGAAACAAGCTTTGATTTGACAAGAGTGGCAAAAATCGCTTTTATTGCTATTCTTAATCTAGCAAGAGATGGGTACTCCAAATTCGTTGTGTCTTGCAACAGGTCAAGCTACATCTATATCTCTACAAGCAGGACCACATTTTAAAAATTACGTCACACCCAGATACTCGTCTTACAAAAAAAAAATACCGTCTATTAGAGAAAAAAAATTGACTGGTGGATGATGAAATGGCAGAATATCTTTTTAAAGAATAGCTTTACCCCTTAATACAAATAAATGACGACGCTACACATTGTGGAAGAAAGTCAATCCTTAAGCTAAATTATCTAAATTGCAGTAACAACTACTTTCAAGACGACTTAGCTTATGAAGAAATATCATTGCTGTTTAAGTCCAGGTGAGAGCTTCACTACCTAAACGGCAATCCATTAAATATCAGCTTTAATCAACTGCCCACGCCCTGTAATATGAGAGCCATTCTTCACTTCATAAGCACCCGTCCAGTCCTCAAACACAACAGTTTTGTATATCAAGGGAAAGAACGTTTTACAACAAAGCTGGAAACAATTGAAATTTTAAACGCAGGAAAGTGGAAGGATCTGTGTTTCCTAAAATCGATAATTAAATACAGGAACTTACCAATACTTGAGCATATTTAATATTTAGTTTCCTCTTATTGGTTATATACTCGTAATCAGTACAATAATAGAGCTCGGGCTGACGGCTAAGCCAAAGCGATTAAAATTTATAATAACGAGGTGGTGGTGGATTCAAGTTTCGTCCACGGTTACAAAACAGCACAAAAACTCGTTCACAACACACCGGAGACCAAACAGCAGTCAAAACATTTGGTTTCTCGAGGTGAATCACTTTTTTACTTGCGATTATAGGTACTATAAGGCAAGTCTTGCAATCGTGCAGAAAAAAATTTTTGAGATAACAATTAAATACGACATTACGACGATAGAGAATACGAAAAAAATGGGTCCTGCAATTCTGTCTGTCTGTCTGTATGTCTGTATGTCTGTATGTCTGTATGTCTGTATGTCTGTATGTCTGTGTGTCTGTCTGTATATGGATCTACAGCCTGAACCGCTTGACCGATTTTTTTCAAAATTTGCAGTTAGGGTCTATGGAGCAGTCTACAGAGGGGTTTTTGGAATTGGGTCTCTAGGTCTTGAAATAACGGTACCTGCCATACAACCGATATGATAATACTTACTTTTCTCGAAAGCGGCTCCAACGATTTTGATAAAATTTTGTGTGAAGAATTAATTTTTGATTGTCTTTCTTATGATGTAAATAAAAATTTTGGAAAAAGTATAAGAACGGTACCTCCCATAGTACCGTTTTTTTCAAAACCGACTTTCTCGTTAATGGCTTGCACGATGTTTACGAAATTTTGTATTTTAGAAGTTTTAAGTTGTTTAAGGAAAACTGCATAACAAGATTTGAAAAATTTTAATTTTTGAAATTTTTAAGAAAAATTTAAGAAAATTTAGATTTTTTGAAATAACTTCAAAACCATAACTTTGATTTTTCTCAAATTTTTTGTCAAATTAACTTTTGCTAAAATCTTAAATTTTGCATACTTGAATTTTACAAAACTTTTTTAAAAAAAAAAATGTAAAATAAAAAACCGTTATTTTTAAAACTGGTCCAACGATTTTGATAAAATTTTTAGCGTTTATATATATTAGAAATTGCAAAAGAATGGCGTTTTTAGATTTTCGCTTGAGACCTTTGGAATATTTAATTGAATTTTTTTCAATATTTTTCGTGATTTAATAAAATTTTCCTAATTAATGTATAGTTGGCAACCCTGTACCACCAAATATATTATAAAGAGCGAACACCAAAACCTTTTACTCAGCCCTAAGATTTTGATATCGTATTTAGAACACAATCGCAAGTTCGTGCGACCCAGTCGTGCCCATTTTTCCATTTTCTTCTCAGTCAATGTAGTCTGATGAGTCTGATGAGCTTACTCAATTTTTTACAAGAGTCAAAAACAGACAGATGACTGTTGACGGGAACAGTGTTGCAATTTCAATTAAGAGGCGTGGAATTCAAAAAGTCACGAACCTAATGACCCGCCCTCGTAAATATTTAAATAATGTAATCAAATAAACAGTTGTTGCTGTACTAAGCTTCTCACTACTAAAATAAATAAATAAATAAATAAATAGGGTGGCGCAACAGAGCGAGGAGCCTCTGGGCCTAGCACATTTCTCACAACCATGCCTTGTGAGGGAATGGAGGGGACTTTCAATTTTCTGCCGGTTCTGAACGGCTAATCGAGAAAGCGCTTTTCATGGCAATGAATACTAACGGAGGGTTTGCCAGTTCCTCGCGAGAGGCAATACCCGTGGAAAAAACATATTTGCCTCTGTTGGGATTCAAACCACGAACCTCTGGATTGACAGGCGGACATGCTATCCATCACACTACGGGTACCACTTCTTACTACTGATTGATCAATTTATTAAAGTAAAAAGCAAAAATTTAATCGTGTATATCACATACACTACATCTGCACCTCCCCAAAGTTACATATAACATTTTTGTGTACTAGAAGGATTGAACTACGTCTATCATGCGAATCAAAGCAGTGATATCAACGCCATTAATTCAGCTATGCTTTTATGTGATTTTTTAAAGAAATCCCAACATCTGTTTGAGCTAGTCATCGATAGCTAAAACAAAAAGGACAAAGGAATGAGCTCAGTGTATTTAGTGTTAAGTCCCATTCACACCACTAGAAAATACCAATAAACACCTAATTCTCAAAACATCTGTTATTCACTCTTATAAAAAAAAGAAGCTTAACACAATTTCCACTCGGTGATTGCCGCTTAAACAGACACCACTTATGTTTCAACTGAAACACATCAACAAGCAGATTTCATTTTTAAGGCTATCAAATCTGACAAATTACCAGCAACCCTCACAGCCATCAGAGACTATCATAATCCACTTATCTGGCAATTTTCATAAATTTAACGCCACCCTGAAAATCACTGTCTAATTAAATGATACTTCCGAGACAGGAGACGGATGTTATCGCGTAAAAATTTCTGCTCTCTTGGGCAAGCAAAAGATTTAACTCCCCGTTTAGACAGAAAAGCCAGCCAGCCAGCCAGCACAACACACACATACCTATACAAGCACACAGGCACATAAACACAAAAAGAGCAACAAAAAAAAAAGTAAAAATAAAGAAGGAATAATGAAACGACATTGCACGAAGATTAAGGCAGAATAATTTAAGGCTCATTCGAACACGGAATTTTAAATGAACATAACAGTTGGCGTATCCTTTTGCTACATCTCTCTTTTGCTAGCTCTCTCTTACGTCCTCCCACACTGCACGCACCCTTTAGTGATTTTCGAAATTATTTGCCGAGGACACAGAGCCAGAAGGGTTGCGTCTCCTCATTTGCTGGTTCAATTACGGAACATAATATTTTGTCGGAAATGTTAGCTCGTTTTTAAAAACCAATTCGTGTTAATTATTGCAAGTTCTATACAAGCTCTGAGATAGCAGAGGGTGCTTGAGAAAATTAAAGCATCAACCCGGCTGCTGCATCTTTCAGTGAGCAAAGAATATTTGGAGAATGTCTTTTAATGACTGCTGATTGGGCGGGAGTGATCATTGACAGTTTAATTGGGTGAAAATCTTTTTGAAATCATTGAGTTAATGAGGATTTCGAGTTTGTTTTCAGGGGATTGGAAAGTTTACAACTTCAAAGAAATAACTGGAAAGTCTTGCAGTGAAATTTACCCTGAATTTAGCCTGAAATTAAGCTTTGAATTTTCTGACTAACTTATGATTTTAAAGCATTGGCTTGACTGTGCCGGGGCACAGTTGAATTTCTGCACACTAGGATGCTGTGTTTACACTAATCTTCTCGAAAGATCCAAAGAAAAATCCATCGAAGTCAAATGTAAAGAGTAGAAATCTTTTACCTTTGGTTCGATCACATCACACTGATACATCTGTATATATTATATATGTACAGCATATAGAGTGGCGTAACAGAGCGGGGAGCACCGGAGCCTAGCTCATTTCTCACAACCATGAATTTTGAGGTAATGGAGAAAACCTACAATTTTCTGCCGATTTCAAATGGCTAATCGAGGAAGCGCATTTCATGGCAATGAATTCACCATCCGAGGACTTTTTCTCGGGAAAGCAAATTAAAATTATCAGATTAGAATAAGCAAGGTTTCAAGTTTAAACTCATAATTTGAAATTAAAATGAACTACAGTTAAAATTAACTACACTAAGGCACATTCTAAAAAGACTTCAAACAAACAATAAATTTGCACTATTGATTTTGGGATTTAAAAATCCATACACATGCATACATTTTATAAATCGTTCCGACAATATGTAATGTTTCGATTTGCTGAAGTTTTCGAGTTTTTTTCAATGCAAAAAAATATTTTCAAACTAGTCTTTTTAGTAGCACATAAAAGAACTGTGTAGCAAAACGAGAAAGCCAACTATGACGGCCTATATAATTTGTTTGAAAATTTTATTTGGTCATTGTGCTTTCTCAACTTTGACCCGTCAGCTGATATGGTATCTAACGTAATTCTCAACGACATGACATGAGCATTTTTGTTCCTCTCAGACCAGCATCATCCCTAAAGTGAAATCGTGGCTTGATTCAAGCTGTAAGGAGGTGATTAGGCAATGGAGAAGAATGTTTTCGTAAGTACAAAATCGACCCTTCAGTAGAAAACAGGCCAGAAATATTTGGAATGCTTAAATACAAAATGCCAAATTATTGCATCACCGGTAAGGCAAAAAAAATGATGTGTCCAAAAGGAAACAAAAACTTCTGGTCTTTTGCTAAGAATATTAAGAATTCGACCATGTCATCGGTCCCAATGCTCGTTTTCACTATTAGCAAAGCCAATTTGCTGGCAGGTCAGTTTGCTGCTAGCTCGTAAATTCTTGATAGCACATTGGTTCCACCTGACCTTGAATCTGTAAATTCTGTGATGAAGCAGATATTTTTCGAACTCGCTCGGTTGCGAGAGTGCTAAAAGATTTCAATATAAATAAATCCGTTGCTCCAGATGGTATCACCGCCGCGCCGTTATTCTGAAGAGGTGTTTTTCTGCACTGACAAATCTAATGCGCAAGCTTTTCTATCTATTCTATTCTTCTGGGCTTTTCATGAGCAGATGGAAAACTTCTTTTGTCCAGCCGGTCTCTAAAAAGACGAATCTTCCTCCCCGTCTAATTACGGTCCAATTGCACTAACGTCCCTTCTTTCCAAGGTCATGGAAACGTTAATAAGCCGGCAACTTATGAAATATCTTAAAGAACGATAGCTTCTCAATGACCGACAGTACGGCTTTCGTAGCAAACGGTGCACGTGATTTGATGGCTTATCTCACTGAAAAGTTTAACCAATCTTTACATTGCTTTGGAGAAAGTAAGATTTTTGCACTTAATTTTTTAAAGCATTTGATAGAGTTTGGCATCAGGCTCTTTTATCAAAAAAGCGTGCTTTTAGTATTGATGAGCCTCTTCTTCGTTGGATTAGAAATTACCTTTCCGACCGTTAAATACAAGTTGTAGTTGTAGTCAAGTCTGATACAAACTTCATAAACGCTGTTATGCCCCAGGGCTCCGGTTTGGGTCCGACTCTCTTCCTCATTTTCATAAATGATCTCTTGTCTGAGACTTCTAATCCGCTTAACTGTTTTGCTGACAACTCGACCCTCAGCTTTTCATATTTGTTTCAAAATTCACGTACCTGCTCTTCGGATGTGGAACTGGAACGGTTGCGTATGATAAGCTCATTGAATTCTGACCTTGACAGCATTGTTACATGGGGTCATAAAAACCGAGTAGAATTCAATGCTTCGAAAACTCAATGCTGTCTCTTGTCGTTGTAGCTTAACATTCCAAGAAACCGAAAAGCTGTCAGTACTTGGCATGTGTATGAGTGCAAACTATGATCATCGCTGCAATGACCACATATTATTTGATGAAATTCTCCACCTCTTCTGATCTGGCAACATTTCAAAAGGCCTCATCCGCCCAAAACTGGAGTTCAGCTCCCATATCTATTCAGGTGCTCCTCAAACAGCTTTGCGTCTCCTTCATAGGGTACAAAGTATACTGAAAACCCTGACTATTGCTTACAATCAGCGGTCTGCACTAATAAACTAGTAGTAAACTTGGGTCCTAGCTTGACGCTTTCTTGTCTCTTTCGTGCCACCATGTTGCGTAAATGAACCGTCACAATAAACTAGAAAGTTTACAGTGACACGATAAATCAGATAAGGGGCTTGAGTCATTTCATCATCGCCTTTTCCTTGGAACATATGACATGCCTTAGAAAGGAGATTTCAGACTTTCATGTTATAAGTGATGTTTTGAATATGCTGTGCTAGGTCCTGAACCTTCGAATGCTCTTTCATTTCATTTATGAGGACAAAGAGTTGCAAGTGCAGAACTATTTGTTTTCTCAAGACCACTTCATCTCAAACATACCAAAGACACACTTACACAAACAGTTCCTAGAGTACCTTTGTTCATTATTTCACCAAGAATTAATAACATCATACTCCTCTCTACAACCTTTGCTTGCTTCCCAGCCTAAGGCGTATTAAACAATAACATTATCTATGCCTACCATCCTCGTTAAGTTATTAAGTCCCATTTAAAAACACATAAATTGGTTAAACCACATTCTGTACGATCATATCTTTTGCTTGGAAATATTTTGTATGTAAACTCAATGGCCCCTTACGTTTTCCATTTGGATAAACAACAAACTGCTCTGTAACTTGTTTTGAATATAACTCAAAGAGTTTAGGTATTCCACCCACAATCACTAAACCCCAAAAAGTCTCTGGACAATTGTGATAAACGAATTTTCCCCATGAAAGGACATAATCTATTGATAGTCTTCCAAACGAGTCACATTGTTAGTAGGTGAATCAATATTGTAATGTCTTTGCATCGTCGTTGTCGGCCGTGTCGGTATCGGTAGCTTTGGAAGGTAGGTCGACTTGACTTAGTTTTCGAGGGTTGACATACCTACTTTACGATTCCTTGGGCCCGTATTGAGATTCTTAATTTTAATATTATAGCAATGGGCCATATTGGTATAAGACAACATCAAATCGGATGGCTTTTTTTCTTAGTAAGGATAATGTGCAGTGAAATATTGTACTTCTGTTCTCTGCAAATCGATATTCGCACTTACACAACATTGTTGTGGCAGGTATAAACAGCAAACACCATCTGGGGGATAATTTTTTTTATTTGGAATACGGGTTCGGGTTCGTGTTAACGGTGGCGTTAAGGTGAGAAATAAAGTGAAGATATACGTCCTTTTGTGTTTGGGTCAGGAAAGTGTGGAGTGTGGACGAGATAAGCAATTGAAATGGAAACTAAACGAGTTTTCTTTTCTCAACTTAGGTGGGTATTTCGAGGCGAGGAAAGTTGTTGCTCTGTTGCAAGATTAATTATCGCTTAATGGTTTTTTGTTTTGGTGAAATTTATGCAACAACCTATAAGCAATGACTTGGTGGAGGACTTTTAATTGAACTTGGTGACTAGCTGATAATATTGTGAAATATTGTTGGCCATTACTTTAGTGGCCTCTTGGGTGCAATCGTAGGATTTCGTATTAATTTAGGAAAGGAAATGAGTCACGATTTGATTGGATTTAGTAAGAATTTTAATGGAGGGCAATTGAATGGGCCTTATGTGGATAGTGTGGTCATGAAAGCAAAAGGATTTAATTAAACGCATTAGTAATAAATTTAAAAGATAATGTGGTTAAATAAATCACAATATCTCGTGTTGGAGATGAAGTGCCTTTTAAGATTGAAAGCTGTGGCTGGCAACTGGCAAATAGATTCCAAAGGGAACAGTCTTCAAAGTTTTTTCCTTTATCTTTGTAATTTTTTCAATTCTTCGATAGCTTCGATTTGTAACGACAAAGATGTCCACTATAAAGAACCTTGTGCCTGAAAAACACTAACTTGGGCTTAACGTCTTTACGAAATGTCACCGGAACTTCCTAGGAAGCTTTTTAGTGAAATGTTAGCCTTCTGCACGAGCCTGAAGATGATTTTTTTTTTTTTGAGGTTTTCAAAATCACTCATTTTAAATTCTGGCCCGTTGTACCATCAAGACAGAAATGGACAAGAATTTTTGATGAGTGATTTGAAAGCCTCTTAGAGAAAAAAACTATCTTCGGGCTCTTGGAGAAGAAAACTAACACTTTTTTGTTGATATGTCCTTACAAATTTTCATGGAAGAGCCAGCAGACGCTGCTATGAAAAGAGTCTAGGTTATCAGTTCTCATTATGTCTGCAGGACATTCACGCAATAAGTGCTCCGCGTTGAATTTATACTCTCCACACTATTTACAAAATGTGGTATCAGTTAAATCTGACATTTTTGAACTTTGGCAAAAGATAAGTGTTCCATGGCAACTCCAACAGGGTCTCTAAAGCCTTTCCCACTACTAAATAGGGAAAATTTTACTGTTTTTTTTAGACTAAGTACTGGTTTTAGTCCTGAGAAAGCTCTTTAAAATTCTTGCCTCGCAAGTTCATCGGCATCTTACCTCCTGTTATGTCGTTATGGCCTGAGGTTGGATTTTATAACGTTTAAGACGACTTTCGTCTGAATTTTAGGCACTAAGAAATGTTTTTTAGACCCTAGAAAAGTTGAAAAAATTTGTTGATGATAGTAAAATAGCTTTCCACCAAGCACTGAAAGCAAGATTATATGAAGCAATCATTTGACAATGCAATCTACGATAGACGATTGAACGATCGTCTGCAAGTAACGGAACCTGGGCCCTGAAACCCGAAACGAGACTCAAGGATTTAAGCATTCGGAGAGGTCTTCCATTCCTGAATGGTTTTCGAAGTAGGTAGATGGTGAGTAAAGCTTTGAGCATAGCATCCAGTCATTCTTTGTTTAGTTGTTTATAGCCATTTGTTTATAGCCAGTTTTACTTTTATTGTATAGTTATGTATTTTAAAACAAAACTTTTACTTTCTTTTCATTAAACCTGGTTAAAGTCAACTTTCAGGCAGACGCAAATATTTTTATTTATTTTTAATGTTCTTTGTATTTTTTTATGTAAATTGTTCGATATTTTATCATAATAAAGAATTTTTAATAATAATAATAATAGAGGCTTGTATCATTCTTTCTTTAAGCCAAGAAAAGTCAGTGCTCCTGCATGCGCCGTTGTCACTTTTATTGACTTTATTGTAAGTTTGGTAACGATAAAGCTTCTCAGTATCAGGATAATGGACACCTGTGAATCAAAAGTCAAATTCTGTGAGGCCTTAATGTTAAAGTTGTATCGTTACAATGTTTTTGCTCAGACAAACAACATATTTATAGTCCTATCTTTGACAAGGACAGGTTATTTTACTAAATTTTTATATCCATAGCTTTTTTACTTGCCTCCTATAGCCAAATTTATTTTTGAAAATGCGCAGTCTGCAAGCGCGACAGTTTTCCCCAATATTTACGATATTTTATTATTATAAATGATGATTAGATAGCACTTGTTATAGCACGATCAGCGCTAAACAAGTCTATTGTCTATTGTTCCTTATTTTCAGTGCGATGATAACACTCATCAGCCTCGAACTTAGATTTCTTAAGATAAAGATTCCTTAGCGTGAGAATATTTAAATGGGACATTCATTCCAGTCCAGTACCAATATGCTGTTTGATTTGACCTGCACCCTGCACCCTGCACCGTTTTTCAAAGATGCTCACTTTCAAATAAAATCATCGTCTAAGCGTAAACACTCGTAATCATAACATCTACTAAACCAAAGCATACTCGTACATTCTCGGTCGGCAAGTCTGAAAAATGTGAAAAAAAGCGTTCATCCTCCTTGATATGGTTGGGGTGACGTTGTTAACCTTTACACCAAGCGATGCATGAAAATTTAACGAATGTATTCATGGCAGCAGTCTCATACACTGACTTGAAGGTGTGTGTAAGTAATCGTTATTTTTTGTTGCTCCCTTCGGGACAATCTTCTGCATGAATTAAAGTAACATTGAATTATGGTTAAAAAAATCCCACGATGTTTTTTCTTAGAGTTTGAAAGAAATCTCTTCCTTCACTCTCCTCCCCGCACACATTTTTAATGGAGCGTCTTTCATTTTTTATTAATGAAAGGTTACTAAGAAATCTTTCATCAAATTGACTTAAACGAGGAACCTTATTTAGATGCAACAGTGAGCAACCAAAAAGAGTTACTTTTAGTATTCGGTTTTAGACTATTCAAAATGGCTTTACGATGATTGAAAGCTTAGAGAGCGGGTGCCAAAACTCTGTCTGTCTGTCTCTACCGGAACCGGTATAACTCTCCTACAAATGGAACAGCTTAACGATTCTCTTCAGACTTGCTATCTAGGGCAGCTACTTACTAACAAAAAATAAAAAAGGCTGATACACTTGCTTATTGGATTGGGAATACTTTATGTTTCCTTTTGCCCAATTTGAGTATTTTCAGGAATAGGCAGTTTTGACTACTGTTCAATGGGAGAATGGGACTTTGATCAATTCTTACAGTGCCATATCAATGTCCATCGATTGAATAATCGATCTAAACTTTTCAAAGACTGGTCTTTCACTCTGATGCACTCTTTAAGTCTTCGTCTTCGACACTACATACTGGAACACTCCTTCATATCCAAATTGTTTGAATTAAAGTTACCACGTTTTGATCTAAAAAAAAAAAAAAAAACATAGAAGCAAAAATTCTATTCGACTCAACGGAAAACGTTTCAAAATTTGACATTCTAATTTCAACATATGTAACAATGATGTAAAATTTAGATAGTCATTCCAACATTTACTCGAGGGTATATTTGCACGAGTGTGTGTGTGTTTACATGTTTCAAAGAAAACCCATATTTTGGCCTGGCGAACGATATCTTTTTCAAGCTCGCTCGAATCTCCAAGTAGACAAAAACTATTCCATTACGTCTGAATGAATTTAAAATTCCGTGACGTTGGAGTTTGTGCACATTGGTATACAAGTGTGGATACGTTTTACTTTAAGCTTTCCACAGAGTTCCGACGCTCATGAAACGATGTTCATTTACAAATATTGTGTCTGTCCTTTCTCTCTGTTTTGTGCCATTACTCGGTTAGGTTGTTAGTTGGCATGAATTAAAGTGACAATGTTTTTTCTTCCAAAGTTTTTTCTGTTTTTTTTTATTTTTTGTGGTGTTGCAACGGAGACCATGGCAAGGACGAAGAAAGTAAGGCATCCGTTTGTGTTCGTTTTATGGTCATTCTTGTTGTTGTTATTGTTGGTGTTGGCGCAGAGGAAATGTTATTTAATTAGACACAGTCTGAGAGGAGATAAATTCTTGAAAATTGCCAAATAAGTGGCTTATGACATTTGCTGATAAGCCACGAGAGCTTGCCGCTTTTCCCTGTTAATTCTTTTTATTTAATTTAGAAATGCTTTTGGGTGTGTGTGTGTGCCTTACTTTAAATTTGAGTAAAGTTCAGTTTTCAGACTTCAAGGGAGGTTTCTATGATCTTTAATAATTGTCTTTGATGATAATAAGATACTCGTGGCGTGATGGTTAGCATGTCCACCTGCTAACCCAGAGGTTCGAGGTTCGAATCCCAGCAGAGGTAAAAATGTTTTTCCACGGGTATCGCCTTTCGCAAGGAATTGGCCAGTCCTCCGTTAGTATTCATTGCAATGAAAAGCGCTTTCTCGATTAGCCGTTCGGAACCGGCAGAAAATTGTAGGTCCCTTCCATTCCCTCACAAGGCATGGTTGTGAGAAATGCGCTAGGCCCAGGGGCTCCTCGCTCTGTTGCGCCACCCTATTTATTTATTTTTGATGATAATAAAGCTTATGAAGTTGCTGCAACTTTCTGGTAAGGACCTAATAAAATTGTGGAACAGATGAGGGGGAAATTTTACATTTGCTTTTGCTAATGACTTTATCCGTGTGGTATTTGTTTCGCATCAAAATCTTTTCAAATTTGATTTTGTAGTAATATTCCTTGAATGGATTCAGGTTGGAAGTTTGAATCGTACACAGCTTCTAGAGGAAGTTCACCCTTTTAAAAGGAGATCTTTAAAACTCTGTACTCGAATTATGTTGACAAAATGGGCAACTCATTGAAATATGTAGGAACTATTTTTTTTGCTCACCTACAACCAACACCTCTCTTAATGATAACAGTGTCTTACATTTCTGAGTACTTCTTGAAGAAAATATCCTTGTAACAATGATATTCTAATAGCTTAAGAAAAAAATAGAGCGGTTGATCCAAGAACATTTACATTTTAATTTTGGTGGGGTTACAGACCCATTCATTAGTTTAACACAAGCTTAAAGTAACTTAAACACAAAAAAAAAAATAATATAATTAAAACTAAATTAAGCTAAAAGGATGAGAAGCGGTTTAACAGGAGGACTTTCAGACAGGGATTAGGAAAATCGAGGTCGAAAAGAAATGGAAATGAATTAATCTTACTCATCATGCGGGTTAAGGGTTCGTTGAGGCAATAGGATATACGATGTGAGCAGGGAGAAAAAAAAATTGGGATGATCTTATATGTTTCGGGGACTAATGTTGAAGGAGATAAGGTCTAAAAGGGGGGAGCAGTCAGTGTTACCAGTAAGAAGCCGTTGAATGAAAATGATGTCAAAGACATTCCTTCTGTTTTCTAGGGAGTGGAGATTAATGATTGCGAGACGTTCACGGTTAGGAGGCAGGGTGAGAAAGTTTCTAACGTTGCGTCGTAGAGATCCTGAATTTCAAAGAGCAGAAATCGACGTCACTTTCGATCCTTGAGATATGAACCATTGATATGGAGCCCACGCATGCGATGCATACTTAAGGAGAGTGCGAACAAAGGCAATAGAGAGGGATCTCGTTACAAGTGGGTTGCGGAACTCTTTGGACCATCTCTTGATAAAACCAAGGGCGGAATTAGCACTTGGCATTACTTAATATAAGAACGAAAATTTAATTCGGTGCCGCATCGCAGAGAACTCCTGAATCTCGTATAAGCCATACACTGGAGATAGTCTCGATCGGAGGTCATGACTTTGAAAATTTTATCGTCATCCGCGTAAAGTGAGATAGAAGAATATTGGATGATCTTTTCCACATCATTGATGGCAAGGATGAAAAATAGAGGTCCAAAACGGCTGCCTTGGTACACCGGAGGTAGCCACAAAAGGAATAGGAAGAGTAGAAGAGAGCGAGCTCTAAATTGGCGGTTATCCAAATAGGGCTGAATCCGAAGAAGGATTAAAGTGTTTTGGTCGAAAGCCATACTAAAATCTGTGGTAATCACGTCAACATCGTTTCCTTTTTCCATCGCAGAAAGAGAGAAGGAAACAAACTCAACTATAGGCTAGTGGTTTTAGACCTTCCCTTACAGAAACCATGTTGCTTGGCGGATATCATTGATTTGCACTGGAAAGAAAGTATTTCATATAGAGTGCTTTCGAAAAGCTTAGGGATATGAGAGAGTTTGGCTATGGGTCTGTAAATGGAAACTAGGTTTTTTAGGCCTTTTTTATGGGTAGGTGAAATAACGGATATTTTCCATAAGTCCGAAAAAACTCAACTTGAAAAAGAAAGTTTGAAAAGGCTAGTGATGGAAAGGGCAAAACTGGAACAGCATTTCTTAAGCAACAGCAGGAATGCCGTCTGGACCTGGATTGTACTCGTCTTTGAGTTTGAGCAGACCATTAAGAAAAGTTGCCATAAGAAGTGCTGCGTTAGAGGTATTAGGATTCTCACAGCCACCCCCTAGAAACCCTTGGTTCGACTCCGAATGTGCTCAGGCAAACAAAGCAAAAACGGAGGCATGCTTACAAGTCATAGCTCCAGAGAGATACTAGAGCGTCCAGAAATCTCTACATTGAGCGAAGGAAAGAGGAAAAACGCTTACTCAGGAGAAAAAAAAAGGAACACCAAAAACGCGAAGTCGAGGAGATGCAGAAATGTTTTAGTAGGAAAGAGGTGCAAAACTTCTATAGAAGAGTGAGACAATCAACATCGGGTTTAACAAGTCGCCCTGGACCCTGCAAAGATCAGGATGGAAACACCATAGTGGAAACGCAGGCGATGTTACCCATCTGGATAGACTACTTTAACCAGTTGCTAAATGGCGATTACAGCCAAAATCCCGCCCAAGATCAACTTGTACCACTTAATCTAGATGACGACCACGAACTGCAGCCGCCCGACCAAAATGAGATCAAAGTAGCCATCATCAGACTAAAGATGAACAAAGCAGCTGGATGTGATGCTCTGCAAGCGGAGCTTTTTAAATACGCTGGAGATGACCTGGTCAGGAGCATACACCAACTCATTTTCAAAATATGGTCGGAGGAAAGTATGCCCGATGAGTGGAACCTCAGTACCATCTGCCCGATCCACAAAATAGGAGACCGCCTACTCTGCGCCAACTATAAAGGCAGTTTGCTGATGATTTGATAGGTCCTTATCAATGCGGCTTCAGACCTGGAAAATCTACCACCGACCAAATATTCACATTGCGCCAAATCCTGGAGAAAGCCCAAGAGTACAACATCGACACCCACCACCTGTTCGTCGACTTTAAAGCAGCGTACGATAGTGTTAACAGAGTTGAAATGTATCGTGCTATGTCTAACTTTAAAATCCATGCTAAACTGATACGCCTTATCAGGATGACGTTGGATAACGCCAGCTGTTCCGTCAAAGTTGGTAGAGACTCTACTGAAACCTTCGAAACCACCAGAGGGCTTAGACAAGGCGACGAACTGTCATCAACAAAAGTCCAATCCCACTACCGACTTGGTCAAAATGTCACTATTGACAGGTTTAACTTCGAGGTAGTCAGTGAATTTGTCTACCTGGACACTGCTGTAAACTCAGCTAAAATCATCAGCGCTGGAATAAAGCCCTATCGAGAAGAACCAAGGGGACACTATACAAAACACTCATCATCCCGGCCCTGCTATATGGTGCAGAAGCATGGACCCTCTCCCAATCGGATGAAAAGTCACTTGGAGTCTTCGAGAGAAAAGTTCTTCGTACGATTTATGGTCCTGTTTGCGTTAATCGAGAAGACAGCGTTTGGCGAAGAAGATACAACGACGAACTAAACGAGCTGTACAGCGACATAAGCTTAGCCAGAAAAATTAGAGTCCAACGACTAAGATGGCTCGGCCATGTAGAGCGAATGGACATCAACGCTCCAGCGCGTAAAGTCTTCAACGCCAAACCAGAGGGAGTCAGAAGCCAAGGTAGACCTCATCTTCGTTGGAGCGACCAGGTAGAAGGTGATCTCCGCCAACTTGGAGTGCAAAATTGGAGACGGCAGGCTAGAGATCGAGCCAGCTGGAGGTGCATATTGGAAAAGGCCTAGGAGCACCACGCTCTAGTTGAGCCACCTAAAGTAAAAAAAAGTATTAAGAACAGTTGACTGATTAAACCTTAGATTAGAAGGCCCTGTAGACAAATGGCGAAGATAGGAGAAGTAAGTCTGGTCTAGATCTGGGGTTTTTTGAGCAAAAGACAGTTTAAGGCAACTTGCAAAAAATTAGCGATTGTTGTTGCTTCGTTGGAAGATTAGCTTTCGTAGTGAAGAGAAGGAGGGAAACCATAATTTTTCTTTTTATAGTTGATAAGCTTATAAAACAGTTTTGGCTCCGAAATAAGATTTGCTTGGGTGGTGGATGTGAAGTCATTGTGGTTGGAAAACTTATTAAATACTCCAAGGTAATAAGAGTAATTGAAAACTTAACTGGAACGTAAAAATTTGTTCCAGAGCTTATTTCTCTTGTTTCGCAGCTCTCGTGATGATTGTACAAAGGAAGGGATGTTGAGTAGGACTTATCACGCGAAAGGGAACGTGAAGATTTATGCAGTGCCACAATTTCTCGTAAAACAGACAAGTTGCATCATTGATTGAAATATTTTTAAGGTCCAATGAGGTATTAGAGAGGATTTCGTTGATTTTCTTGAAGTTAGCTTTACGAAAGTTGAACGAATACTTACTTGGGCTAGGTAGAAGGAAAGGTAAGGTCACAAAGAGAGAGAGAGTGTAGATGTAGTAGGAATGAGCGCTCTGAGACAGATGATTTAAAGTTTGTTACTATAATCCTGCGTGCCACTAAAGTCCTGTCAGAAGCGTTGCTTCGGCTGTAGTACCCGTGGTGTGATGGTTAGTATGTCCGCCTGTTAACCTTGAGGTTCGTGGACCGCATCCGAACAGAAGCAAGAAATGTTTTTCCACGGCTATCGCCTTTCGCTAGGAATTGGCAAGTCCTCCAACAGTAAATTCATTGCCATGAAAAGCGCTTTCTCAATTAACGATTCGGAAACGGCAGAAAATTGTTGGTCTCCTCCTTTCTCTCTTATGGCATAGTTGAGAGAAATGCGCTAGGCCCAGGAGCACCTCGCTCTGTTGCGCCACCCTATTGATTTACTTTTTATTTGTCGTTCAGTGAGAATTCGAGTGTATCTAACATAGATCAGGGTAAACCGAAGTTAGTCTTTTTTTTAATTGTGAAAAAGTAATGTCAAAGCTGAGAAGTGGACCTTAACGTAGCACAACCTTTTTCTTAGAACATGACCAAGAACCACATCCCAAAGTATATGAGATGATTTACGGAACTTCTTGTAAAGGGTTTTTCAACAGGGATGCTAAAAAAGTAGAGCGACAGGGACAGCAAACGATTCAATACTTTTTGCCGCCCTTTTGACATTGCTCTTCAATAAAGTTTGCCATTTAATGATGAAAAGATATGCGAGCCCACAATGAGTCGAAATTATTTAAATTTACTACCGAAATTTGGAGTCAGTGGCTTCAACGTTAAGAGCACTATGTCCAACTTATGGTCGTCATAATCGTCCTAGCAGATCAACAATTGAGCGTCCAGTGGAAAAATTTTGAATCCACAGGCACAGCACAAAATATTCCTGTGCCAGTGAGACAAAGAAGTGCCCGTAGTATCGAGAATATTGCTGCCGCTAAGGCTTCAGTTGCAGAAAACCCAAGAGTGTCTCTCAGACGTCGTTCTCAAACGTTGGGCATCTCTGTAACGTCGTTTTTGGCTCTTATTGGATGATATGGTGTTGGAGGACATGTGGTTCCAACAGGACGGCGGCGGTGGCATTCCACAAGCCACAGAGCGAATGTCTGTATTAATTTATTGGAAACCAAGTTTAAAGAACGTGTTATCTCACGAAATGGTCTAATTGCTTGGCCGCCTCGGTCGTGCGATCTTACGCCGTTAGACTACTTCCTGTGGGTCTTCGTCAAGTCTATGGTCTATGCCAACAAGCCAGTGGCGGCGACGATTGATGAACTTCGTACCAATATCGAACGTGAAATTGCAGCAGTATCGGCCATTTATGCTTGAAAACCGTCGAAAATTGTGTTCAGCGTATGGACTGCTGCAAGCGTGTCTGTGATGGCCATGCAAAAGAAAACGAGTTCCACTCATAATGGCATCGAAAGTACTTTTACAGGAATAAAGAATTTCATTGATATCCAAAAGCTTTTTTTGTTTCTTTTGTAGCGCTCTTATTGAAAAACTCGATATTTGATCGAGCGCTTCTAGCTCGTGCTCGTTAATTCTGTCGTGATATTTTACTAGACATTGACACCGCTTCGACCTCAGAACTCGTTGACAAACATCGCATATCACAGATTCTTGGCTTTCCGCTTAAAGGACTATACCTTCATTTATTGAAATCCTTTGAGAAATATAGTTCACAAAGGATATTTCTGCTTAGTACGGGTTTTGGGCACAAACGCAGGTTAGTAAGGACTAACTCCCAAGTGATTCCTCGGCTTTCTTGGTACTCTGCTTCAATCATATGATACAACATTTTAGCAAATGTAATAATCTACACAAAAATAGCACAAGAAGCTTATGTTAAAGAGAATAAGAGATAAAACCGCAAATCCTTCTCTGAACCTTGTGTTTCGAGGTCATATCTAAACAAAGCTTGACCCTCGAAGCCTAACGCTCCAATCGACAATTAAATGCCAACTCCGAACAGCTATGTAAGTAAGAAAGTGCTTTTCATGGCAGAGTGGGTATAATTGCTCTCGGAAGAGTTGCCAGTTCCTCAGGAAAAACAGTTTTATGTTTCTGGGATTCGAAGCTTGAAATGCCAAGAAACATAATCAGACATTCTAACCAGTAAGCATCGAGCACTACACAATATTACACTCTTCAAAAAAGCTGGGTGTACCGAAAATCAGTATCGATCCTCTGCGCGAAGCTACGCACCACTGTTCTTTCAAAACAATTCGTTACCAAAGCATAAATCACACCGCGTCTCTATTCGTTGCCACATGCACAAGCTTGAAGAAAATGTGTCTACGCCTAAACTCTAGAAGGCCTAAAAAAAGTTAGAAATGCGTGCACATTGCACCACTGCCAAATTCCTCAATTCAATTTAATTAATTCTTATGACTTGGAGCATGAATCCTAATGGAATGTCTTTAAATAATATCGAGTATTCCTTATTTCCTTTAATAACATCATGTCAAGCTCTTTATCTAGAAATTACATGTACGACGAAAGCGCATCAGTGTCATACAGACATGATATCACATATAAATACACCAATTCCAAGTTCCCATGTCCTTTGTCTATTTATTTCAATTCAATCTTAGAGTCTTCAGTCTTCACCCTACCTGATATGCATACAGCATACCCTTAGGTAAGCTGTGCATAGTAAAGTGAAATTGATTGGAATTTCTAGACACGGAAATCGCATTACAATATATTGAGCTTTAATAAGACAAAACGATGAAATGCGAGATATTTGCATGTTCTTTCCTCAGAACGAGTACGTGTATGTCTACACTGCACTTTCGTTGCTTCAAGTAATATTTAAAAAGCATAATTAAATTTACTTAATATGACATCTTATCACATTCCCTTCTGTTGTTTTCTGGTTCGGGTGTACCAAAATTAGCTACCAGACTAAGCATGACAACGAAGGCACCACACACCGATAACTTTATTAGAATCTATTTATACTTTTGTTAAGAACCCATCAAAGGATTGCTCTGAAAGCAAGGAGCAGTTGAAAAGAAAGATTGCTGCAGTTGTTATTCAATTAACTTTTCGCAATTTGACAAATGTCCTCAAAATATCACTTTGTTGTGGCGATGGCGATATTGAGAAAACCCTTAAAAAACAACAGTAAACTCTTTGTATGAACCATAACAAAAATTTGATTGGTTGCCAAGTTGGAAATTGATTTCAAAGCACTCCAACGCTCTACAACACCATTACCAGACCGATTTGGCTTCGTTATTTTTAATTTTCTTTTTGGATTCGTATCAATATAAGGAAATTGTAAATAATTTGATTGTCATCTTGGCACATTCGATATTCCTACACAAATTTCCAACAGCAATAAACAATAATAATCTACTGCCCCCGGCCACATACTTAACAAGGATATCTAACCATTGACGAGGGTTTTGGTGGAGGGTTGAAGGCGCCAAATAAACATAACGCGATATGCTCCCTGGGAAATAATTCATATGGCTTGTATTGTTGTTATGCAGTGCCATTCGCCAGGCACAAGCACAACAAGCTAAGAAACACAATTTTGTTTGCCGTACGGTTTTCATGGAGGGTTCATGGAGTTGGAGTGAAATTTGATTTAGAGATGAGAATTTTGGAATCGGCTTTTGAGTTTGTCGCAGGTTATAAATATTTTCATCAAATAAATAGAGGGGAAGGTTGAGTTATGAGTCGATTAAGAACTGCTTACTAAATTCCTTTCCATTTTGATGCGAGTAAAGGGCTTGAGGAAATCGGGAGCTGGTGTCAGAACAGAGCAAAAAACTCGTTTTGCCCATAACGAGAGGAAGGGTCAGGAAATATGTCTGTCAAAGAAAAATTTTTATTCGTGTGTATGTATAACATTTAAATTTAATTGTAAGCTCACAGAAAACGAAAGGAATTTGTTCTTCACCTTGAACCATCAGAGACTTTTCGTAAATAGTGAAACAAATGCAGTAAGCTTTCAAATCTTCATCTGCAACATGCGGTCAATACTGCAATCAAATGCAGAGTGATCTTCAAAGTCACCAAATGCAGTGCATCAGGGGACTTCCATATTGAAATGATTACGCTTCGATCAAATATTGAGTGAGGTGTCAATTTGAGCAATAAAATTTATCTAAATTTCTTTCTCCAAACTCAGAAAGCGCCTTTCAGGCTGAATTACCATAATCATAAAGCCACACTCCGCTTTTTATTCCTGGAAACAGTGATTTCAAAAAGGGGTGAAATCATGACATTACAACTAAATACCACTATCAATTTGTGGTATCGGAACGGAAAAATCAGATGGCTCAAGTGACTAGTGTGGCCAAAAATTGTTACTAACTATCATTGCATACTTTTTTGATAAAAAAAAAAAAAAAAAAAAAAAAAAAAAAAAAAAAAAAAAAAAAAAAAAAAAAAAAAGTTGGGCGCAGTAAAACGCTGTATGATTGGGCAACGAATTTAAGGGATATAAAATTGTATGCCTATTTTGAATAGCGCGAAAAACGCTTTCATTGCTGGTTTTTCCTCTCCGAGAATTTGCCAATTCTTTGTAAAAAGCGGTTCCCGTAAAAACTTTGTATTTTTCTTTGATGTTTCTGGAATTTGCACCTCAAACCTCAAATGCAACAGTCAGATATGCTAACAATAGCATCACGGGAATCTCTTTTATTTTTATATTGTTGCTTTTTCACTTCTTCTTGTTTATTTAAAAGTAGGGAACAGATGGGTCTTTAGCAGAAGATTGATCTTCTGCAGAAAATAATAATTTTAGCTAACGAGTAAGATCATTGGCTAAATTAAGTATTGAAGATTGAAGAATGCTCATAAAAGTTTAATAGTAAATGCAAAAAATGCCAACAGTACCGAAACTTCCAAAACAAAACTCACTGTTTGACTAAATGCGACAAGCAAATATAGCCAAACGATGAACGAAATCAACGCAAGAAGTATGTAACTGGAAACTGGTGTGGTAAGTACCTACATGGTGAAATAAGAAACCTATACTTGAGACATTAGAGAGATTCTTCTTTGATGATCCAACCAATTCCAAGCGTTAAGATGAACGTTCAGATTTCATACCTGCATCGCTTTATCGAAATAGTTTATTTCACTAGCCATTCCGTCGCATCTTTTATCGTGGTGTCTAAACGGACCTATTATTCTTTTACCTTAGAGTTCTGTTGTGCCCAATGATTAATAAAGTACATGGTAATTCTTAATTACAGAACTTTGTCCAGCTTAGCTACTCTGAACTCTGAAGAAACTAAGGGCCTGCGATACTTTTATGGAATTGGTTTCTCTTTACTGTTAGCCATTTCTGTCTTTGGTGCGTTACAGCTTCACAGTCGCTAAGAAGGCTGACCAAAGAAACTCTTCCTGTTCATTACGAAATTTTCATTAGTCGTCCATTTTTACGCCATGTATTTTGAGATATTTCTTAGCCTACGACTTCCTGCTTGGAATGCAGCTAATATTTTACAATTATGTGTGCTTAGATATACTGTTGAATATTGCGCGTATACGAAATAAAAGTTTAGGTTGGCGCAATCGCAGTAGTTCATTTCAGTGTTTTGTACGACTACGTTCCTCCGGCATTAAAACTTCATTCTTGTTGTGGTAACGGTGGTGTGATGTTTAGCATGTCTGTCTTTTAACCCCCAGGTTCGTGGTTCGAATGCCAACAGAAGCAAACATATTTTTCCAAGTCTATCGCCTTTCGCGAGGAATTCTCAAGTCCTCCGTTAGTAAATTCATTACCCTGAATAGCGCATTCTCGATTAAAAAAATTGTAGGTCCCCTCCATTCCCTCACAAGGCATTGTTGTTGTTGTATAAATGAATTAATAAAATGTGTATTCTGTATCCCACTTAAGGTTATACCAATCATACCTATGTAGGTTAACCCTTAGTAAAACTAGATGAATAAGACCCATGTAAACTTTAATTAAGTTAGGCGAATTCAATGTAAAGTAAATGACGAAGCGAATAAAGAATCATTATATATATATAGACTAGAGCAGACAAGACGCTTTTAAATTGAGTCCTCCATTTGTAAAAAGTATTCAATAAAGTTTTCCAATCATTAAGAAAGAATCAAATATGGTGTCAGATGTCAAAAACTAAAATACTACACGTTTCCAAGATTAAAGAATAAGGAATAGAGTGAATAAAAAAAAGGAAAAAAAAATAAGAATTTTAAGAATTTTCAATTAAAACCAATGATTAAAGAACTGGAAGAAATAGAGTCAGAGTCATCTTCGTTGTCGTCAGCGTCCTCATCGTCAAAATCAAGTGGTGATCAAAGTCAAGAAAAAATACGTACAATGGAGTTTTCTTTTGGAGCAAAACCTCCAAGTGAGATGAAACTTTGAAAAAATTACATGAGTATATCAAAGGTCAATGGCCAGAAAATAAAAATAAAGTTAGTCTCGAACTCCAAAAGTTTTGGAATTACAGATCAGAGTTGACCGAGATTGATAATCTAATTTTCAAAGCTCATGCATTAGTTATTCCTCACAATATAAGAAACAAAATTCTCAGGCATATTCATTATGGTCATCCAGGTATTGAAAAAAGTAAACGACGTGCCAGAGGCACTGTATTTTGGCCAAATATGAATGATGACATTCAAATTTATGTTGAAAAGTGTGAAACATGTAAAAAATACCAAAATGCAACTACAAAAGAACCTTTATTACCACATGATTTGCCAAATTTACCTTTTAAAAAAGTAGCAATTGATCTTTTTGAATGGAAAAAAGATTTATATCTCATTTTAGTTGACTACTACTCAAAATTTATGGAAGTAATCAAAATTCGATCTTCAAAAGCAACTGAAATTATCAGTCACTTAAAGTCAATTTTTGCAAGGCATGGGATACCATCAGAAGTGATGTCTGATAATGGCCCGCCATTTAACTCGAAAGAATTCAAGGAGTTTGCAAACGAATGGATATTTGACCATTCAACTAGTAGTCCCTATTACCCAAAATCTAATGGCTTAGTAGAAAGAACCATACAAACGGTCAAAAAAATGTTGACCAAGTGTTCTGAAACGAATCAAGATCCATGCCTTGGACTTTTAAATCTTCGAACCACTACACAACAGTATTATTCTCCATCTCAACTACTTGTGTCGAGAAAACTAAGGACTCGACTTCCAATCCATGATTCACATCTTAAACCAGTATTAATAGATAAAGGTCTTTACAGTTCTCAAGTTCAAGATTACCAATCAAAAATGAAAAAGTATTATGATAAAGGTACTAGAAAAAGAGATGAAATAACAGAAAATATTCCTGTTTATTTTAGACAAGTTCCATGTGGTCAGTGGGAAAAGGGTAAGGTAGTTTAAGTATCTAAGTTTCCAAGATCAGTAATTATAGAAAGTGAAAAAGGAAAACAATATCGACGTAACAGAAGAGATGTTATGCAAGATAAAAGTCATGGTAATCTTCAGGAAAAACACGACAGTGAACAAGAAACATTGAAACTAAGGTCGGGCAAAGAAATTAAAAGATATTGAGTGAAATCATTTAACTAGAATTGCTTCTGGTCCTCAAAATACTGAAATTGAAATTTAACTGTAAAGAATCAGTTATTCATGTATTAAAAATAAATTGTCTTTTTATTTCAAAAGGGGACATGTTATATAAATGAATTAATAAAATGTGTATTCTGTATCCCACTTAAGGTTATACCAATCATACCTATGTAGGTTAACCCTTAGTAAAACTAGATGAATAAGACCCATGTAAACTTTAATTAAGTTAGGCGAATTCAATGTAAAGTAAATGACGAAGCGAATAAAGAATCATTATATATATATAGACTAGAGCAGACAAGACGCTTTTAAATTGAGTCCTCCATTTGTAAAAAGTATTCAATAAAGTTTTCCAATCATTAAGAAAGAATCAAATAGTTGTGAGAACTGCTCTAGAGGCCCTGGGCTCCTCGCTCTTTTGCGCAACCCTATTAGTTTTTATTTCTTGATGTGGTTCTTTGCATCGGCAAAGTCAATTCATCTTGTGTCTAACATAGTTAGACACAAGCAGCCGCTCTGACCCTGAGAATAGCACTAAGTAAACACGGTATTTTCCCTTTGTAAGGCTTTCTTAACTGCCTCATGCTAGGTGTAATCAAAATCACATATGAGATGAAATCGTTCTTCTTTGACTTGCCCATTTGTAGCTTGCTGCATTTGAACTTAGTTTGTGAACATTCATGTTTTGAACCAAGCGTTTCTACAATCTGAACCTACCGCTTAACAGTGTTTCATTTAAGGAAGAGATTCTCGATTCTGTTCGAATGCAATGAAAAGCTTTATTCACGATCACTTTTCTTGTGTCGCCACCAAGGGCGTTGGAAAGAAGGGGGAAATAAGAAATTGTTATGAAAAACGATAGATGACAGATTTTCGTAGCTCTAAATTCAGGGAATATACTTGTTGAATTATAATGGGCAAGCCACTGGTGGTGTAATTAATTAATTTATTTATTTTTTCATTTGACATTTTTATCCGTGGTAAAAGAAATTCGTATTTATATTTTACAAAACAGATTATTCCAAATTATTCAAATTTAACCGCCGCCGCCGCTCCGCTCTGCGCCATTATTAAACTGGACTCATCTGTGGTTAAATTACTCTTGCTCTCTGCTAAACACACCATTTCCATTCTCACCTCAGACCAGAGCTGAAATTCACTCAGTCAGCCAGCATTCAGCAACAGTAATCGGCAAACAGCCACCCGCACTCTTTATTTTAGCTTTTCTTTGTTGAGTTTTTTCTGTCACATTTAAATTCCCGCCTGCAAACGGAAAATTTAAGCTCGCAGTCGCACATCGCATTTTGGTTTGATCGTGTTTCGTGTGTGCGTGCCTGTGGTAAGCTACGCTCTGACCTCTGATTGTTATTGAGAACATTTTTTTCACCTCAGAAGTTTGCTTTCAGTTGTGCAGTGCGGATGTTTAAAACTGAGTTCTAGTGAATGAATGTTTTTCCTTAAAATGTTTGCTGTGTTTTTTGTGGTTCATTGAGTGTTGCTAAAGTGTTTGCAGATAAATTCTATTGATTTCGCAGTTAAAATTCATACCGAGAAGGAATCAGAATTGAATTATTTAGCTTGGTAAGTGATTTTATTAGAAATTAAATCAACCAAATTATTTTAATTGAATTGAGTTCAATGTTAAACTATTACTGCAAATAATTCATTGATATTCAGCCTACAAGCTTAAACTACTTAGGAATGAAAATATTATGTTCGTTTCGTAGTTTTGAAATGGAGTTCTCAATTCAAAATACACATTAAATTGAAAGAAGTTTTTGTTTTGAGCATAGCTATAAAAGT
This sequence comes from Melanostoma mellinum, assembly GCA_914767635.1. Lineage (NCBI taxonomy): Eukaryota > Metazoa > Arthropoda > Insecta > Diptera > Syrphidae > Melanostoma > Melanostoma mellinum. The sequence continues at coordinate 177,136,161 of OU612059.1, read as the reverse complement.
ATTGGTATATTCTTAAAAGACAGGTTCATTTTCAAATTTTACTTTTCAGTTTAAGTTCTATCATATTTTTTTTTATATTTTATTCCAAGTAGGTATTCCGGAAGCATTAGCTTCAATTTAAATACAAGGTGCTTTTTTAAGACTTGTTCTTCTTCTTCTACGATCGTCGTGTTATCGAAGGGTTACCAACTCTCCCTCTTCGCTGCTTTTCATTTCATAGCCGCTGTTTACCTCAAAAAGCGTCGGTAAGCCTTTTTTGGATTGTTCCATGTTTGAGGTCATCCAAATGCAAATGTCGTTGCATTTTTCTCTAACAGGGGTGTTTTGGTGGGCTTCTCATTTTGTTTCTTCGTATTTCAACGTCGTACGAATGTGATATTGCCATTTCGAATTGGTTGGTCCTTTGGGCATGACAATACCAAATGACCCTGTCATGATCCGTTTTTCGAAGATGTTATATTTGACGTATCCTTCCATAGATCTTGGTTTTTCTAGTACCTACGATCAAGCATTATAAATCCTGCCGTCGCGTCGGTCTTACGGAACATCTTCTAATTAGTTCCTCTTACACTTTTTGTACATTGTCCAACATTGTGAACCGTTTTTGAGTGCTGGATGCACTACCGCGGTGAAGGGTCTTCCCTTGAGCTTAAGTGGCAGTTTTCGTTCAAATTCAAAAGTAAGATTTGTGTACACATAAAAAAAAGTTAAGTTTTGATGAGTGCGGCAATTTTTTGAATCATCAATGTACTCGTTTCTGAAAATTTAGGGCTTTTCGGGTGATTAATTTATTGTTACAAATTTGGCCAATTTACTTTACACTTTGGACCGTTTCGTAAGAAAACTCCGAATTTTCTTTAGTACGATCTATTGGGCTCTTTATTGAGAAGAAGGCTAAACGAAGTATTAAAGTTTGATGTGAATCTTTGCCTTAAACAGTATCATTTTTCGTATCTAAAACCTCGTCTACATGTACTTCCTCGAGGTTCGAAGTCTATCTATTGTGAAGTCTTCTACAATTCTTCCACGCCCTCTGTTCATGTTTGATGACAGCATATAATTTGTTTTGCCCTCATTAACCCATTCCTGCCTCAAACAAATTTCTGCCCTTCTGTTTCAATGCCCGCAAAAGCACCTAAGACATAACGCTTGAATCCTCCAATTACGTCAATATCGTCTTCGTAGGCGAGTAATTGTTCAGACTTTTGAAAGATTGTTCCTCTGGTGTTGACGTTTGAGTTTTGCACAATCTTTTTAAGTATGATGTTGAAGAAATAGCATTACAGCTTGTCGCCTTGCTTGAAACTTTTTTCGACACCAGAGGTCTCGATGGGTTCTCTACCGACCTTGTCGGAGCACCGAGAAATCTCCAAAGTTTACGAGTTTTGCAGGGATGCTGAAACTAGACATGGCTCTGTATAGCTTGTCTCTGTAAATACTGTGGTACGCGGTCTTAAAATCGATCAAAAGATGGTTTATATCGATATTGTATTCCCGCGCCGGGTTTTCTCCAAGACCTGCCGTAATGTGAAAATTTGGTCGATTGTCTACTGGTCTAAAACCACATTTATAAGGAGCTATCAAATTGTTGACATGGGGTGAACAAGTGAACATATGACAGAAGACAAGATCTTATTTGTGGAAAGGATTTCAAGTGCGAAACTGAAAACTGCTAAATGACAATGTGTGTTGGCTGAGGCCTTTGTCCATCCAAGACTTCAAAGCCCAGTTAAGCTATCTAAGAAGATCTATTTCAAAATTCTTCAAAATTAACTGTACGAAGCTACCAAAGTATTTATTTTTGCATCCTCATATTCAAATAGAACTCAGAAGTCCATGGAATTTGAATTCGTTGTAGGAAGTTATTTCAAGGAGCTCTGGTAAGTTTTCTTGGTTAGGGATTGATTTCAACCAACACTATTCACTAGCTTGCATGGCAAGTTATTCTCAAGAACTTTACTAGAAAAACAGTTCGTAAAAAGATTTGGAGGATAGTATTGCTGGTTTGCAACGATGCTCAATGAAATCATAATTGAATTCATAACTTAGACCCTGTTTTTTTAAAGCTGCGCCTTGGCTCTACATACATATCTACATACATATCTCCACGGGCGCTCTTCATCAAATGAAACTTCTGTTCACTATCAGAAGCAGCCTCTCATTTGAACTGTTTCATGTCACAAAATAAGAATCGGACTTCGGTAAACCTTCCCAAACCCTAAATTTATTTTCCCCGGAGGATGTATTAGCTTTTGAAATCAGGACCCTACACAAGCTAAATAAGTTATCAGCAATCATAAATTAAAAGCCAATCCAACGATGAAAATATTTTATTCTCTCCACTGCTACTTACAGATTTAACAAGTTCAAAAACACTTGACATCTTTTCAATTGATTGTCGTTACGGGTTACGTTGGCATTGTGCTCTAAATTGAAAGGTCATCCTCTGTCATTCCCATTTGATACTGTGACACTTTTCAACTCTGGCAACCAATGCGCATTCAAAAACTACAAAACACATTACAAAACCTATTCAAGTGCAACAAAACTAGTTTTCCCTTGAGAGAACCAAACCATACCCATTCCCATATCCATCCCCAAACTATACGCATGGTCCTCCTGTTGCAGGAACAATTGCTAGTTTTTTTTTTTGCAATGCCACTAGGGAAGTGCCAAAATCAAACATTTTGCAGGCGCACCAAACAAATCTAAATCCAATTTGTGACACTTGTCAAATCAGTTGAAAATTTCGAAAACGTGATTTGCCTGCAAAGCTAACAATTTTTCTATGCGAACGGAAAACGACGAAGGGTGCGCTGCTCCTCCGTTGCTTTGTTTTGTTTATCTAGCGTTATTCAAGTTTTGCTGTGTCGTCGCCCGTCGTGATTCCTGATTGACACACCCGAAACAAGATAGGGGAATAGATTTGGTTACCCGGGTGAGATATTTTTTTTTGGATTTGATTTATTGAATTTTTTTCTTCTTTTTTTCTATTTCTGTTGTGAATGAGGTAGTGGAGTGAATTGCAGAGTTTGTTTGTAGAAAAACTTGCACTCAAATTGGGTTAACATAAATTGTTCAAGATCTGATTTATCTTGGCTGTCAAAGGAAAAGCTCATTGAGGAGTAGAGGTTGGGTGTGAAGTTTTCATTTTAGAGGAGTGACAAGTGCAACAATCTTCGAAAATAGTCAAAGAAAACCGAGTCACTATTCAAAAAAAAGTGGTGGGTCTTATCTTTTTCCAGACTGTCCATCGGGATCAGCTTTGAGTACAAAGGCTCAAGCCCTGTGACTTATAAGGGTAATCTGTATCAGTAAAGCTCTTTTTGACTAAGCTTCATTTTCATCACGAAGAATTCAAAGTTTTAACAGTCATGAAAAGCCCTTTCTCGCTTTATGTTTTCGGAATCGGCATTAAATTGTAGGTCCTCGAAATTGGATTCCAAAGCTTTGTTGCACCGACTTCTAATTCTTTTCCGTCTTCCCACGAGATTGATTTATTTTGCTCCGTCTCGAGCTATTACCATCCTTACTATCGAAGGAGCACAGAGCGCAACCACATGGTTTCGCACCAACCCATAATTTTTCTGAATACTAAACCGTGATCATCGAATTTGATGCAACACAGATGAAGCCCCATTCATCTTAGTCAGGTCCATTAGCTTGCCAAGTTTTTATTCAAAGGTCACGACTAAACAAGAAGGTACATTACATACCTACATAAGCTGTTGCATCCTCATTTTCAAGTTAAGCTAGGCACCCCAACAATACTCTTAACGTCTCAACACATTTACTGGATGTTTCCCAACAAATTAAGTTCAACGATTCCTACACTACCCGCCATGACACGACCCAACGTTTTCCATTTTATATATGAAACTACATTCAAGTATATCCTTAAAATGTCATATGCAGCTGATTTTATGCTCTGAAAATATTCCCCTACTAAACTCCTAACAGCTGCTTGAAGTGCAATGCATAACTTCGTGTGGGTCTTTCATACATTTCGTTGATCCAAAATGGGGCAACTCCTTGAACACATTGCCATTCACTATTCACCATTTGAACCAAAAACCTCCGAAAAAAGAAAATGAAAAATAAAAAAAAACACTAACCAAGCTTGGAAAATAAAATCCCAAATACCTACTGCTGCAGCTGTAGTAAGCATTTTCGAAAGGAGGAAAAACAAACACTCTCGTGAGTTTTGTGTACTCACAGTTGCAATGGAACCGTGTATAGCCCATTGTGTGCACAAACCTGTCACAACGCAACGATATGAAAGTCTATACTACCTTCTCTATGGGTGTAGGTGGTTGGAAGAATATATACGTAACGAATTTATAAAGGCGATTTTTGCTTTTCTTTAGTCTGTGCATCGGGCCGAAAGGATGACTGACGCAACATGGGCGACATCCGTGAAGCAAGGAAACGTGCATTCTATTCTAACCCATTTACGTGGAATACTCACAAATAAATTTTTGGGGACTTTCTGGGTGCAAATGCATCCCAATGACAAACGACAATAGTGCCAAAGTTCTCTCTTTTTTTTCTTCTGGTTACTATACGAAGGTATTGTGCAGCGTGAATGTATTTTTCAATTTCCGGTCCATAATCTGGACCATTTGTGTGTCGTCGGCAGTGGTGGAACCGAAACATTATATTAAATAAGACTGGGATTTGCACATGAAGACGTGCGGATTAGGTTCAGGAGTGATGGAACTAATAGAAACATCACATGCAAGTATGATTAAAGCAAAGCCATTTCATTCCTTTCTCTTTTTGCCTGGATTGAGACAAATTGTCGCTGTTGTATGAAAAGATGATGTTTTAAGATCCTTTAATAACCCAAACTTAACGACGCGAAGGTTGTATTAGGGTTTTGTGTGTGTGAAGAGTGAAGGAGTTGTTGATTTCGTTGAAGTTCAGTAGCAGAAGAAACACATTACCTAGTGCTGATGTCAAAATGCAACAATATGATTTGTCACCCAGAAGTTAACAGTTATTTCTGTGAAGACACTTCTTGACAAGAACTTCCAAAAAAGGATAACTGTAACAAAATTGTGTTCAAATTGAAACTATCTTGATATCCGCCATAGAAAAATAAAGAACAAGAGACAAAGTCATTACTTCTCTTGCCCCGTAACTTCCATTTGTTTACATTGTAGCTTTTGTAACACGAGATCTATCTGTGATACACGTATTCAGCTAAATATAAAGTTGGGTCAGAGAAATCACTAACACCACTTTATTTTCGGATTTCAAATTGGTTTTGAAATCTGAAAATAAAGTGGTGTTTGTGAAATCAGTTTGAGGACAGATGCCATTCTGTGCGTGTGGTTTGTCCTCTTGTTGTATCTCCTATGTGATATCAGTACACATAAGGAACAGTGAACTCGTTTTTTTTTTTTTTTTGACTGGTGGCGCTCCGGTCACAGCTCGTATCTTTCATTGTTTATTTGTACATTATGTACAGTACATATAAAAAAGCGATTGGTACGCCTCCGCTCCGTGCCCTGTGTCCAAAGCATTGTTGAACGGGAAATCGAGTTAACTATTTCTTATATAGACAATGATAGCAGTCGCCGGTCACTGAAAGCCTCCTCAACTAATGACAAACTAACAAAGCTTAGCTTGTCAAAAGCAAAGTTTCTAATTGTCTGTGTTCACTGTGTAACTCAAATGAACTTGTCGTTTTGAGATAAATATTTGAATGAATGAGTGGTCCAACAAAGCTGTGGAAACTTCGGACCCTAAGCTTTTATAGGACATACAATGATATGCCCATTCCGAACGGCTAAGTTAGTAAGACCTTGGCTATGTGAAATTTCTTTTGAGGGATTTTCCAAACCCTCGCGAAAGGCAATACCCGTGAAAAACATTTGTTCATATTTCTGGGATTGGAACTTCTAACTTTCCAAGAAAATGGCAAATGTACTTAACATTGTTCCATGTGCAGCACTAGTCTTGGGGGCACAACTAGTCGTTTTAGCGATTTAGTTGAAAAATCGCAGAATAAACTAAGGTGCTGTGCTTCAAACGAAAATTTTCAAATTGGAGCATTCTATGAAGTCCGAATTTTAACAAGGTAATACACAGATTGAACTGGAATGCAGTATTACGAAGAGCTGAGAAAATAAGTAACGATGAATGCAATTCGTAGGGTGCTTCCGCGTTGATGTTGATGAGACAATATGGCCAATTTGATTATCATCTGTAGTCTTCTCACTTTTTTATGGTGCCTATAAGGAACTAAAACAAAAGTCGCTTTGTTGAAACGATGTAGTTTTACTTACCATCAATAAACGATGAGCTCCGGGGGCTAACGCAAAGATAATTGATAAATAAAACGAGACAGCAGTGATTTGAGTGAATTTATTCGCCTCTGTTTTCACAACAGCAGCGTCACAATGCTGCACATCATCGGCCCCAACGCTCGTCTTCAATGACTCTCCGTATGTCAGTTCCATCGAAAAAGCCAATTTGTTAGCAGCTCGATTTGCTGCAAACTCAACACTACCTGATAGCATATTGGCTCCACCTGAGCTTGAGTCTTTAGATTCTGTGAGGAAGCAGATTTTTTTTCGAACTCGCTCGGTTGCGAGGGTCCTCAAAGATCTCAATATACATAAATCCGCTGGTATCCCCGCCGTTATTCTGAAGAGGTTTTCTTCTACGCTAGCAAAACCACTGCGTAAACTTTTCCATCTTTCCTATTCTGCTGGGATTTTCCCGAGCAGATGGAAAACTGCGTTAGTCCATCCAGTCCCTAAAAAAGGTGAAACATCTTCCACTTCCAATTACCTCCAATTGCACTTAAGTCCGTTCTTTCCAAGATCATGGAAACTTGATAAATCGTCACCTCATAAAATATTTTGAAGAATGAAAGTTTCTTAATAACCGTCAGTAAGGCTTTCGTAGCAAACGGTCCACTGGTGATTTGATGGCTTATCTCACCAAAAAGTGGAACCAATCTTTACATTGTTTTGGAGAAAGTAAGATTATTGCGCTTGATATTTCTAAAGCATTTGATAGAGTTTGTCATCAGTCTCTTTCATCGAAAATGCGTGCTTTTGGTATCGATGAGTCTCTTCTTCTGTGTTGTATTGGATGGCTTCAAGTCTGATACCCACCTCATAAATGCTGGTGTGCTCCAAGGCTCCGTTTTGTCTCCGACTCTCTTCCTCATTTTTATTAATGATACGACTCGACCCTCAGCTTTTCATATTCCCAAATTCACGTCCTTGCTCTTCGGATGTGGAACTGGAACGGCTGTGACCTCATTGAATTCTGGCCTTGACAGCATTGGGGTCATAAAAACCGAGTAGAATTCAATGCTTCGATCTCTTAATGCTGTCTCCTGTCGTTGAAGCTTAACATTCCCCCATTGCCATTATCCATGAATGGTAACTGCATCGAAAAAACCGAAAAGCTGTCAGTACTTGGTATGTGTGTAAACAATGATCTTCGTTGGAATGACCACATATTTGAAGTCGCCAAAAACCCTGCTAAATGCTTAGGTTTCTTAAGACGATGCAGGAAGTTCTTCACCCCTTCTTCAAATTCAATTGTAGAATCGATTGATTCTCTTGAACATCGTCGAAACGTCACCTGTCTCTTTCTTTTTTATCGCTTTTTTCACAAGCAGTGCTCTAGTGAAGTAGCCAGTTGCATTCCTCCCCTGAAACAATTTAGCCGAAACACCCGCCTCGCTAGGAATGCTCATCAGTTTTACCTTGAGCCCAACTTCGGGCGTACAGTCAAGTATAGAGATTCTTAATTTAGTCGTGTGTTGAAATGCTTTACCTGGCTCTGTGTTTCCCCTGCATTACGATTCACAAATCTTCAAAAGCAACGTGCATCGGTGTCTCCCATTTAACCCTCTCCTACTTTCCTAAATGCTGGTACTGTGTTCTATAACATTAAAAGGGTAGTCATAACCCCTTGATGTGCGCGTCAATTATAAAAAAAGCTTAATATGTTTCTAGAAGGAGAAACAAGGCTTGATTACATTAAGGTTTGTGGAGGTCTTCACGTCATGATTATCATCCTAAAGAAAATAGAGATCGGATCAGTTTTTAAGATTAAGGGGAAGCTATAGAAATCCTATTAGAGTACGAAATAAAATTGATTTGGGAATGAATAGGCTTTCTTCTTCTTCTTCTTGTTCTTCTTCTTGTTCTTGTTCTTGTTCTTCTTCTTCTTCTTCTTCTTCTTCTTCTTCTTCTTCTTCTTCTTCTTCTTCTTCTTCTTCTTTTTTCTTCTTTTTCTCACTGCGAGCTATAGACACTCAGTCCTAGATTCCATTGTAGAAAATTTCCACACGGAAAGCTAAGTTACGAACTACGAAAATTTGCGTTGTCGAAATCCGAATGGAATCGAAGAAAGCATTGCCAGTTGTCACACTAAATACCGCCATGCTGGCTTTCGAACTCAGCTGTTTTACACCAAATGTGCAAGGTCATTCACATTTTTCTGCAAACACAACTTCTTTCATATATTTATTGAGTCGACGAATTTACATTCCACTCGGATTTGGTGATACCAATTCGTAATCTACGAATTTCGAAATTCGTTCAACTCCGAATGGTTTATGTGATAGTTACATCGAGAGACTTTTGTCGGTTACTAATTAGTAATCAAATGACCTAAGACGTGGATGAACCCACAATTCAGAGCCATGCTGCAAACCCTACCTGAGATAAAATCTGCAAGCCTCACAGTCAGATCAGTAGTGTAATCCAAAACAGCTGAAAGTTGTGATTCCTTACTAAACTTTCATTCAAATGAGCCAAGTCGATCCTTTATTTTCTTTTCAAGAATTTCCAAATCATCTTCCATTTGAAGTAACAAAAGCAGACTTTTTTCAAATCCCTTGTTCTTCGACAAATTTCTGACACTGATAGCTTCTTATGAAACTCTTTTTACATTATTGCCTTAAGAGTCATCGTATTAACGCTCTTTGCGAAATGTCCATCCAAAATATAAGAGAAGCCATCAATCACTTCTTGTCATTAGGTGAGTTTTAAAAACCCTTGGTGGTATTTTCCACCGAGGACCACTGTCCAAAATTATATTTCTTTTCAATTTGACTTTATTCGTACATCCCTTTTAACTTTAATTTCCAACATTAACCCATCACTTGAATGACACTTATCTCAAACGGTTGCTTTTCAGTAAACGTATCCCAAGATACCCAAACTCCAATGAGTGACATAAAAAGTTATGAAATATCTGACAGCTTTTCCCTATAGTCATCCATGACATTTATACTCTATTCCTTTATTACACTCGGACCTACTTAAAAGATTGCTTTGTTAATTATCAAAAAAAAAAAAAAATATAGAAAAGGTTATCCCTCAAAATAAACAAAACTTTTCAACTTTTCTTTATAACCCAGAGCACCTGTATCCTTGAAACAAAACATTTCTGGAAAAGTTCTGCTCTTTTCTCAAAAGAAAGGTTGCTCCTTTTTCATTCAAAAAAATTTTATATAAAAAAAAAAGAATTCGAAAACAGATAGGCGACAACGATAAAGGGATTTTCATCACTTGGCCTTTGTGTTTTTGGGTAGTGGTAGTGGTAGTCGTCCTCGTCGTCGTCGTCGTCGTTCCATTCAATTGAGAGATGATAATACTTCAGTTATCTCAAGTACCAATCTTCCTGGTTCATTAGGCAATGAAATGAATTTATCTTTTACCTCTTACCTTGTTCTTCTGTTGCTTTGTTTTCTTACTTTTATCGTTTTCTTTTTTGATTTTTGTTCTTTTTTTGTAAATGAAAAGTTCTTCCATTTGTCTTGTAATGAAATTGCCTTTTACAAAAAAGGGACACTTGAAAAGGCAATAATATTTTGTTTTAAGTTTGGAGGACATTCTTACAAAAAAATTAGTGTCGAATATGATGGGCAGGCAAAATATGGTTGAAGGGAGAACCAATTCTTAATTGTTAAATTTGTTTTTTAATTTAATTGCGTCAGAGTTTAATTAAAGAAAAAGCTTCTTTTGCTGCTAGTGGTCTTCAAAGGGAATGGAAAGTTAATTTCTAAATTAATTAATTTCGTAATTTTGTTAATCAAGGCGGATTCTGTTGCAAGTTATTTATGAATCGGATCTCAAAGATCTAAAACTCTCCATAACAACTTCAGAGAAGGATAAGATGTAGAGCTTTATTTGGCACTATCAGGACATTTTCAAATTTTTACGACAGATAATTTTTTGAAAGTGCTTCGTCTAAGCTATAAAGAGGTTTTTTCGGATGCAAGTCAAACTTGTACGCCTTTGTCACAAATTTTTATGCAAGCGGAGACTGACATTTCCTTTCCGTACTCCGTCTCAGTTTATTGACCGCAATACAACGATCTCTATTAGTTTCTAAGAAACCAGCGAGGCTTACATTGGTCGAATATGATGTGTAGAATCTGAAATCTTATCTTTGGAAATAGATACACGTTTTGAGCTGCTAGTAGAATGGCTTCCTCGACTTCCTGTTACAGACTCGTTTACACTACCGTCCATTTCTTTTCTTTAATTGAAGAAAATAGAGTTAAAAGATGTTTTCCATCAAAACATACAATCGTTTCTAATTTTTATATTGGGGTAGTCAAAAGCAGCTTAAAAAGGCCTAACACGAAAAAAATAAGATCAGTCAAAGATCAAAGCCTCATCAGATAATATTCTTCGATCAATTGTAGTTCTTCTGAGTCCCCAACCACGGAAGTCTTGTGTGTTTAAGTTCCCACCGATTGTGCTCCATTGCTAAAGCTTACATTTTGTTCGAAGTATCAATGTACTCATATACAGTTTATCATTTCAAACCCAAAAAATATTTCTACGATGCGGGGTTGAGAATGCTTAGTTGCCTTCATTTGTTGAAGGTGAGGTGAAGTGCAACGTACGACAAGTTCAATTGCTACTAACTCCGGAAATCAAATGTTCCGAGTCGGAGAATTTTCCTTACCAAACAGACACCTCACATGCAGCGAAGTATTTTAAGAGAGGGGCTTGACTCTTGAAACTAAGCGTTGGAAATTTATATCGGTTTCTGATCCAAGAACCTATTGCCTCGCACTCAAGCGATGTGTTAGCTTTGAAGTACTTGCGTGAATTCTCTACACATTTACACATAATATTGCCTTTTTCAAGGGGTCCTTGAGATATTTCCTTTCTAAAAAGCTTTATCATTGACAAGAAGTCATCCATGGGCCCTGCAATTTTTTTTCCATCACAGATTTTTGAAATACTAAACTTGGACAGAACTATGGCTCCTTCTTCGTTATTGACCTTATCTATTACCCTCCGGGTCGTGTGGAGATCACAGCAGTTTGCATCAAGGAATTGTTGTTTTCGGATGATATCGTCTTGTTGACCTATTTCCCGGCAACATTACAGCGCATGATAAACAGAGTGTACCAGAAGAAGGCAATGATATTAAAACGTGGTGGTGGAGCGAAGGACACTATTAAACGGAGGAGCTTCAGAATATGTCAGCATATATAAGTGCTAAGGCGTCGTTTTTTTTTTTTTTTTTTTTTTTCTTGAAAAGTCTGAGTATTGTAACTATACCAATTTCCTAATCGAAAAACGTTCAACCGAAAACGCAACTGGCAACACTATAATGGAATGGTATAAATGACAGGCGTTGCTTGTAAGCCAGTGTGTGTGAGTGTAGAGATGCTTGACAGCAAATGTGGAGAACATGTAGAAGTAACTGGAGAGTTCTAGATGGCATGTCATTCGATATAAATAGCCCGCCCGAGGCAACCAGAGGGCAGTTTTGTTTATAGAGTGATAAAGTTAAGAGTAAATACAAGTTGTTGGCTTTCGGCCAACCAGACATTCGTAACGCAATATATACAGTAAGCAAGGTAAAGACGTCCTTTCTATTACTGTTCAATGGTTACAAAACCTTTATTGGAAATAAAGTATAATTATAGTATTATTTACATAATTACAATGGTTAGCACTTACGTGTCTGGTTCAAATACAATTGATATGGATTTCGTGACTTTAAATTATTTTCTTTAAATGAACTCTGACTGAAATTGAATCAACTAATCTTAATGAAGTTTTCTCTTTAATGCAAATGAAATGAAAATGAAAATGGCGTAATTTATGAGTTTCACTTATTCGTAGTGAAGTTGGTAGTGGTGGATATACCCGCTGACGTGGAAGGCGTTTGTGCATGTTTACACTGACGTCTGCCAACACTCCCCCTCGGTATGTCCAACGGGAGGCACTTCACGTCTTCCTGAGGTTCCACGTCCAGCACAGCAAATCTTACAGCCGGCCTTATGTATGTACCAGAACGTGTTAAAACTGTTGCACTTCTGATTTGTCCGTCTTCTGCAACTTTGGTTTGAGTGACGCGTCCCTTTAGCCAGCAGTTTCGCGGACTATGCGGGTCTACAATAAGCACGATGTCACCTTCTTTAATCGGCTCTACTGGTTCAAACCATTTAGATCGGCGAGCTAATGTAGGAAGATATTCACTTACCCATCGCTTCCAGAAGTGATTCGCATACTGCTGTGATGTTTGCCAATTTTTCTTCATAACCTTTACGTCGTCATCCAATATCGCTAGAGGCTTCATTCCGTTTGACGACCCCAGGAGAAAGTGGTTGGGTGTAAGCGCTTCCTTGCTTTCATTGTCCATGGGCAGATACGTTAATGGGCGCGAATTGACGATGTTCTCAGCTTCCAGCATCATACTTCTTAAAAGCTCATCCGTAGGATTTCTATCAGGCATGATTTTATATAGAACGGTTTTCATCGAGCGCACAAGTCTCTCCCAGGAGCCTCCCATGTGCGGTGAGCCAGGTGGGATGAATGTCCATTTTGTATTGACAGATGTAAACGCTTCCATTAGTTTAAAATGGTCGATCTCATCAAAGGCTTCTCTCATCTCACGCTCTGCACCTATAAAATTAGTGCCATTGTCACTAAACATCTCGATCGGTGTTCCTCGACGAGCCATAAAGTTACGAATGGCTAAAATACAGGAATCTGCAGTTAGGCTGTGTGCAATCTCGATATGCACTGCTCTGGTTGTAAGACAAGTCAATAGGACTCCCCATCTTTTTTCCGTTCGCCTCAGAACAGACACATGTATTGGGCCAAAGAAGTCAACTCCAGTAAACGAAAAGGGTCTCGTGTATGGAGACAGTCGCGCCTTAGGTAGTTGGGCCATTATTGGCTCACGTGGTTTCGCGTTTTGATTTTTGCAGTACTGGCACTTTCTCTTCATAACTTGATACGCCGTTCGTAGCTGTGAGATGTGGTACGTTTGACGAAGCTCGTTAACCGCTGTTTCGTGATTTTGATGATGGAGTTTGCAGTGCATGTCCATCATGATGAGGTTGGTAACTGAGTGATCTCTGGGAAGGATGACAGGCCTCTTTAGATAATCGTTCAATTCAGCGCAGGAGTCGATTCTACCCCTAGCTCGTAGGATATTATGTTCATCGAGATACGGACAAAGGTTGAAGATAGGGCTTGTCTTCGGTACAGGTCGTCTTGATCTCAGATGTAGTAGTTCCTGTTGGTATGAATTACGCTGGGCTTCTCTCATCAGAACGTAGTAGGCCTCTTGTAGTTCTTCGCGTTTTAGAATTCCTATACTTCGATTATGTTTGTTCGGTCTTTTGATTTTGAGATTGTTTTTGAATCGGACAACATATGCTGTACTTCGCAGCAGCCGGTTCCAGGATGAAAGATGGTCTATTCGAAAAACGCTTCCTCGAGATTCAGCATGGACGTTCATGTACTGTGTCTTTATTTCTTCGACAGTAGTTTTCTCCAGACGAACTTCTGTTGGCCACTCGTTTGATGGGAGTTCTAGAAATTCAGGTCCTTTGAACCACCTGCTCTGAGACGAAAACTCGGGCACCGTTTTCCACTTGGTTGCTTCGTCTGCCACGTTGACTTTTGTTGGAACCCAGCGCCACTCTGTCACATCCGTGATGTCCAAAATTTCGCTCACTCGGCAAGCAACAAATTGTTTGTATCGACGATGATCTGCTCTAAGCCAGCTGAGGACGTTTTTGGAATCTGACCAGAAAACACGATGAGAAAACCGGGAGTTATGCGAGTCCACTATGGATTTCGCAAACCGGGCTCCTAGGAGGGCAGCTTGGAGTTCAAGGCGGGGAATGGACATGTTCTTAAGAGGTGCAACTCTTGTCTTCGCGCCTATGAGCACGCACTCTACATTCTCGTCACATACGCTCCTCACATATGCCACGGCAGCGAAACCATTCTCGCTGGCGTCAACGAAGATGTGCAGTTGTCGTTCTATTGTGCCTACCATGACTTCTGAGATGTGACATCTGGGGATTTGTAGCTCTTCAACCGCTGGTAAGAGGCGCACCCATTTTAGCCATTTTTCAAATTCGGCATCTTCTATTGCCGTGTCCCAATCTATTTTCGAGCGCCATATGTCTTGCAGGAGGATTTTGATAAACATGAGAAAATGGGCTAATAACCCCAGTGGATCGAAGATTGTCATCAGAATCTTCAAGACTTCTCGCTTTGTTGGTCTTCGGCCCTCGAATAAAATCTCTCTTTGTTGGGAATGTTTCATTAACTTGTAGGTAAAGCAGTCGGTTGAAGTACACCACCACATACCTAAAACCTTTTCCGTACCGAGTTCAATGTCGAAGTTCAAGTTCTTACTTTGCGTAGGTTCAGACTTTAAAGCTTGAAGTACAGCGGCTGAACTCGAGAGCCAATTTCGTATGTGAAAGCCTCCCTGCTGGTGAACGTACCGAATTTGTTTGGCTAACTGTATCGCTTCTTCTTCGGTGGAGACACTATCCATAAGATCGTCGATATAATGGTTATGTTTGATTGATTGTACTGCACGGGGAAATTCGGTGGCAAAGTCATCAGCATTTCGGTTTTTTGTATATTGAGCACAACACGGAGAACAGCTTGCACCGAAAGTCATAACCGTCATAGCATAGGCGACAGGCGGCTCTTCTGCGCTGGGGCTCCACAAAAATCTTTGACAAGATTGGTCTTCTTTTCTTATGCGCACTTGGTGAAACATTTCCATTATGTCACCACATATGGCAATTCTCTCTTCTCTAAACTTAAAGATCACAGACAAAAGTGACGTGAGTTGATCTGGACCTTTGAGAAGGAACGAGTTTAATGACACACCCTTAACAGTTGCCGCCGCATCCCAAACAATTCTCATCTTGCCTGGCTTGCTAGGGTTAAACACGGGAAATATTGGTAGATACCAAGAACGATTGCTTTTATTTCGGATCTCGTCATCTCGCAGCTTGCGTGCATAGCCCTTCTCAACGTATTCTTCTATTTTCTTATTAAGTGCGCTCGCCAAAGCAGGTTCTCGTTTCATTCGTTTGTGTAGACATGACAGTCGCTTCGCGGCCATTTGATAGCTATCTGGCATTTGGAAGTCATCATATTTCCAGAGTAACGCCGTCTCAAAACGATCATCAGTACGAACGGTGTAAGTTTCCAACATGGTGGTAGCTCGTTGGTCTTCATCCGACATAACTTTCGTTGACAATGAAATTGTTTACCAAACGCTCGAGGTTGTCACTATCTCGTTCGTCAATATGGAAACAATTATTGTGAGCTTCGGATCGCCTGAGAGTATGCAGTCTACTAGATAAGTTGCCGTGGACAACCCATCCGAGACGAGTCTTGGTGGCGACTGGTTCGTCTGTGCCTCCTTCCTTATGACTTAATGGTAATCCGAGCCGGGTGTTGTTAAGACCAATCAGTACACGTGGCCAAGCATTTTTGTAGGGCTCAATTTCTAATCCCCGGAGATGTTCAAACCGGCTTTGTAGGGCTTTGGTGTCCAATGACTGTTTTGGTAAACTAAGGCTTCTCACTGTAAGTGCGTCCGATAACGCGTACTCCTCAGACCCAGTTTGAACTCCCGATATTCGAAGCTGAACTACACGAGAATTATTTTCCACTCGACAGGTATCACCAGTCCATTTAAGGCGCAGAGGCTGAGGCCTACCTAGCAGGTTCAGTTGGTTGGCTATATCTTCATCTAAAAGCGTTACTGACGATCCGTCATCAAGAAACGCAAACGTCTGGATCTCCTGGTTGTTACCGTACAAGGTCACCGGCACGATGCGAAAAAGAGATTCATAGCAATCTTCTTGTATGCTGTTTTGTTGATGGACCGAGACATTTGCATTGGCATTTCGAGTTCTGTTCTCCTTGATGGTATAGCTATGCAGTAGCTTGTGGTGATGGAATGGGCAGTCGTTTATACCACAAGTCAAAGTTGAGCTGCACTTATTTCTAGGATGACTGTTTAAACAACATCTGCAAAGGTTGTGTTCTCTCACGGCAGACCATCTGAGTGTTCTAGTCAGACCTTGGAATCGTTTACAGTTGGCAACCGACTTGCAACCGCCCTTGCATATGCAACACACAATATCGGCTGAAGCAGCAATTTCAGTATTTTGTGGCTTGAAGTGGTCGTGCGTGTTTACAAATCCCTTACCTCTCGGAGATCTACTAGGTGTCTTAGGTTTGTTTGATGATAAAGATGTGAGTGGAGGAACAACACCTCCTGCCGCATCTGCAAGCCTCATCAACCAGTCATTGAAATGGCAGAGGGTACATTCTACTAACATGTACTTATGTGAAGCCCAGTTAAGCCTGATGTCGTGAGGTAGCTTGTTTTCTAGCTCTTGTAAAAGCGACGGATGTTGCAGGTAGATGGTCAGACCAGAAGCTGATATTGTTGCACAGTAATTTTGTACCGCCAATGAAAAGTCCACAATGCTCTCAAAATCTCCTTCTTTAGGTGCTGGAGTTGCTTGGATTTTTTGAAGTACTGCCTGAATGATTACCTGTGGTCTACCGAACTTTGTTCTCAACGCTTTGATTACTTGATCAACACATTCAGGTCGAATAAGAATACTTCTTACAGCGTTTAGTGCATCTCCTTTTAATGATTTCTGCAAACGCAATAAGTTTTCTTCTTCAGTAAACCCGCACAGATGGGTACTTCTTGTAAAATTTGAAATGAAAACCGGCCATTCCTCCACGTCACCTGAGAAACTCTGGAGATCCCGTGAGATAAGCTGTCGCGCTGCGATTTGGCTTCTAGATAATCTCGTTTCTCCAACCATAGATGGTATCTGGTTGAGATGGCGTGGTTCCACTGGAAGCTGAGAATGTGTTGTAGTTAAATGAGGCTGAAGCGGTAACTGAGCTGAGAATTTTGGCTGTCGCAGTGTTGAAATGTTCGACAGCGTATTTGCGTTTAACAGAGGTGGTTGCCAGATAGGATCAGACACATACTTCGTTGTTGTTGTTGTTTGAGAAGGGAAGTGCGGTTGTGGTTCAGTTTGAGGACGATGGCTTACTGTGGGGACGCATGGTTTATTGTTTACTTGACTGGTAGCACAAGTCTGAGATTCACCATGCGCTTTAGTTGAATGCTTTTGAACTTCTTGTGAGGTTAACCAGTTACTCACTTTGACACTTGCAGCGGATGATTTCCAATCATCATCGTCCGAGGAATGTTCTGACATCTGGCTCAGCAGCTGGTATTTTTTGGCGAGATAATCTTCATCTCTCTTTGCTTGGAGTTCCTTTTCCTCTTCTAAACGCTGTAATTCCATTTGAATGTGTCTTCCTCGTGATGACTTCGTGTTCTTCGAACACACCGACGTCTTCGAAGCACGTTTGTCGCCTGATTCCAACGCTGTTAGTCCGGAGTTATACACCTTTGTTGAAGTTAGTGCAACACCCTTATGCAATGGCGAGAGGGGCGCTGGGTGTGGGACTTCGAAGGATTTTCTTGTGGCTTCGGACGCGTAAGGGATGAGCCCGCATGGAGTATTCGATGTGGTATAGACGGCATTCGATGACGATGGTATAGCGTTATGCGTTTTATTAGATAAAATCCAACCTTCCAATCGACTCGACTGAGGGCGAAGGCCTGAGGAATTGTTCGGCATCAGATCTCGATTAGGAGCTGCTGAAAAAGGCGCTGTTGAGACTGCAGGTACGCAAACGACGACAGGAGTTTGAGCAAGAGATGTAGTTACCGAAGTAGAAAACGCGTTATTACTATTTAAAAACGATGTACTTAAAGGGTTTGTTGCAGTTGCGGTGGTTATTGAAAAATTGTTCGCGCTTATTTGATTTGTGAAAAACGCGTTGGTGCTTTGTTGCAAATGCGCATTACTTAAAACATTCGCATTATTATCGACGAGAACTGGATTCGAACTTGCAGCAGTATTGGCTGCACGTGTCGCACCTTCTTTGGAGGTTATGGCGAAACATACAGCATTATTATCGACGAGAACTGGATTCGAATTTGCAGCAGTATTGGCTGCACGTGTCGCACCTTCTTTGGAGGTTATGGCAAAACATACAGCAGCTGCGCAATCAACATTTGAAAACTTGGAAAAAGGAATATTCTTACCTTGGTCACATTTAGCACAGAGCCACTCTCGTTCTGATATTCCACTGGTCACTCCAGCGCATGTGAAATGACACCAGGCTTCACAACTGTCGCAGTTGACCATGTGGTCGGCGGAGTCCGGCTTGTCACATGCATAGCAGTTAAATTCATCCTGTGACGCGTGGATTACTTCACGTAATGGTTTCGATGTCTTCTTCCTAGGCATCTTTGGAAACTCAATTCGTTGTTGAAAAGAACGTTTAGAACGTTTTGTAATTTGTTGGCTTTCGGCCAACCAGACATTCGTAACGCAATATATACAGTAAGCAAGGTAAAGACGTCCTTTCTATTACTGTTCAATGGTTACAAAACCTTTATTGGAAATAAAGTATAATTATAGTATTATTTACATAATTACAATGGTTAGCACTTACGTGTCTGGTTCAAATACAATTGATATGGATTTCGTGACTTTAAATTATTTTCTTTAAATTAACTCTGACTGAATATGAATCAACTAATCTTAATGAAGTTTTCTCTTTAATGCAAACGAAATGAAAATGAAAATGGCGTAATTTATGAGTTTCACTTATTCGTAGTGAAGTTGGTAGTGGTGGATATACCCGCTGACGTGGAAGGCGTTTGTGCATGTTTACACTGACGTCTGCCAACACAAGTGATAGTCCAAAAGTCGAGTTGAGTTCGAATAAAGTGTATATCGAAAGTGGATACTGAATAAAGTGGTAGAATTAAATAGAAAAGTAGTTTTATTTTTGCGAACTAAGCGCACGTTACATTGGTGTCAGAAGTGTAAATAAAACTTATTTGACTAGTAAAGTGTAAAAAAAAAGTAAAAAAAAAAAATAATAATAATAATTATATACAGTGAAAATGGGTAAGTTGTTAGAAGAGCTCAACTGCATTGAGCTTAAAAGTGAGTTAGGTAAGCGAAATCTTTCTAGAGCGGGATCGAAAAATGAGCTCGTCCTGCGCTTGCGTAACTATTTGAAACAGCAAGGGGAAGACGTAAACACTTTTGTTTTTGAAACAGAAGTGGAAGAAGAGGAAGTAAGTGAAAGTGTAGATTTTTCTAGTATGATGAAACTTTTGTTAGAACAACGAAACGAGCAAAAGAAAGAACAGCAGAATGTTCTCGAACGACTAGAAGTACAACAAAAGAAGCTGGAAGAGCAACGAAATGAGCAAAAGAAGGAACAGCAGAATGTTCTCGAACGACTCGAAGTACAACAAAAGAAGCTGGAAGAGCAACGAAATGAGCAAAAGAAGGAACAGCAGAATGTTCTGGAACAACTGGAAGCACAACGAAACGAACAAAAGAAGCTGATTGAAGAGCAACGAAACGAGCAAAAGAAGGAACAACAGAATATTCTCGAAAGACTTGAGGCGCAACAGAATGTTTTGGAAGGTCAGAAAAACATTCTAGAAGGTAAATTGGGTAACATTGAGAAAAATGTTTGTGCCCTAGACGAACGCGTTGAAGGTGTGGAGAAACAGCTTTCTGTTGTAGAGAATCGTTTCGAAATCGTAGAAACCCGATGTGATAAACAGTTTTCTGTTCTGACCAAGGAATTGGACCAAATCCGGAAAATCAAAATTCGAGAGTCTGCTGGGGAGTTTGTAAAGAAAAAGGAGATGAAACCCCCAACATTTGATGGACAGTCTTCTTGGCCAGTCTACAAGAGACAATTTGAGGCAGCCGCGACAACAAATGGCTGGGATGACGAAGACAAGTACATTGCACTGACTCTTGCTCTTAGAGGACCAGCAGCTGAATTACTTCAAACAGTTCCAGCTGGTAAGAGTGGCGATTTCAGTTCTCTCGTGGCAGCTATAGATAAACGCTTTGGAGATAGCCACTTGAAAGAAGTCTTCCGAGTCCAACTCAATAACAGAGTCCAGAAAAGGGGTGAAAGTCTACAGCAGCTCCAAGCAGACGTCGAAAGACTGGTTCACCTGGCATATCCGGATGCTGGAGAAGAAATCATCAACCAGCTTGCTGTTGAGTCCTTTGTTCGTGCCATTGCTGATATACATCTTCAGAGGTCTGTGCGAACTGCTAGAACACGTACTCTTTCTGAAACTTTAGCATTCGCACTGACAATTGAAGCAGCAGAACAGGCTTCTCAGGGAGTACATCGACTTAGAGAGGCCATAGTCGAAGAATGCTCGTGCCAAAGAGCTGAAATACAAAAGAAACGGAGCGGACTAGCAAGATGTTTGAACTGCAACAAGACCGGGCACTTACAGCGTCAATGCCGACTACCACCAAACAAAGCCAGTTTTCAACATTGCGGAAGCAAGAGATCCAACCCAGAGCAAGGTAACAACAACACCAGCGTTGCCTATCAGCCGGTTTCCCATCAGGGAAACGAGTAAGAACCAACTTCGAGGGGCAGAGGCTGGTTTCTTGTATCGATGGCCCCAGAACCACCATCCAGGTCTCTCAGACCAAACGAGACAACAAAAGTCTGACTGTGGAGACTACTATTAACGGGAACAAACATTTGGCTACCATCGACACCGGTGCCACAGCCTCCATAGTACGTCGAGACCTGGTAAAGACGACGTGGCTTCATAACACCAATAGCTACCGTCTAAGAACCACAACGGGAGAAGCAGCAAGAGTATATGGAGAAGTGTGTCTTAAGATCCGACTGGCCGATCTAGTGTTTACTAATCAATTCCTGGTGGCAGATATATGTGACGAGTGCATCATTGGAATCGACTTTATGAAACAGCACGGAGTTATTTTGGACATAGGTAATCAGGTTTTGAAGTACCAAAATAAGGAACTTCCAATGACCTATTCGAACGAAAGTACGTCGACACTGAGAACTGTCATCACCGAAGATCTGATTCTGCCTCCTTCTTCTGAAGTGTTCGTTTGGACGAAACTGGAGGGTGAGTTTGGAAGCCTTCGATACCTCATGGTGGAACCAGACCCAGAGTGTTCCTCCCAAAGCGTCATCATTGGGAAAACACTGGTAGCACCGAAAAACAAAATGGTTCCCGTACGATTACTAAACACCAGACCGTACGATGTAAAGTTGAAGAAAGGAGAAGTCGTTGGACGTTGCGAATCGGTTGCAGCAATTACGAAGATCACAGACGAAGCTCCAAGAAAAACTATAACTCCGGAGGAGCTCAAAACCATCAGAGCTAAAATACTGAATTCATCCAACCTTTATCACCAACAAACAAGGATGGCTGAAAGTCTCCTACAAGAGTACACTGATATCTTCGCATCGCAAAAGGGGCAATATGGTAGGACACAGTTGGTGCAGCATCGCATCAACACAGGAGATGCAAGACCGATTCGTCAACCCGCAAGACGTCTTCCACTGGCCAAACAAGGTGAGGTTGAGGAAATGATAACAATAATGAAGAAGGACGGTCTTATTGAAAATTCCAAAAGTCCTTGGGCGTCACCAGTGGTGCTAGTGAAAAAGAAAGACGGAAGCACTCGTTTTTGTGTGGACTACCGAAGGCTGAATGATGTAACTAAGAAGGACAGCTATCCCCTGCCGAGAATCAGTGATACCCTGGATGCCATGGAGGGAGCGCAGTGGTTCTCGACGCTGGACTTAAAGAGCGGATATTGGCAAGTTGACATCCACCCTGATGATCGGGAAAAGACGGCGTTTTCTACAGGTAATGGGCTCTGGCAGTTTAAAGTTATGCCGTTTGGGCTATGTAACGCTCCGGCAACATTCGAGCGTTTAATGGAGTGCGTTCTTCAAGGACTGACGTGGAAAGCGTGCCTAGTCTACTTGGACGATGTCATTGTTTACGGGAAAACATTTGACCAACATTGCAAGAACCTAAAAGCCGTGTTTCAGAGACTTCGAGAGGCTAACCTTAAACTGAATCCAGAAAAATGTGCACTTTTCAAAACCGAAGTCAAGTATTTGGGACACATCATCTCATCCCAAGGAGTAAAGACTGATCCTGAAAAAGTTGACTCCGTCAAAAATTGGCCAACACCACAGGACAAACATCAACTCCGAAGCTTTCTGGGACTTGCCACATATTACCGACGTTTTGTTAAGAACTTTGCTGGAGTTGCAAAGAGTTTGCATCAGCTCACCGAAAAGGGGAAGCAGTTTAAATGGTCAGGTGAGTGTGAGAAATCTTTCCAGGAACTCAAATACCGCCTCTGTAACGCTCCAGTGCTGGCACATCCAACACCTGGCAAAACATTCATCGTCGACGCAGATGCAAGCAACGTTGGAATCGGGGCGGTACTATCCCAAGTGTATGATGGCGAGGAGAAAGTGGTGGCATACTACAGCAAGGTCCTATCGAAACCCGAAAGAAACTACTGCGTGACCAGAAGGGAACTGCTAGCTCTCATCTTGGCAACAAAGCACTTCCATAAGTACATCTATGGAAAGAAATTCCTTCTGCGGACAGACCATGGTGCTCTGAACTGGCTGTTGAACTTCAAAAATCCAGAAGGTCAAGTCGCAAGGTGGATAGAAAGATTGCAGACCTATGACTACCAGATCCAACACCGCAGAGGAAAGCTGCACTCAAACGCCGATGCATTATCCCGAAGACCTTGCAAAGTGGATTGCAAGCATTGCAAGCGGCAAGAAGACAAAGAAATCATTACCGCTCAGCGACTAAGAGCTGATCCAATAAGCGGATGGAGCAATGAGGAAGTGAGGACTGCTCAACAGGAAGATCCAGATATCGAACCCATTCTCGCATGGAAAGAAAATGAGGAGAAACCTGAATGGGGTGACATTTCCGACAGGAGTCCAGTTCTCAAAGCCTATTGGGCACAGTGGGACTCACTGTATGTGCAAGAAGGTGTCCTCAGGCGAAAATGGGAGTCCGCTGATGGTAAAACATATGTGATGCAGCTGATCGTACCGCAATCGAAAGTCAGTGAAGTTCTTCGGGAGATGCACGACGGACCTTCTGGAGGTCACCTGGGAGTTAATAAAACACTGGAGAATGTGCGACATCGGTTCTACTGTCTGCATGCTAGAGATGACGTGGAGAAGTGGTGCCGAACATGTGACAAGTGTGCTGCAACCAAAGGACCTGGTAGGAAGATTCAAGGTAAGATGCATCAGTACAACGTTGGATCGCCTTTCGAGAGGATTGCAGTAGATGTGGCTGGGCCTTTTCCAGAGACCAACGCTGGAAACAAGTACATTCTGGTTGTAATGGACTATTTTAGCAAGTGGCCTGAGGCGTATGCCATCCCAAATCAAGAGGCCAAAACGGTGGTCGACCAGATTGTGTTTAACTGGGTGAGTAGGTTTGGCGTGCCTATGGAACTCCATTCCGAACAAGGGAGGAACTTTGAGTCAAACATCTTCCAAGGAGTGTGCGGACTACTTGGCATTAAGAAAACGAGAACCACACCGCTTCATCCACAATCTGATGGGATTGGTGAAAGATTCAACCGGACCTTGAAAGAACACCTCACGAAGGTCGTAGGCGACTACCAAAGAGACTGGGATAGGCACGTACCGATATTCCTGATGGCCTATAGAAGTGCAGTACATAGCTCGACAGGACAAACACCATCTGACATCCTGTTCGGGAAAACCATGCGGCTGCCCAGCGAACTTAAATTTGGATGCCCCACAGAGGAGCCACAGGACACAAACGAGTATGTGGACGACCTCAAGGAGAGGCTCGCTGACATCCATAAAAGAACAAGGGAACGGATGAAAACCTACAGCGACCGGATGAAGACACGGTACGACACAAAAGCGACAACGTCAGGATTCCAAGCAGGAGATCGTGTGTGGCTCTATAATCCGCATCGTCAGAAGAGATTGTCACCGAAACTTCAGCAAAACTGGGAAGGTCCTTATACTGTAGTCACTAGGATTAACGACGTGGTTTACCGCATCCAAAGAGGA
The DNA here is from genome assembly GCA_914767635.1 of Melanostoma mellinum. Taxonomy (NCBI): domain Eukaryota; kingdom Metazoa; phylum Arthropoda; class Insecta; order Diptera; family Syrphidae; genus Melanostoma; species Melanostoma mellinum. The sequence goes on along the minus strand of OU612059.1, from coordinate 177,111,844 downwards.
CTAAGAGGCAAGTTAAAAGTAGTTCATTGTGACAGGCTGCATCGATATAGTGGCGAGGCTGCAGATGGAATTATTCGGGACGAACAATCCTAAGGAGGGGGCAGTGTAACGTGAACCCAACATTTTATACCAATTTCCTAATCAAAAAACGTTCAACCGAAAACACAACTGGCAACACTATAATGGAATGGTATAAATGACAGGCGTTGCTTGTAAGCCAGTGTGTGTGAGTGTAGAGATGCTTGACAGCAAATGTGGAGAACATGTAGAAGTAACTGGAGAGTTCTAGATGGCATGTCATTCGATATAAATAGCCCGCCCGAGGCAACCAGAGGGCAGTTTTGTTTATAGAGTGATAAAGTTAAGAGTAAATACAAGTGATAGTCCAAAAGTCGAGTTGAGTTCGAATAAAGTGTATATCGAAAGTGGATACTGAATAAAGTGGTAGAATTAAATAGAAAAGTAGAGTTTTATTTTTGCGAACTAAGCGCACGTTACAGTATAAAGAAACATTTGATCAAAAAACTAAATTATTACGTCGGAAGGTGCCCAAATTTAAGAAAGTCTAGAAAGAACTTTCATGGCAATGATTTTCAATCGGAGCAGGAAGTTCTTATATAAGTAAATTGAATGATAAGTTTGAGTAATATAGTTGCGACACGAAATATAACGAAGATTATCGCTTACCCTCATATTGAGTACTATCAGTTCTCCGTGACGGACAGTTGGACAATAGACACCAAAGTAGTCGTATAATATTTTCCATTAACAACTTTAAAAATTACATTTTACTGACTTTAAACTTATGCCCATAGCAGTAAAGATTTGTGGGGCCCGTGGCGTAAAGGTAAGTCGTGTCATGTTTGGTCTCCCTACCAAATAATTTAATCTCGTAGAATTGAAGCTGTGCAACGAAAATTTCTAAGATTCGCTTTTCGTAGGTTGCCTTGGTCTGATCATTTTTGTACCTCCATATGAAAACCGTTTGCGACTAATTAACATCCTCACCCTCTCTAACGTCGTCGTATCTTTTTTTTTTTTAAATTATATAGGGTGAAGGTGAAAATTACCTCTACAAGCACGTCGACCTGAAAGATCTTTTGTGCTGTTCCCTTAGGTTTAAAAAAACACGTAGTGTATAGGTTTGTTCATTCGAAGCTAAGGTCATGTAAGAACCCAAGAATCTTCGAGGAAGATGTGTTTCTGATATCAAGGGGACAGGGGAACCCTTTATTGAATATTTTAAGCCTGGATCTAGCTAAGGCAGGGCATTCACATAAAATGTGTTCAGCTGTTTCTATGTCTTCTAGACAGAGACGACAGGTGTCATCTTGGCTGATGCCCATGTTTTTAAGATGATACTTGAGAGAGCAGTGTCCAGTGAAGAAGTCCGTAAGTAACTTTGCGTCACGTTTGCTCATGTCAAGAATTTCTTTCATACGTTTGTATGTAGTCAATGAATAGTTTTGATTGACGATGGCCATTTGAGTTGTTCCAGGTGCTGATCATGTTCTGTCGTTCCCAGGTAGCTAATTCGTTTTTTAGGCTACTTATTGGGAGACCACAGTAGGGTTCAGGGCCTTTGAATTGAGACTGAGAGCCAAGTCTAGCAAGTCGGTCAGCCTCTTCGTTACCCGGTACGCCTTCATGACCAGGCACCCATGAAAGAGTTATTTTATTGTGAGTAGCTAATTGAAGTAAACAAGTCAGGCAGTTCCAAACTAGTTTGGATTCGATTTTTGTCGAGGACAGAGCCTTTAGTGCTGCCTGACTGTCAGAGCAGATTAGGATGCTTGATCTTCGGAGGTTTCTTCTAATGCATTCTCTAATACAGAATTCTATAGCCATTACCTCTGCCTGAAAGATAGTAGTTGTGTTACCAAGGGATGTAGATGATTTAAAGTTGGGACCGTAAATCCCTGCACCTACACCGTTGTTTGTTTTTGAACCGTCAGTATACCAGATGTATTGGAAGTTATTTGTAAGAATTACAGGGTTCTTCCATGCTGAGCGGTTTGGAAAGATTACTTCGAAGGGGTGGTGTAACATTATGCGTTTAGGCATAAAGTCCGAGGAGTGTGCTGCAGGCGATTTCAGTATTGGGAGCACCTGCAGAATACTCATATGTCCTTGTTAGTTTTCCTTTCTTGAGTAGTTAGTGAGATGAAGCTTTAGTCCGCTTAGTGCAGCAGTCTTCTTTACTCTTAGATGTAGCGGAGGAAAATTTAATAAACTTTCTAACGCTAAAGTTGGGCAGGTGCGCATTGCACCTGTGATACCTACACAGGTTAGTCTTTGTAACTTTTGCAAAGATTTGCGGGCATAAACTTGTTCTGTTTTTTGCCACCAGACCAGCGAAGCATAGGTTATGATGGGTGTGATAATAGTGAGGTAAGTCCAGTAAATCATTTTTGGCCTAAGTCCCCACTTTTTACCAAAAAGTCTAGAACAGGCCCAGAAAGCACTTGTTGCTTTTGCTATGGTTTTGTCTAGATGTGGTTTCCAATTGAGTTTATTATCCAGGGTTACTCCTAGATATTTGACCTCTTTGGAAAAATTAATTTGAACACTATTTAGGGATAGTGTTTGGAGATCGATTTTTCGTCTCCTGGTGAATGGGATGATGACTGTTTTGGTGGGGTTGACCTTAAGCCCTTCTTTGTTGCACCAGTCATTAACTTTGTTCAGGGCCCTTTGCATACGGTTTGTGACCTGTGCTTCTTGATTGCCTTGAATAGAGATGACTAAGTCATCAGCGTAACCTTGTGTATCAAGGCCCAGCTTATTAAGGTCATCCAAGAGCTGATCTATTACAATTGACCAGAGCAGGGGAGATAAAACACAGTGGGGACAGCCTTTAACAGCATTAACTGTTATTGATGTTTGACCTAGTGTGGTGGAGATGATTCTGCCACTTAACATAGAGTCAATCCATTTAATGGTTGGTGTGTCAATTCCTTTGACAGTGGTTTGAATTGACAAATACGTAGTATTGTCAAAGGCGCCAGAAATATCAAGAAACGAGCAGAGTATGATGTCTTTCTTAGCAAACGCAGTCTCAATTTTGCTTACCAGCTGGTGGAGAGCTGTAACAGTGGATTTACCCGTTTGGTAAGCGAATTGGTTAGCATTGAGAGGATTTGCTATTAAGGCCGTACTGCGAATGTGTAAATCAATTACTTTTTCCATGACCTTTAGAAAGAAGGATGTGAGACTGATTGGTCTGAAGGATTTTGGGTCTGAGTTTGATCTATTGCCAGCTTTTGGTATGAATACTACTCTCACCTTTCTCCAAGTTTGAGGGATGTAGCTTAATTCAAAACTGGATCTATAGAAAAGTATAAGTGAGCAGATTATGGTATCAATTCAATACTGCAAGAGAGCAGGAAAGACACCATCTTCCCCGGGCGCCTTGAAAGGCTGTTGGGAGGATATTGCCCATTTGATGGAGTCTTCGTTAAAATTTTTTCTAGCTAGTGCTATTAGGTGTAGTGTAACTCACATTTGTGGTTAGAGATTGATCAGTGGTATGTATACAGTCAGGAAAATGAGTGGCCAAAAGTAGGCTCAGAGATTCACTGTAACTTTGGGTAAAACTACCATCCGATTTTTTTAAGAGACCAATACCGTTGTTATGATTTTTAGCTAAGGCTTTTTGAACTCTAATTGAAGAAGGCAAGTTATCGATACTTTCACAGAAGTTTTTCCAGGTAAGTCGTTTTTGCCTTCTTATCATCGAGTTGTAAGTCGTTAGAGTTGTTCGATATTCGCTCCACGAATTGGTTCGTTTAGCTTTATTGAACATCTTTCGAAGCTTTCTTTTTAACTTCTCCAACTCACTGTTCCACCAGGGAACATCGCGATTTGAGTTGGTCTGTCTAATGTGACAGCTGGACTCGTATGCGCTTTTGATTTGTGAGCTTAAGCGTGTTGCTTCCCTTTCAAGTTGATAAGGAGAGTCAATGTTTGGATAGGATGGTTCAATTTCACAACGAAGTGTCTCTGTGTCTTCAAATCATCAAATCTGATGTGCCGGTGGTCCGAGAATGATATCTCTTTCGAGACATGCCAATTGAGAATGTTGTTGGCTATGGCAAAACTTGCCACTGTCATATCCAACACTTCTTTCCTAGTGGAGGTGACAAAAGTAGGTTCATTTCCCTTGTTTAGAACATCTAAGTTTGAAGTTTGTCGTCGTATCACTGACATAATTTTCGTCCATCAGATTATCACTGTCAACATAGACTCCCTGCAATTACATGAGCTGATTCAACGTATGTTCTGTCCCCTTCTTCCGCATCCCTATACTCTCCGCACAAACTACGCTTATTTCAACACTATATGCAGAATGCTACGTTCAGCGAATGTAGCAGAAAATACCATTGATTTTTCCCTAAGTTCCTCTTCCCTCAGAAAAAATTTGTATTCCTCTTCCCTCTAAGCTTCTAACCCTTGCATCTCAACCAAGAATTAAGTATTGTTTATTTGTACAAAATTTATTTATTTATTCCTTAAATTTGAATATTTATGTTGTTAAGTTTAGTTATAACTTATATAACCCCTTGTAGTAAGCTAAAAAAATAAATAAATAAATGTGTGCCTGTTACGTGGGGAGGTTCGAGTTTCGAGCACTAGGAACCTCAAGGAATAAAAATAATTTTTCACGGTCATCACCTTTCGCGAGGAAATGGCAGTTTTTCCGAAAGTAATTTCATGCTATGAAAAACGCTTTCTCGATAAGCTGTTTGCAATCGGCAAACAGTTGTAAGTCCCATCTATTCCCTCACAAGGTGTAGGTGATGAAAATTTGCTAGGCCCCGGTGAAACCCACTCTGTTGCGCCACACTATTTATTGGTTTATTTACTTATTTTAATGAGATTTTGAAAACATTAAGAGAAGAACTCATTAAAAGTTCAACTACAAAAATAACTGGAGTTCATGGAGAGTTAAGCCATGAACACATTGAGGAAGTTACTTAGAATACAGCACTCATTCCCCAATCATATTCATGGTTATTTAAATATTCTACCAATTGTAGGGCACTCTACCACTATGTTCATTGCAAGGAGAAACTCTTTTCAAAACGAGTAACACTAACAATGCTGATGTCGTACTTGACAATTACTTTGTTTCAATTAAAATACTTGAATCATTGGTACAAACTTCCAAAACTATTTGATAAAGTTGTAATAGTTGAAACCTTGAAGAGTATTATTTAATGCTTACGAAGGTCCTTTGTCCTTCTATTGATCTACATTTCCCTCAGTTGAGTTCCATGTTCCATGAAACACTTAAGCCCTACTTCCTCAAAATGTGTATGGGTGTTTTATTATGTTCTATATTTTATTTTTATGATTCACTTTGCGAATGGATGCACTAAGGGTGCTCTTCAATATGTGAAATCATTCAAAAGGCCAAAATGATTCCACAACGCGTTCCATAGGAAGACGTTCAAAAATGAGAAAAACCATTTCATTCCAATAAATCCGCCCATTCTGTTGTGAATGTTGTTCGAGAGTCGAGAGGATAAATAATGTGAAACAGAGAATTGGGGGCAAACATAAAAGGAAAAGAAAAAAAGTTGAGGAAGGCAGCAAAGTACATTTAAAATCAATTTACATTTGTGTGTACTGAGCTGTGCACTCGAGTTCAACATAAGAATTAAATTTTTTTTATTTCCTTTTTAAAGGAAAGTCTCCATTTGCGGACGAATGAGTTTTGATTGTTCGATCAAACTTTTATTGAAGCTGCTGTGTTTTTGAAATATGAACTTTTGTGTTTTGAATAGGAAGCTAAGTGGTCAGTGTGTTTTTGAATTGACATTGAGTGATTATGGCCTTTGAAGTGTGAACGGAAAATATACTTTAACTAGAAGAAATCAATATCCATTTTAGAAAGTCATTCCTGTCGAACATGTCATGATTTCCGCTTGATATTTTGTGATTTTTTTTAAAGACTAGATTAGCACACAACATGCACTGTAGGGTGTAGGATGTAGGATGTAGGTGTTCTTGTTTGAAGACTTAATCTTAAAACTTGCCGATACTCTCCTATGAGTTTATGGAAATGATGTGATGCTTTCTGCCGATGCTGGAGGAGATTTAAGTTTAGCCAAAGACAAATACGAGTTGTCAGTTTATTGAAGTACATGATTCGTATTATCACACATACACACACTCACACAAGCAATTCATTTCTTTTAGAACTGTGCAAGGACAATTTGGACAGTATATCGTCATTATTTTGTAATTGGATGTCCTTGTCTAGCTCCAAATTGCCTTTTAAATATAAAAATTTCGCATCGGTATTCTTTTATTCAAGTCAAAACGAAAGTGTTCATATTAATTAACTTAAAGGACCTCATCTCAAATAACTCATTACGGTCTTCTTATGATTACTGAATTTCAAACTACAAAACCAAGAACCCTTAGTTTAAAAGGCCCAACTTAATTTTTTCCGATGGATTGACCTTTTTTAATCTCATGGGCATACCATACCCTTGGTTATCCCATGAAGTTATATGATATAAGCAAACATACTTATGAATCCTTAAACATTTTTTAGATTTGGTCAATTTGGAAAAATGTATATTTCATAGTTAACATGACGCTACGGCATTTGAGAGTCCATGTATATGGTTGAAATATTGGAGTTAAGAGCCCCGGTAATGTTAAGCCTATAGTGTACTTCTTAAAGGTTCTCAAAACAAAGCTGCAATATATTGAAGATTTTATAAAATGAGTTTAATGTTCACTTAGCCTCGTTTGCGCTTGAGAACCGTGCTTTTTTATAGGGAACTTTCGTTGCAGTTTATGGCTTTGTAAACGAAAACTATGTATTATTTCTATCGGACGGAATTGATCTCTGCGTCCTTCCTTCTTCACAACAAGTTCCTAATTACAAGTGTTTTTTGACAAATGTTTTTTTCTTAATGTTGCTTTGCTTAACGATTTTGCTCACAGTTCTGTTGTATTTTACAAATGAAGATGTTATTCGCAAATAACGAGCTTGTTAGGAAAAAACTTAGTTTGTAAGAATATTCTACAGGTGAGACTTTACGTGTAATTTTTCTAGCAAGCTTGATTTTTCTTCATTTTATAACCAACATTTCTTTGCGTCGAAGACTTGGCGGTAGCGACAACAACCACAGAGATATTTTTTTAATGTCTTGCTTGTTCATATATTGATGTTACAGATATTTTTTCTTATCAGACTGACATTTTCTTCGTATCAAATTTATATTTTGTCGAGCCAAACAATATTTTTAATATCTTTGTTTGCCATGAAGAAAACAACAGTTTGATACGAAAAAATATCAATTTGATACAAAAAATATAAGTTTGATACAAAATCTTATCAATTTGATAAGAAAATATATCAATTTGATACGAAAAAAGCATCAATTTGATGAGAAAAAAAATTTCAGTTTGATACAAAATTGAAAAAAAATATCAATTTTATTCGAAAAAATTATCAATTTGACATAAAAATTATTTGTTTGATACGAGAAAATTTAATTTCATCGAAAAATGTTTCAGTTTTTCTTGAAGAAAATATCAGTTTGATACGAAAAAATTTCAGTTTGATATTAAAACAACGAAACAATAAGAATTCTCATTAGAATCCCCAGTATATGTTAGGTTATGTGGAAGTGGCTGTCAGCCAATGAGTACATTGCCTGACACACTCAGGCCGCAAGGGTCCATTGTGATACCATAGAGATGAGCAAGTTAATCACCTACTGATCTCAGAAACCCGATGTAAGATTAACGAGTTGATCACTTATTAATCTTCCATTACGGGACTAGCCGGTTAATCACCTGCTAGTCGAACCACGCGGAACTTTTAATGTATTTCGAAAGACTTTTAGGGTCAATGTAAGCTAAGTCGCTAGTAACATTGAAGAAGAATTCACCGAGATGAGTTTTCCTCCTATGAAGTAGTGCAGGGCTTGAGCAAAGATGGTATTGAACGGTTTCTTCCTCCTCCTCGTCCATGCAGCTTCTGCATAAATCATTGGAAAGCACACCAAGTCTTTCTGCGTGTCTCTCTATTCGACAGTGTCCCGTTAGAACACCTATGGTAGAACCTAGATACAGGCGGTTCAAGGCTAACAAACTCTTCGAGCGTTTTGAGTCTACACACGGCCAAACTATTTTGGTTGCAAGGCAGTTGTTACTCTCAGTCCATCTAGTATTTGTTATCCTCGAAGCATCTTGTATTAGTAGGAGTTTACATGCAGCGATAGGTATACTTATATTGTTCCATTCTGAGCGTAGGGAAGTGGCGCCCTTTTTGGCTAGTTCGTCTACCATGCAGTTGTCTAGTATGTTCCTGTGTCCCGGCACCCATGAAAGTTGACTGTTCAACTTATTTGACATCTCCCTCAGGAACATTTTACAATTTTGGACCGTAATAGATTTTGTAGAGACAGAGGCAATAGATTTAAGGGCAGCTTGGCTTTCCGAGAAGATTCTAATATTCGTGGAGCCAAGACAACACCTCCTTAATCGCCTGAATTTCCGCTTGGAACACACTACAATGATCGGGTAGGCGGAAGAAAAGATTGACAATAAGTTTTTTTGAGTAGATTTCACTTCCTACACTTTCGCTGGTTTTTGAGCCATCGGTGTAGAAGTGTATTACTTCATTTTCCAAGAAAGTGCCATGCTTGTCTTGAGGGTATGGTCACTTGGAAATTATTTTCAAACACTAACTTGAGGGTGGTATAGTCGGATCGATTCGATAGGAATCTTAAGTTATCTAGAATGGTAGTGTGACCTGTGATGTAGCTCTGAGTCGAGTAGCTGAGCTAGCTGCGACTTGTTTGCTGAAGATATCTAGGGGTGTGAGATCTAGTAGTATATTAAGGGCGTCCGATGGGGTTGTGAGATCTAGTAGTACATTGAGGGTCTCCGATGGGGTTGTCTTCAGTGCGCCACTAATACACAGACTAGCCGTTCTTTGAACTTTGGTCAGCTTGTTGTAGTTGATCATCTTGTCTAGTGCGGTCCACCAGACAATCACTCCGTATGTGAGTATCAGTCTTATTACCGAGGTAAACAGCCAATGGGTGATTTGGGGGGAGAAACCACATTTCCCACCAATGGCTTTTTCACAAGAGAAGAGTGACACGTTGGCCTTATTTACTCTTTCCTCAATATTGTTCTTCCAGGTTAGTTTTTTGTCAGAACTGAGACCTATAACATTTAGCCTGATTTGACAGTGAATTTTGTATTTCCTCGTAAAGAGAACTAATTCCGTTTTGTGTGGATTGATGTTCAGACCACAATCTTCAGCCCAATTGTTAAGCTTGTTAAGTGCTGTTTGTAGCAGCTCAGCTAGGGTTTGTGGGTGCTTGCCTGAAACGGCAATTGCTACATCATCGGCATTGGATGGTGTTGAAACATTCGTCCCCAGTATAAAAATACCGGGTTTTCTAATGTAAAATGAACACTTTTTCGTATCAAGGTGATAAGTGCTTGACTTCAAAATGATATGACAGTCTTATCAATATTGATATTTTTCTTATCGGCTGAATGTTGTAACTGAAAAATGTCAATTTGTCACCGAAAATATCAATTTTTTTTTCGGTGTAACTCACTCCCGATGAGGTGGCGATCCAATCCGAAAGCACTGTACAATTGCTGCCTGTGTTCCTATACATAGCTCCCTTTACACCCATCCACATTTCAACAAAAATTCCAGGTTATATATTTGTTGTTTAACAACGTTCCTTATAATCTAATCGCACCCTAAAATTCCTTCACAACAGAGTCCCCTTCAATTACCTCATTACAAAGTGTTAGCTAGGGTTTCTTTAGTAGAACAGTATTATATTTGAATAACTCGATTGTAATACCGCGTTCACCTGCTACTTTCCCATTTTGAAGAAAGATGGGATCCATAACGCTTGTTCTAGGCCTTTTAGAGTAAACTCAGAGTTCAAAATTTTATTGGTGAGTCGAGGTTCCGCATACTGCCATATTACTGTTGTCATTACTAGTTTGAGAAATTCCCTGAAGAGGGTTAATAAAGAGCTTAAACATACATAAAGTAGTGGAACATAGCGAAGATCCTCGGGGGTCATTTCTCGCAACCATTTCTTTGCGACGATTTCGAACAGCTAATCTAGAAAGCGCTTTTCATGGCAATAAATATACTCTATGAGGAATTTGCCAATTTCTCGCGGAATTTGATACCCGTGTTATAACTTTTTTTGCTTTCAATTGGGATTTGAGCCTCGAACTTCTCACGTTAGAGGCAGGCATGCTAACCATTTTGTGGATCACGAATTGTAAAATCATTGATTCTCATTTAAGTTTACAACAATTTTGTATTCTTACAGGCTGCCATCGTTGATGCCTGCCGATCTTCGTATTCTATTTTTCGTTTCGCATAGTTCCCAATAATTTTTATTTGTTTCAATGCAATTCACTCTACGTGATACTTGAAAAGAGAATCGGACATTTTTCAGCCGTGCTTATGATATTTTGCTGGTTTTTTTTTTCTGCATTCTGCATCAAACCGATTCTCTCCTTATTTTACTCCCTTTTAGCTTAACGATTGATGCAGATTAGATGACTTTAAAATCTGCCCTAGCATGAAAAAATTTACACTTATAGTGGTTGAAGTGTAGGTTTCAAAATCTACCCATATTATATTAACAGAATTTCCATTTGAGTTCATTCGATTGCGCAATCTTCCGGAAGGTAATGAAAACCGGAAGATGGCCTGGGTAAGGAAAGTGTTTTGGATCTCAAAATTTGTCACGAATGACTCCCAGTCTTCCCGTTGGAATAATCAAATATTTGAGTTTGCCAAAAATGCTGCATAGTGCTTGGATTGCTTAAGACGATGCAGGGAATTGCTCATACCTTCTGATCTGGCTACAATTTATAAAGCTTACGTCCGCCAAAAACTAAAGCATATAAGTCTTGTGTTTAGTTAGTCAAATGCCTCTCAAGCATTCTTGTGTCTTCTTGATGTGTTTTAAAACAGAGCTTTGAAACTGAAATCTCAATGAAAGGATGGATTGATTCTCTTGAGCATCTTCGAAACTCTTCTTTATTGAGTCTCACGAACAGTACTCTACTGAAATAGCCAGTAGCATTCTTCTCCAGAAACAATTTAGTCGTAACATCCGCTACGCTAGGTATGCTCATCAGTATTACCTTCAGCCCAACTTCGCACGTCCAGTCAAGTATAAAGATTCATATCTCAGCCGCACTACCCAAGTGTGGAATGCTTTATCACACTCTGATTTTATCTTGCGTTACGATCTGCAAGTATTTGAAATCAATACTAATCACTTTCTTCTACTTTCTTCTGTTCATATCCCTCCCTATTTCGCCCCTTTTTGTGCACGTAAACTATGAAAAAATACGAAGCTCTAGCAAGATCGCGACCAGGAAATAAATAAAGCAAGCCAACATCTTCAAACCAATACAAATGCACCAGCAAAAAATTTACCTTCGACATTCATTAATCCAAAACCCGGAGGCTTGTCGACGCATTCTGAGGTCAACGCAGCATTTATTTATTCTTCTTCATTATTTCTTGACATTAGGTTACCCGCAGACCGAAGTACTTTTCTACAGGTGGCTTGTTTTCGTTTGTCAAAAATCAGTGTCCTTAGATTAATTAGCGTCCTTGTGAAAAAGTAACTGAAATCTACCCCATGGCCGCATTTAATTCCCTCAGTAAAGCAGAAAAAACATTGCATCCAGCAAACAAAAGCCATCTCACTCATTGGTGGTTTTAAGCTTGTTACATTGTCTGTGCCGTAATTCCAACCTTAATTCCAAACACACACCTCTCTTATATACCTATACTGTGTTACTACTGCTCTCGAAACTCGAAACGTCCATCTGAACCACGCGAGTTAGCTACTCGTATCACTTCATGAATAAATTTATTTCATTATTCAACGGATTATTGCTGCTCGTTACATGGTTGAAATTTTCGAAAAATAAAAAGAATTTTATTATAAAATCATTGTAAATTCTCTTCTGTTACGCACACACCATTGTTAACCATCCATGTCCAACGAGAATACAACGAAGTCTAATATCGTGTTTAACACTGTCTATCCTGACCGGGATATCGTTCACCTATATCGCTAAGACTAAAATTCCATTGGGATAATGTTGCATATCATCAAGTGTAGTAATAATTATAATTTTCTCTGTGCAAAATTTTCAAATAAAATTTGCATTGCAAAATGTTTTAGATCAATAAACTGGCGTAACACAAAAACACAACCGAATATGTAACGCTTCAGGTATAATTGATGATGACCTTTGTTCCTTGGTGCATGATGATATGTGTTTGGCGTCATAACTTAGGTATTCCTTAATTTATATTGAAAATCCTAAATTCCCTGTTAGGGGCGAGCGTAATTCAAATTGGAATAAAAGGCAAATATAGGTTTAGTGATCAAACGTTGCACAAATAAACGTGAAATATGAAGTGCAAAATGGCTGTGGTGCTAGGGCGATGAGGTCACAGTTACTAAGTTGTGTAAATACACATTATCGAGAAACTATAATCTATGCTCTTGGTTATGTCATATTCCAACAATATATTGAGCCAATGTGATACTGTGATGCATGTTGGAAAGCAGAGTGATTTGGAAGTTTAGTGGAGCGGATCGAATGCATTTGATTGCTTCCAATTGGGAATCGAAAACAAATTATTTGAGGATGTGCAATGTCCGTTAGTCTGTTACGTCTGCTGACAACTCTTTAACTGTCGCAAACATCGTCCTTCAAAACGAACGCACATTAAGGGAAAAGAAATTTGGAATTTCTGAACAGCATGTACTGAATTGAGTGCAAAACTGGAGAAAAATCGCTTGAAATCGAAATAGTTGGCCTTAGATGTCGGTTGAGGCCCAGGTAAGCAACGAACAGACTTTAATGCCCACCTAAGTGGGCAAGTAAACTATAACGACTTGAATACCAACTTGGACCAAACGAGTGCCTTTTAGAGCAATAGAAGCTGTCAAGAGCTAAGCCTGGAGTAGTGTCGCTTATCGGACTTCGGACTTCGGAGCAGTCGATTGCGAACCCAGAACATGTTACGGCTTCAGGGCGGTTCAAGTTCGTACTTGAATCAGTAGAATTTTATCTCGCTGCACTTGAATGCGCAATTGGAGGAATTGAGTGCTTACTAGCAGAAATCAGGTAATCGTTTTAACCTGACAAAGACTCTTTACTTCAGATAGAATCAGTTGGGACATGTTCGAACTGTGCCTTAAAGATTCTCAGTCCACCAATCACTTCTTCCGTAAGACTGTAAGACACACTGTGGAAACCTTTGGCCGTTTCGAAAGAAAAATACTTCGTATGATCTTTGGTCCCGTATGCGAAGGCAATGTGTGGTGAAGAAGATACAAAAACGATCTATATGAGTTGTACCGCGACAAGGACATAACTGGAAAAGTACACATCGCGAGACTGCGATGGCTGGGCCATGTAGAGCGGATGGATATCAATGCTCCAGTTTTCGATAGCACCTCGCAGGAAAATCGCGGAAAGGGAAGACCTTGGCTTAGTCGGTGCAATCAAGTGGAAGAAGACTTGAATCGACTTTGAGTGCAAAACTAGAGAAAGCTCGAAATCGACGTCGTTATCGAAAGATGTTGGTTGAGGCCTAGGTTCACCCGAACTGTAATGTCCACCTAAGTAAGTAAGTAGGAAGACTACTTCACGCTAGCAGGTAATCCGTTGAAACTTTGTCGAGTCTTGGGCATGTTTTTTGAAAACTTGATGAAAAACTAGAGCAAATCTTCTTTTTTGGTTTAGCGATGTCCTTAAGAACTCGTGTCAGCCTTGCATTACAGTTGTTATAGACCAAAAGCGCTCAGTTCTCACATGTGTTTCATAAAAAAAAAGTTTCAGGCCTAATCGCTCAAGCCCTTATACGCATTCCTTGTTTTTTTTTTTCTCAATTTGCTCAAACGCAAATCTTCTTAGGATTACTTTAAACGAGTTAATAAGTAATTTACAATGCCCATCTACCTCCAAACGGAAACATTACACAAAAATAAGCCTACACATTAAAAACACATACGAACAAACAGACACAAGCACACAGCAGTCACCCAAATTCTAATTCATTTAAAAGCCAATTATAATCCACCTTCTGACAATTAATAAAATATCATGTACGATACAATTGCGATTAGCAAACTTGCTATACACACGGAAAAGGATCATAGCAAGGCTTCTTTGACGACGACGACAACTCTTACGCAGTATCATAATACACCCACACACTCGCACAAATCCGTGTAAAGAAAAACTTTCTGTGGAAGAAATAAAATATACTTTCCTCGCGACTGTCGTTGAATACAAATTGGGGCTCTGCTATCCTCCTAAGAAGCAGCAAAGCGATTCATTATAACCTTAAGCTGGTGCTTTAATCACTTAATTTGACATTTAATAAAATTAGGACTTACCTTGCTAATTATCCACCAACCGCTTGTGATGAAGATGTAGGACTTCTTTTTGTTTTTTTGATGATTTTTTTTTTCAAGTTTACATGAGAAAATAATGTGAAAGTTGGTGGGGTCGCGTCGTTACAATTTTGTGTCTTATTCTTGTGTAAGTGGCGTGAGGATGTTATAACAACTGGATTAACTGGTAGGGGAGTATTCACAGAAAGAAAAATGAGCTGGGAACAAGAACTTGCTATTTTAAGAAAATTCGGGGAAAAAATGAAAGTCTCGGAAAATCTTAAACCATACGCAAATTTCTTCTTCTGAACTCGTTATTATTAATCTATTCTATTCACGAACATACAGCACTAAACATATTTTCTTTAAAAAAAAACATCATTAGCCGAGCTTTATTGAGAATTTTTATATTCACTTCACTTCAATAAAACGCTCTACTCACTTATACAACTTTATTCCATAAATTTATTACCAGCCATCCCTGTTGTTCACTTCTGCAAGTGACTTATTTTTGTCCACTTACGTTGTTCACTTTAGAGTTGTTGTTTTTCCATGTGCGATATTTTGCTGAAGTGAATATGAATTCCCAATGAAACTCGGCTATTGTAACTTGTCCAAATACACTCCTAATTATTCATTTATCTCTAATTCAAAAACCCACGCGCATTCTTGAAGGAACACTGTGTACCTTAATTCATGTTTTCATATCTTTACAAACTTAAATTCAGCTATAAAATCTAAAAACGACAAGGAAGCAAACTTAAAATATGGAGCAAATTCTTGAAACAAGAATTTAATTTTGAGATGGTTGTCCAAATCAGAATAAGCTTCCTATTTCATCTAATCCACTCGATGACAAGTGTTCAGTTGTTGGATAAACTTGGGGCCAGTTTATTCACAATGGGTTGAATTAGCAATTTGGTTATCATGGATTCTTATTAATTCATGACTAAAAATCTATGATAACGATAGATTGTTTGTTCCCCATTTTATGACCTGGTTAACAAACCATTGGCTATTTAAAGATTATCTGAAAGTTTTAAGGTTCTCGTTTCCGTCGATAGATTGGGAAAAAATTTCTCGATTTTTTTTTAAATATTTTTTAATTTTTTATTTTTTTTTTTTTTTTTATTTTTTGACTGACTTTGAAAATTAGGCTCATTTGAGAAACTGAAAACTCATCTCTGAAATAGTTTTTCTCACCCAAAGAGAAAGTTATTTGTCGATACCAGAGATTAAAATGAACTAAGTCTGCTTGTGAATAATGAGTATTTACTTGAAAAAAACGAGTTTGAACAAACTGGGTCAACCCAAAAGCAAGTAAATTTGAACAATCTTATTTGTGAACCAAGCAACTCTGAACAACCCCTATTTTCAAATGAACCAAACAAGTAGACTTGCTTGCAAGTCAAAATGAGTTTGAATAACATTGAGTTAAACTGCTTGTGAGCAAAGTGCTTGTGACTTGTGAGTAAAAGTGATCACAAGCAATTTATTCGTAAACAAGCAGTTAGCTCACAAGCAAGCAGTGTGGTTGTGAATAAGCAGTGTCTTCATAAGCAAGCAATGTGATCATACCAAAAAGGGTAGTTTATGCCTTTCTATGTATGCGTTTTTTTTGTTGTTTAGGTATAAATCTTCAACGCATTGCTTTCCGATGAATACACTGCCTGCTCATAAACACACTGCCTGCTTGTAAGCACGCTACCTGCTTGTGATCACACTGCCTGCTTGTGAATATTTTGCGTGCTCATGAGTATTTGAATATATTCAAGTAAGTTCAAACAAGTCAATCTGCTTGCAAGTCATTTGCTTGTGAGTGCAATACAGAAAAAATGACTTGTGAGCATCCTTACTGATTAAGTTTGTTCAGAAGCATTTTTGCTTGTGAGTAAATATGCTTGCGAGCTATTTGCTTGTGAATAGGGGTGGAAAATAATCAAGTCTGAGTGATCGTTGAGAAATTTTGGATGTGTTCGAACTGATTTGAACATACTCATTTTGATCTCTGGTCGATACACACTATATTGATGTCGAAAAAGTACCTCGGACTATGCATTGCTAAAGGAACGTCTCATCTATGCGAGCTATGCAGTCGTATAAGGAATCTCTTAACGCAACGAAATTGTCGGTTGGTAAAGAAATTGCAAAATTATGCGTAACAGCCAGATCTTACCATTGTTAAAACCAATCATAAGGATCCGTTTTTGGATGTTTTGGTCTGGTCGACTCATTACCTTGACAATGTAGTCCACACTAGCCCTCATGTTTTTTTTTAAATATGTGTGGTAACCCAGATTCATGTATGACATAGTTTGGGGTGTTTTAAGGCAGCTTGAAAATTCGTTTCAAAAAGTATCTTTGAAGGTTTTCTAGTTCTTCTAACTGTTCATATCCATATACTTCATTTCCATAGCAGAGGCAACTATTTACTGTAGCGTTGGAAACTTTAAATTTTGATGCTGGATCAACGCAATGGTTACAAAAAAAAAATTTCTACATGCTATTCAAAGCTAATTTAGCAGCTTTTGTGTTTTCTTTAACATGTGCATGTGGATTCAGGCTGGGAAAAAATGCAAACTTTGTTACTCTGGGATAATGTAAAATGTAGCATTGTAATGTTAAAAGAGTTTTTGGTATTGGTTCAGTAGTTTTCAAGTGTCTGTTCCCGGTCCCGTTCCTTTTGAGTATGAGGAGCTAATCTTAACAGGCAACTCACCTGTACTAAACTGTACTTACCAGAGACAGATTATCATATGAATTTTGAGGCAGCCGCCTCAGGACCCCACGATTCCGTGCCCCAAGTTCCGAGAAACCTTTTTTAGTAGATGAGTTGTAGTCTTTCTGTATTTGAGATTTGCAAAGTGATCTATGATTTCATCAAATTTCAATCTGTACAAAATAATTTTCACTTTCAATAGAAAAAAATTGCATCAAAGTCTTCATTCTGTCATCTGTGATAACTGAATCGTATAATTTTTCTGTAAAGCCAAATTTACGAAATTAAACTTCGCTAACACATTTTTGTAAAGGACCAGCAACAAAATGTTTTCGAATTGATTGATGATCCAAGTCCAAGTCCAATCATCTCCTATGCGTTAGTTGTTTGGTGAAATAAGCTCTCGCTTAAATACGTTATTGCCTCGGCGTTTGCCAAACTTCAGAGAATAATTTGTCTTGGTGTTACTGGGACCTTCCCGGTGTGAGCTGCTCTCGACGCACTGCTGAATCTTCCTCCCCTTGTCACCTACATCATGGGGTGTACTCTGATGTGATGACCATCCCTCGTTAAAAGAGATGTGGTCTCTGGCACAATTTGTACTAGAGCTTTGTGGAACTCACGAGCAGCATATCTTTTGACTTACGTCTAATGGATTTGCCGTCTGACACGATGATTCCAAGGCTCAAACTGCGTCAAAAATACTAAGAAGAACTGTTGTCGAATTTTAACAGATGATTCCAAAACTGACGAGGTATCTGGCGCTGATGCCTTTGTGTAGAACAATGACATACGACTGCGTTGAGAAGTGAGATCGCCGATGAAATTACGGGGCAAGAATCTCAGACAGCTTTCACAGAACCTGAAACTTCGATAGGTCTGCTAGCGTGCTCAGTGAGGGCTTCAATCAAAGATTGGATCTGCCAAGAATACAATCGTAGATGGCATGCCTCCATTGGATGCAGACAGACTTAACGAATGGTCCCAAACGTAAATAAGAAGACTGCAACATTTTTGCTATCCCGTAGCAGAAAAAAAAATTGGTGAAATTTGTATTTAAAATATATTGAAAGTATGTATATTAAAGGATAATGTAGAACTTTAAGTGAAAGTAATCGAAGTCATATTGAATGCAAACGTGTTGCCTGAGAGAGAGTTGAAAGTTGACGATTGCTTCCTTCATGTCTGATTTAATCAATTTAAAGTATACTTTGAAAGATGGGCAATCTATGGGCTTTAGTTTTCAATTTTTGGGAAAATTTTGGAAAAAGAAGACATATAATGAAACAGTGTTTGTGTGGAGTTCGTTAGTTCTGTATTTAGCCACACATCAACGCAACGCTTGAGCAAATTTTACTCATAAAGCAATAGAACGTAAGTAGTTGGAGATTAACTAATGTGGTGCAGAATGGAAAACTTCTGATCTTTTCGAGATCAATATGTTCATTTTGCCTTTAAAGAGTTGTGGTTATCATTTTCAATCAAGCTATGAATTTTAAAAAATTGGTAGGCGGGCTTGAGTTTAGGCAATAGGTTCTCTTCAAAACGCTTTTCTGATTTAAATAATTGAGGGATAATAATAATTGACTATTACTCCGTTATCAAGGTGGGAATAACAGTTCCGGTTGAACGAAGGCCTCAAACAATATAATTCGACATTGTATGTAATTTTTTGGTGGGCTCTCTTTTCAGCTTTGAATACTTAAGTCGTCTAAAATCCCTTTTACTGCGTCACATAAGACGCAAACTCTTAAAAACCCGGAGCGTTGGTTCTTATTCACTCTACATATTCCAATTATTTCAGTTTCGTAACCAATTCTTTTACTTACTTACTTGAGTTTGCTTTACAGGGCGAACCTGAGCTTCAACCAACATCATCCGGGACCAAAGATCACTCGGAGAGAGTTTTGTTTCTTAATTGCCTTCTTAACCCAAAGAAGCAGCGGTGCCTTTATGAATTTTTAGATGAATTTTTTTATACCTTCCTGTATTGTATTTCCAAAGATGTCCTTTCCTATTTTTGCTTTAAAATCTCCAAGGACGATTTTCACGTCAGGGCATTGCTCACGTGTTTTTGGAGAAGCTCATAAAAACATTCTTTGGGGTTCTTGTCTTTTTCTTCTGTGGGGACGTAGGCGCATTTAAGGTTAATGTTGGCGAATTTAGCCCTGATGCGGATGGCCATTATACGCTCATTAACTGGACTTTAGCTGATAACCTTATCCCTGAGTCTACCTCTAACTACAAATCCGAACTCAATTAAGTGTTTTTTCTGTTGTCTAGCAGCCGCCAAAGTAGATGTCGCAATTTTTCATCGTCTTTGTGGCTGACCCATTTTATCACATTTCTTGAATGGCTGCGTTATGTCTGCCTTGTAACAGCCCGTATGCTGATTCTCCAGCTGCACGTAATCCATTAAAAGATCTTTCATTGCACTTGCAGATCCCAAGAACTTTGTCATTTTTTTGTTTGCTTGAGTCGTCAACGTTGATGTCATTTTTGTTATGTGTGGCTGTTGATCGTTTCGGTGGTTGCGTAGTTAACCCCCCCGCACAACACCCATCCTGTAGGACCAGGTCCTTTTGGTATCCCCTTGGAAAAAAAGGCCGGACATGAGTATGAGAGCTGTCGTTGACTCGCCAGGAGGGCATCCGCCACCATCTCTCTTTCAATAGCCTGTCCTAGTATTGAAAGATCCTGAAAGACTTTTGAACCAAATTTGTCGAAGTAGCTCATTCAGAGTGTAATTGTCTACGTTTGTAAAATTAAACTTCTGAAATTTTCCGTAAGAAAGAATTCAAAAATAAAAATACACCAAATTCACTTTGTACCACTTTGCTTTGTATTTCGAATGTAACAATAGAATTTAGTCATATGACTTCATGTACAGTAGAATCATTAATTGTCATTATATAAATTCTATGTTTTTGTTTATAAAATGTTTGACATGTATATTTGTGGACTGTATTTGAGATCTGTTTATTTAATATTTATATGTATGTATTTTGTATTATTCAGTTCGTATCCGAACATTCTCCCGCCTCCGAAAGTTGTACATAATCTCATCATAAGCGAAACACCCTGTTCGCACACCGAAACTGCTTTACGGACGCTATTCGTTTGGCATCTATTCCTCAATAGGTGGCTTTTCGATATATCGTCGTGTCTAATTGGTATAAATACCAATTAACAATTGATGTGTGGTGGTCTTCTTCTCTCTCATTGTTGACATGGAAATAGACAGATTTGAGATTAATACTTTACAATAAACATAAAAGGACAATACTGTAACGTGAACCCAACATTTTATACCAATTTCCTAATCGAAAAACGTTCAACCGAAAACACAACTGGCAACACTTTAATGGAATGGTATAAATGACAGGCGTTGCTTGTAAGCCAGTGTGTGTGAGTGTAGAGAGACAGACAGACAGAGAGTAGACAGCAAATGTGGCGACAATGTAGAAGTTACTGGAGAGTTCTAGATGGCGTGTCATTCGATATAAATAGCCCGCCCGAGGCAACCAGTGAGCAGTTTTGTTTATAGAGTGATAAAGTTAAGAGTAAATACAAGTGTTAGTCCAAAAGTCGAGTTGAGTTCAATAAAGTGTATATCGAAAGTAGATACTGAATAAAGTGGTAGAATTAAATTGAAAGGTAGAGTTTTATTTTTGCGAACTAAGCGCACGTTACATTGGTGTCAGAAGTGTAAATAAAACTTATTTGACTAGTAAAGTGTAAAAAAAAAAAAAAAGTAAAAAGAAAATAATAATTATATACAGTGAAAATGGGTAAGTTGTTAGAAGAGCTCACTTGCATTGAGCTTAAAAGTGAGTTAGGTAAGCGAAATCTTTCTAGAGCGGGATCGAAAAATGAGCTCGTTCTTCGCTTGCGTAACTATTTGGAACAGCAAGGGGAAGACGTGAACACTTTTGTTTTTGAAACAGAAGTGGAAGAAGAGGAAATAAGTGAAAATGTAGATTTTTCTAGTATAATGAAGCTTTTATTAGAACAAAGAAACGAACAAAAGAAAATGATTGAAGAGCAACAGCAAAATATTCTCGGACGTCTGGAAGAGCAACGAAACGATCAAAAGAAGGAACAGCTGAATGTTCTCGAAAGACTCGAAGTACAACAGAAGAATCTGGAAGAGCAGCGAAACGAACAAAAGAAAGAACAACAGAATATTCTCGAAAGACTTGAGGCGCAACAGAATGTTTTGGAAGGTCAGAAAAACATTCTAGAAGGAAAATTGGGTAATATTGAGAAAAATGTATGTGCCCTTGACGAACGAGTTGAAGGTGTGGAAAAACAGCTTTCTGTTGTAGAGAATCGTTTCGAAGGCGTAGAAAGTCGATGTGATGTTCTCACCAAGGAATTAGACCAGATCCGGAAAATAAAAATTCGAGAATCTGCTGGAGAGTTTGCAAGGAAAAAGGAGATGAAACCCCCAACATTTGATGGACAGTCTTCTTGGCCAGTCTACAAGAGACAATTTGAGGCAGCCGCGACAACAAATGGCTGGGATGACGAAGACAAGTACATTGCACTGACTCTTGCTCTTAGAGGACCAGCAGCTGAATTACTTCAAACAGTTCCAGCTGGTAAGAGCGGCGATTTCAGTTCTCTCGTGGCAGCTATAGATAAACGCTTTGGAGATAGCCACTTGAAAGAAGTCTTCCGAGTCCAACTCAATAACAGAGTCCAGAAAAGGGGTGAAAGTCTACAGCAGCTCCAAGCAGACGTCGAAAGACTGGTTCACCTGGCATACCCGGATGCTGGAGAAGAAATCATCAACCAGCTTGCTGTTGAGTCCTTCGTTCGTGCTATTTCCGACATACATCTTCAGAGGTCTGTGCGAACTGCTAGAACACGCACTCTTTCTGAAACTTTAGCATTCGCATTGACAATTGAAGCAGCAGAACAGGCTTCTCAGGGAGTACATCGACTTAGAGAGGCCATAGTCGAAGAATGCTCGTGCCAAAGAGCTGAAATACAAAAGAACCGGAGCGGACTAGCAAGATGTTGGAACTGCAACAAGACCGGGCACTTACAGCGTCAATGCCGACTACCACCAAACAAAGCCAGTTGTCAACATTGTGGAAGCAAGAGATCCAACCCAGAGCAAGGTAACAACAACACCAGCGTTGCCTATCAGCCCGTTTCCCATCAGGGAAACGAGTAAGAACCAACTTCGAGGGGCAGAGGCTGGTTTCTTGTATCGATGGCCCCAGAACCACCATCCAGGTCTCTCAGACCAAACGAGACAACAAAAGTCTGACTGTGGAGACTACTATTAACGGGAACAAACATGTGGCTACCATCGACACCGGTGCCACAGCCTCCATAGTACGTCGAGACCTGGTAAAGACGACGTGGCTTCATAACACCAATAGCTACCGTCTAAGAACCGCAACGGGAGCAGCAGCAAGAGTATATGGAGAAGTGTGTCTTAAGATCCGACTGGCCGACCTAGTGTTTACTCATCAATTCCTGGTGGCAGATATATGTGACGAGTGCATCATTGGAATCGACTTTATGAAACAGCACGGAGTTATTTTGGACATCGGTAATCAGGTTTTGAAGTACCAAAATAAGGAACTTCCAATGACTTATTCGAACGAAAGTACGTCGACACTGAGAACTGTCATCAGGGAAGATCTTATTCTGCCTCCTTCTTCTGAAGTGTTCGTTTGGACAAAACTGGAAGGTGAGTTTGGAAGCCTTCGATACCTCATGGTGGAACCAGACCCAGAGTGTTCCTCCCAAAGCGTCATCATTGGGAAAACACTGGTAGCACCGAAGAACAAAATGGTCCCCGTACGATTACTAAACACCAGACCGTACGATGTAAGGTTGAAGAAAGGAGAAGTCGTTGGACGTTGCGAATCGGTTGCAGCAATTACGAAGATCACAGACGAAGCTCCGAGAAAACCTATAACTCCGGAGGAGCTCGAAACCATCAGAGCAAAAATACTGAATTCATCCAACCTTGATCACCAACAAACAAGGATGGCTGAAAGTCTCCTACAAGAGTACACTGATATCTTCGCATCGCAAAAGGGGCAATATGGTAGGACACAGTTGGTGCAGCATCGCATCAACACAGGAGATGCAAGACCGATTCGTCAACCTGCAAGACGTCTTCCACTGGCCAAACAAGGTGAGGTTGAGGAAATGATAACAGCAATGAAAAAGGAAGGTCTTATCGAAAATTCCAAAAGTCCTTGGGCGTCACCAGTGGTGCTAGTGAAAAAGAAAGACGGAAGCACTCGTTTTTGTGTGGACTACCGAAGGCTGAATGATGTAACTAAGAAGGACAGCTATCCCCTGCCCAGAATCAGTGATACCCTGGATGCCATGGAGGGAGCGCAGTGGTTCTCGACGCTGGACTTGAAGAGCGGATATTGGCAAGTTGACATCCACCCTGATGATCGGGAAAAGACGGCGTTTTCTACAGGTAATGGGCTCTGGCAGTTTAAAGTTATGCCGTTTGGGTTATGTAACGCTCCGGCAACATTCGAGCGTTTGATGGAGTGCGTTCTTCAAGGACTGACGTGGAAAGCTTGCCTAGTCTACTTGGACGATGTCATTGTTTACGGGAAAACATTTGACCAACATTGTAAGAACCTTAAAGCCGTGTTTCAGAGACTTCGAGAGGCTAACCTTAAACTGAATCCAGAAAAATGTGCACTTTTCAAAACCGAAGTCAAGTATTTGGGACACATCATCTCATCCCAAGGAGTAAAGACTGATCCTGAAAAAGTTGACTCCGTCAAAAATTGGCCAACACCACAGGACAAACATCAACTCCGAAGCTTTCTGGGACTTGCCACATATTACCGACGTTTCGTTAAGAACTTCGCTGGAGTTGCAAAGAGTTTGCATCAGCTCACCGAAAAGGGGAAGCAGTTTAAATGGTCAGGTGAGTGTGAGAAATCTTTCCAGGAACTCAAATACCGCCTCTGTAACGCTCCAGTGCTGGCACATCCAACACCTGGCAAAACATTCATCGTCGACGCAGATGCAAGCAACGTTGGAATCGGGGCGGTACTATCCCAAGTGCATGATGGCGAAGAGAAAGTGGTGGCATACTACAGCAAGGTCCTATCGAAACCCGAAAGGAACTACTGCGTGACCAGAAGGGAGCTGCTAGCTCTTATCTTGGCAACAAAGCACTTCCATAAGTACATCTATGGACAGAAATTCCTTCTGCGGACAGACCACGGTGCTCTGAGCTGGCTGTTGAACTTCAAAAATCCAGAAGGTCAAGTCGCAAGGTGGATAGAAAGATTGCAGACCTATGACTACCAGATCCAACACCGCAGAGGAAAGCTGCACTCAAACGCCGATGCATTATCACGAAGACCTTGCAAAATGGATTGCAAGCATTGCAAGCGGCAAGAAGACAAAGAAATCATTACCGCTCAGCGACTAAGAGCTGACCCCATAAGCGGATGGAGCAATGAGGAAGTGAGGACTGCTCAACAGGAAGATCCAGATATCGAACCCATTCTCGCATGGAAAGAAAATGAAGAGAAACCGGAATGGGGAGACATTTCTGACAGGAGTCCAGTTCTCAAAGCCTATTGGGCACAGTGGGACTCACTATATGTGCAAGAAGGTGTCCTCAGGCGAAGATGGGAATCCGCTGACGGTAAGTCATATGTGATGCAGCTGATCGTACCGCAATCGAAAGTCAGTGAAGTTCTTCAGGAGATGCACGACGGACCTTCTGGAGGCCACCTGGGGGTAAACAAAACACTGGAGAAGGTGCGACATCGGTTCTACTGGTTACATGCTAGAGATGACGTGGAGAAGTGGTGCCGAACATGTGACAAGTGTGCTGCAACCAAAGGACCTGGAAGGAAGATTCAAGGTAAGATGCATCAGTACAACGTTGGATCGCCTTTTGAGAGGATTGCAGTAGATGTGGCTGGGCCTTTTCCAGAGACCAACGCTGGAAACAAATACATTCTGGTTGTAATGGACTATTTTAGCAAGTGGCCTGAGGCGTATGCCATCCCAAATCAAGAAGCCAAAACGGTGGTCGACCAGATTGTGTTTAACTGGGTTAGTAGGTTTGGCGTGCCTATGGAACTCCATTCCGACCAAGGGAGGAACTTTGAGTCAAACATCTTCCAAGGAGTGTGCGGACTACTTGGCATTAAGAAGACGAGAACCACACCACTTCATCCACAATCTGATGGGATGGTTGAAAGATTCAACCGGACCTTGAAAGAACACCTCACCAAGGTCGTAGGCGACTACCAAAGAGACTGGGATAGGCACGTACCGCTATTCCTGATGGCCTATAGAAGTGCAGTACATAGCTCGACAGGACAAACACCATCTGACATCCTGTTCGGGAAAACCATGCGGCTGCCCAGCGAACTTAAATTTGGATGCCCCACAGAGGAGCCACAGGACACAAACGAGTATGTGGACGACCTCAAGGAGAGACTCGCTGACATCCATAAAAGAACAAGGGAACGGATGAAAGCCTACAGCGACCGGATGAAGACACGGTACGACACAAAAGCGACAACGTCAGGATTCCAAGCAGGAGATCGTGTGTGGCTTTATAATCCTCATCGTCAAAAGGGATTGTCACCGAAACTTCAGCAAAACTGGGAAGGTCCTTATACTGTAGTCACGAGGATTAACGACGTGGTTTACCGCATCCAAAGAGGACTAAGAGGCAAGTTAAAAGTAGTTCATTGTGACAGGCTGCATCGATATAGTGGCGAGGCTGCAGATGGAATTATTCGGGACGAACAATCCTAAGGAGGGGGCAGTGTAACGTGAACCCAACATTTTATACCAATTTCCTAATCGAAAAACGTTCAACCGAAAACACAACTGGCAACACTTTAATGGAATGGTATAAATGACAGGCGTTGCTTGTAAGCCAGTGTGTGTGAGTGTAGAGAGACAGACAGACAGAGAGTAGACAGCAAATGTGGCGACAATGTAGAAGTTACTGGAGAGTTCTAGATGGCGTGTCATTCGATATAAATAGCCCGCCCGAGGCAACCAGTGAGCAGTTTTGTTTATAGAGTGATAAAGTTAAGAGTAAATACAAGTGTTAGTCCAAAAGTCGAGTTGAGTTCAATAAAGTGTATATCGAAAGTAGATACTGAATAAAGTGGTAGAATTAAATTGAAAGGTAGAGTTTTATTTTTGCGAACTAAGCGCACGTTACAATACGAAGAAATAGTACAACAGATACCCAAAAACAGACAACCAAAAATTATGCCTTTCGTTTTTACTCATACGGTATAGGTTGTATCGTATGCATGCGTAAGTTGTTTTTGCTATTTTCTCCCATTGACTTTGAATCGCAGTGTTGTAGGTATACGTTCGTTGCCTTTTATCTTGTGCGTAGTAAAGTGATTTAACCTGTGTTGTTGTTCGTTCTTCTCGTCATATTCATAGCTTCATAGTTCATGTGTAAATTCGTTTTGGTGAGCAAAGCATGGTGCCGACATGCTTGTGCATAATTTTAATCGCGAATTCCAGTTGTGTTTTATAAAATTTAGATTAAAATTATTGTAATTTAGTGCAGTGAAGTGAAAGAGTGTTGATGAGACTGTTGAGTTAGTGAATAAGTGCGTAGATTTTCCCGCACTAGGAGTATAAAAGATGTTCCAAATTCCAATGGATGGATGATGGCTACCTGTGGTAGCATATGTGTGTCGACCCACATATTGATCGATGAGTGGTTTTTTTTTATTAAATTTTTGTTGATTTCTTTTTTATTACTTTTGATTTTATTGAATGAATGAAATTTTGATATTTTATATATATATTCATATTGTTGTTGTTGTTGTGGGGGCTTTGTCGCGCATATTTTTATCGATTTTTCGCGATCGCGGTTGTGTGTGTATGTGTGTGTGTATGGTTAAATTTTTGAAAAAACGAAGTGGGTTCGGTCTCTTTCTAGTCGGACATTTTTCGGTTCCGACTAGAACTTTGTTTACATTTTTGCGAGGTAAACAAACGCGTATTATTTCGTGAATTTTTGCGAAATAAAAATAAAAAGTGTAAGTTAAGTGGTGTTAAATGGTTGCAGTGCAATTGCAAGACATTTTATTGCAATAAAAAATACGATTGCATTATAAAAGTGGTTGTGAATTTGTGTTTTTTATTGAACCGATATGATTCAAGTGCAGTTCGGCGCGTAGCACAATTATGTTGAATCATTTGTGTACATAATAAGTACACTGATCGTTTTTGATGGCGGTTTTATTAAATTCAGTGAATTTGATTAAATTATAGAATTTTGTGTTTTGTAAATTTGATTTTGATTGGATTTTATAACGCGATGTTTTTGATCAACGTCAATTTTGTTTTGCCGACGGCTTTTTGACGTTTGGTGTGATGTCGATGTTTTTCCATTTAAGTTTTGTGGAATGTGTCTAATTTCCATCTTAGACATTTTTTTGTTTAATTTTAATAAGAATTGTTGATCGAAAAAGTTAAACTGTTTAAATATATATTTGTTTTGCATGCGTTGTGGCAGTGCTTTTTGAAGTGAAAAATTATAAAGTAAAGTTGGTAACTTGATAATATGTGCATTGTCGCAGCGTATTGCAAATGTTGTTTCAATCCAGTTGTATTATGTGTTGTGTATAATATTATCAATAAAGATGAATAAAAATTGTATAATTTGGTGTTTTATTTCATGAAGTGGCATTTTGAATGGCGTATTTCATTAAAGATGAGTTGATTGCAGAAATTAATTCTTTGAATCAATTATGTATATGGTTGGTTTTCAGGTACAGTGCAGATGATTTTATACATAGGTATAAGAATTTCAGGTACGATGTGTTGATGATCATGGTGGTGTACTTTCCTTTGAAGAAATGATTCGTTGAAGGAATTTAAAGTTGGGTTGATTGTTGATTCAGCTTACGTTGGACTTAAATTAAGTCTTATATGAATCCAGGTGTTTTGTATATTGAGACAAATGATGTTATCTTCGGAGAAGATAATTTTAATAAGAGATAGGTATACTGTTGTTGATTCGGGTGAATCCAGGGGCGATGTATTTTGGAGATTTCCAGGTAAATCTTCGGGGAAGATATTTAGTTCAGCAGGTATTGACTCGTTTGTTGAATTCAGGGGCGGTTTATTATGTTTTGAGGTAATTCTTCGGGGAAGAGATAATTATTAAGCAGATTTTGACTCGTTCTGAATCCAGGGTTTAAGATAAATCTTCGGGGAAGAAATATGTTTCAGCAGACATTGATTCGTACTGAATCCAGGGGCGATGTATAATGGGTTTTGGTTGTTAATCTTCATGGAAAGATGTTTTATTAAACAATAGCAGTATGCTCCTTGTGATCGTTGCAAGGCAGACGACAAATTTTTGCGATGGGCCGCTTTAGGGTTCCATTCTGCGTTTTAACGGTGACGACGCGTACGAGACCGTCTGATCCTGCATGGGTTCCTTCAATCCGGCCGAGATTCCAGTAGGTTGGTGGTAGTCGCTCATCCTTGAGCAGAACTAAGTCTCCTAGTCTGGGAACCTCCTTGACTTGCGTCCATTTTGGTCGATGTTGGAGCCGTGAAAGATATTCTTTTCCAGAACCCTTCCGCCAGCGCTTGAACTCGTTTCCATCGGTCGTGATGTGTGACGTTGTTGTTTAGTTCGCCTTGTGGTATGGAATGTAGCGACTCGCCGACCAAAAAATGCGCAGGGGTTAGCGCATCCAAATCATCGAAGCTATCGGACAGAGGGCATAAGGGCCTCGAATTCAAACACGCTTCTATCTGCGTTAGAAGCGTTGCGAGCTCCTCAAATGTGAGCCTTTCAGTTCCGACAACTCTTTTCAGGTGGTGCTTGACAGACTTCACACCTGCTTCCCATAAACCACCAAAGTGTGGAGAAGCTGGGGGAATAAAATGCCAATGTGTACCGCGATTTGCAAGTTTTTCGGCTATCTCCTTCCAATCATGCGTGGCTTCTTTCAACATTTTTGCTAATTCGTTGTTAGCACCGACGAAGTTGGTTCCACAGTCGCTGTAAACCTGTTGACAGCTTCCTCTCCTTGCAGTAAAACGATGAAATGCTGCCAAAAATGCTTGGGTTGTCAGATCTGACACGACTTCCAAGTGGATGGCCTTTGTTGCTAAACAAATGAACACTGCAAAGTATCCCTTCAATATTTTAGCACCGCGTGCTTTCCAACTTTTGATTTCGATGGGACCAGCATAGTCGACACCGGTGTGGCTGAAAGGTCGAGACATCTGAACTCGAGCAGCAGGTAAGTTTCCCATCAGCTGTTGCATTTCTGATGCCTTTTGCCGGTAGCAAGAAGTGCACCTGTGCAGTTGATACTTCACACTCCTTCTTATCTGTCCGATCCAGTATCGTTGGCGGATATAACTGATCATCTGCTGGATGCCGCCATGCAGAGTGTTTTTATGGGTTCTTTGAATCAATTATGTATATGGTTGGTTTTCAGGTACAGTGCAGATGATTTTATACATAGGTATAAGAATTTCAGGTACGATGTGTTGATGATCATGGTGGTGTACTTTCCTTTGAAGAAATGATTCGTTGAAGGAATTTAAAGTTGGGTTGATTGTTGATTCAGCTTACGTTGGACTTAAATTAAGTCTTATATGAATCCAGGTGTTTTGTATATTGAGACAAATGATGTTATCTTCGGAGAAGATAATTTTAATAAGAGATAGGTATACTGTTGTTGATTCGGGTGAATCCAGGGGCGATGTATTTTGGAGATTTCCAGGTAAATCTTCGGGGAAGATATTTAGTTCAGCAGGTATTGACTCGTTTGTTGAATTCAGGGGCGGTTTATTATGTTTTGAGGTAATTCTTCGGGGAAGAGATAATTATTAAGCAGATTTTGACTCGTTCTGAATCCAGGGTTTAAGATAAATCTTCGGGGAAGAAATATGTTTCAGCAGACATTGATTCGTACTGAATCCAGGGGCGATAAATAATGGGTTTTGGTTGTTAATCTTCATGGAAAGATGTTTTATTAAACAATAGCAGTATGCTCCTTGTGATCGTTGCAAGGCAGACGACAAATTTTTGCGATGGGCCGCTTTAGGGTTCCATTCTGCGTTTTAACGGTGACGACGCGTACGAGACCGTCTGATCCTGCATGGGTTCCTTCAATCCGGCCGAGATTCCAGTAGGTTGGTGGTAGTCGCTCATCCTTGAGCAGAACTAAGTCTCCTAGTCTGGGAACCTCCTTGACTTGCGTCCATTTTGGTCGATGTTGGAGCCGTGAAAGATATTCTTTTCCAGAACCCTTCCGCCAGCGCTTGAACTCGTTTCCATCGGTCGTGATGTGTGACGTTGTTGTTTAGTTCGCCTTGTGGTATGGAATGTAGCGACTCGCCGACCAAAAAATGCGCAGGGGTTAGCGCATCCAAATCATCGAAGCTATCGGACAGAGGGCATAAGGGCCTCGAATTCAAACACGCTTCTATCTGCGTTAGAAGCGTTGCGAGCTCCTCAAATGTGAGCCTTTCAGTTCCGACAACTCTTTTCAGGTGGTGCTTGACAGACTTCACACCTGCTTCCCATAAACCACCAAAGTGTGGAGAAGCTGGGGGAATAAAATGCCAATGTGTACCGCGATTTGCAAGTTTTTCGGCTATCTCCTTCCAATCATGCGTGGCTTCTTTCAACATTTTTGCTAATTCGTTGTTAGCACCGACGAAGTTGGTTCCACAGTCGCTGTAAACCTGTTGACAGCTTCCTCTCCTTGCAGTAAAACGATGAAATGCTGCCAAAAATGCTTGGGTTGTCAGATCTGACACGACTTCCAAGTGGATGGCCTTTGTTGCTAAACAAATGAACACTGCAAAGTATCCCTTCAATATTTTAGCACCGCGTGCTTTCCAACTTTTGATTTCGATGGGACCAGCATAGTCGACACCGGTGTGGCTGAAAGGTCGAGACATCTGAACTCGAGCAGCAGGTAAGTTTCCCATCAGCTGTTGCATTTCTGATGCCTTTTGCCGGTAGCAAGAAGTGCACCTGTGCAGTTGATACTTCACACTCCTTCTTATCTGTCCGATCCAGTATCGTTGGCGGATATAACTGATCATCTGCTGGATGCCGCCATGCAGAGTGTTTTTATGGGCATCTCTCACAATCAGACTTGTGAAGTGGTGGTTGTTCTGCAGCAATATGGGGTGTTGCGCTTCATAAGCGAGGAGAGAGTTCTCTAAGCGTCCTCCAACTCTTAAGATCCCGTTTGCATCGAGAAATGCGCTTAACGCACTAAGGGATTTGGGAATCTCGGATGTATCCGCTATTTGTTGTATCTCCGTCTTGAACATCTCCTTCTGCGCTGTCTTGACGACGACAATACGCGCTGCTTCCAGCTCACTTGGGGTAAGTGGACCCACATTAGCTCCCGATATACGACGACATTTAGCAACAAAACGAAGACAGGTAGCGACGACTCGAACGAACTTCAGAAGACTCGAACAGTCATATATTGTTTGAAGAATACTGTCGCTATGGTTGACCCGAACGCTGAGTACCTTCACAGTACGCTGCTCCTCTTCCGTTTCATTATCCACAGGTTGATGTGGGGCATCAAAGACCCATTGATGATGTAGAAATTCTGGACCTTTCCACCATGGATCCAATGATTTCAGTTCCGACGGAAACACACCTCTGGACGCCAGATCGGCTGGGTTATGATGCGTTGCAACATGTCCCCAGCAATCGATCCCCACAAGCCGCTGGATCTCTGACACTCGGTTGGACACGAACGTGGTCCATCTAGCGGGAGTGGCCTTTATCCAGGCGAGCGCAATCGTTGAATCCGTCCAGGCATACGTTTTGACATCGGGGATGGCCAAAACTTCTTTGGTATACTGCATCAATTGCGCCAAAACTACAGCACCACAAAGCTCCAAACGGGGAAGAGTGATCGTCCGCTGATTTGGTGCTACTTTCGTCTTTGACAAAAGCAGGTTGACATGGATGTTGTCATCGCTATCCAAGACACGAACGTACACCGCTGCTCCGAAAGCCTTCATCGACGCATCACAGAAACCGTGCAACTCTATCGCCTTGTTGTTTTTACTCATCTGAGTCCACCGTGGAATTCGAAGTTGTTCGATCTGAGGAAGTTCTCGATGAAAAGCTTCCCAGTCTTTCCTTAACGCTGGTGGAATTGGATCATCCCAATCGCAGCCGATTTCCCATAGTCTCTGCATCATAAGTTTTGCCGTGATGATGCATGGCGATATCCAGCCAAGTGGGTCGAACAATTTGGCAATCGTCGATAACATAGCCCTCTTTGTTGTTGCTTCCTTTGATGGCTGCAGGTTCTGGTAAGAAAAGTAATCATCAACAGGAAACCATTTTATGCCGAGCGTCTTTACATGCTCCGAAGTATTGAACGGCAGTTCAAAATCTAACTCCCGGTCTTGTACCGGAACATCATCCACGAGTTCCTTGACGTTGCTCGTCCATTTTCGTAGGTGGAAGCCTGCAGAAGCCAAAAGTTGCCTTGCTTCGTCGCGTTTGATGCGCGCCTCTTCGACAGAGTCCGCTCCACTGATGAGGTCGTCGACGTACATGTCCTCACGGACAACCTTCGCCCCCTCCGGAAAATTTCCACTTTCGTCCTCGGCAACTCTCTTCAAAATCTTGATAGCAAGATATGGTGCACTGGCTGTCCCGAAAGTGACCGTATTCATTTTGAAGATTCGTAGTGGCGAAACCTTCTGCTCTCTCCACATTATCAGCTGGTAGTATCGGTCTGGGAAACTAACCAAAATTTGCCGATACATTTTCTCAATGTCGGCCGTGAATGTGACACGATGAGCCCGCCATTTTAGTACGAGATCTATGATACTCGACTGCAACTTTGGACCCACAAGAAGACGGTCGTTGAGGGATTTCCCATCCGAAGCCTTCGCCGCTGCGTCAAACACTACTCTCAGCTTCGTAGTGGAGCTCGCTTCCTTAAACACCGCATGATGCGGTAAGAAATAGTGGAATGGAGTCTGCAAAACTGCGTCATTCGCGTCAATCTCTTCCATATGGTGGAGTTCTTCATACTCCCGTATACATTTAGTGTACTCCGCACGAAGTTTTGGATCTGCATCCAGCCGTTTTTCAAGATGAAGAAAACGCCGGAAGGCGCTCTGTCGACTCGATCCCATCGCAGGAACGCCGTCCTCTTTGAAAGGCAGCTTTACCTCATATCGCCCATCAGGTAAGCGTTTGGTATATCGTTCAAAATGGTCGTCACAAGCGATGTTTTCTTCTGTTTCCAGGTTATGAAACGGGGTTTCCTCGATCTCCCAAAACTTCTCCAGTTGAGAATTCAAATCTGCAAACTGCACGAAGCTTCGAACTCGCTGGGGATCTTCTACTGCGACCTTGCCCAAAACTATCCATCCAAGCTCGGTGTTTTGTGCTATGGGACCGATACCATCCTGAGGTCGCCTTACGTCCGGCAAAAGGATTTGCGCACAAACATCACTTCCCAGCAGTAAATCGATGGGTGCAGGTTCGTAGAGATGGGGATCTGCTAACGAAAGACCCTTGAGGTGGTGCCATTTGCCGTGTATCACTCGTTGGGCCGGGAGAAGGCCAGTCAGCGACTTGAAAACCAAAGCCTGGACGGCCGTCTCAAACGTCGAGTGGCGGGAAGCAAAGCGCACTTCGACGGAGTGCTGCGTAGTGCCACTGCTGACCAACCCTAACCCAGATACTTCGGCAATGGTGCGCCGCTTTTCTAGCTTCAACAGTAGTGCGGCAGTTTCGGTGATGAACGACGTTTCTGAGCCTGTGTCGATCAGCGCTCGTAGGAGGTGCAATCGCCCGTCTGCTGCTCGTGCCTTTACTACTGCCGTTGCTAGAAGCACCTGGTGATGACCATCACCATGCGACGCGTGGTAATTAAAAGTTTGTCCATTTGATTGGAGCTGCTGCTGTTCTCCTGTTGGCTGGAACTCCGACGCGTTTCTGTTTAGAGGAGCCTGAAAACCTCTGGATGCCATGTTTCTCGCCTGCGAACTCGTTGAAGGTTGTTGTTGTTGTCGCGGTTGTGACATGCCATTTTGTGCATTGTAATGCAGCAACGAGTGGTGCTTTTGTTGGCAAAAGTAGCACGAACTAACACTCTGGCAGTCACGGAGAAAGTGCCCGTAGGACAAGCAATTCTCACAAACCTTCAACCTGCGAACAGCATCTTTACGCCCCATGTTGTCCATGTTCAAGAAGCGCTGGCACTTTCGCAACGTGTGTTTACCTTGGTTGCACAACTTACATGCGAGCTGTTCGCCGGAATTCATCCTCACTGGCTGCTCAACGAAACTCGTCCTCGCTGGTCTGTACGGCTGCTTGACGACTTGCTTGCTGTGGTACACCTTCGGATTGGCTGGAACACGTGGCCCTTTGTTGGCGGTTGGCTCTTCTTTGCTCCTAGATGTTGCACCAAGCTCCTGCTGACCCACAACTTCAAGCGTCCGGAACCTCGTCTCCAAAAATTCGGTAAATTCCTTAAAACTCGGTAAGTCTTTTCGGTTACCTATTTTCTCTTCCCACAGTTTTTGGCTCGCACTGGGAAGTTTCGGCAGCAAAAACCAAATGAACACCGTATCCCATTCAGAAACTGGCACATCCATGTTCTCCAACGCAAGAACACATTCACGGGTGGTGTACAACAAGTCACGAAGACCCGAAGCAGTTTCGCGACTCAAGGACGGCTGACCAAACAAATTCTGCATTTGGATGTGGACCAGAATGCGTTTATGGTCATACCTGTCCTTTAACAGCTCCCAAGCTTTGTCGTAAGACGCTGCTTCCACTGACAGGTTTTGTAAAAAACGTTCGGCATCACCCACCAAACAAGATTGCAAGAAATGCAGCTTGTCGATATCGTCTATCGACTTATTTTGGTGTACCAGAACCTGAAATTTGTCCTGGAAGGCTCTCCAGGTGGTATACGAACCATCGAACTTCGGAAGATCGATTCTCGGCAGCCGAATACCATGCGACGTTGCAGCAACAGCGGCAGTATCAGGGGGCGGCGCACCCGTATTAACTTGTGCTGCCTTCGCTGTAGCACACTTTTCCAACGTATCCACCAACTCGGCACGGTATTCATAATATAATTCGGTAATTTGTTCGTATACCACCATTAATTCCTCCTTTTTTAGGTCTTCTTCCAGCATCCCAGCACCGAAAATCGCTTCGTGGTAGGATTTCGCAGACGCCATATCCGCTTCCAACATCGACAGACGACCTGATGCATAGGCTGTAACCTTGCGGTCCTTGGGCGACTTTTTATAGTTCGTAAGATCCTTTATAATCTTGTTAAGCAGCATTTTCTGCAGCTCCCCGTATTTAAAATTTTTATTTTGAGCCATGTTTTTAATATTTTTCTTTATTTTATAGGTTTAATGAAAGTAATCGACAAGTTTACTACACTTAACAAGTAAAAACTTACTGCCTTTTCCGGATCTGCTGCCGTCTATATGTATCTATGTAAAGATGTTCAGAGTCTCCGCTGGACGTTGATTATTCGTAGAATAAGTTTGTTGTAGATTTAAGTTGTCTCGATATCTAGCTACGCGAAGCTAATTTATTTAAAAAAAAACACAAGAGTTTTCGAAAATTGTTCGCACTATTGGTTTATATATGTATATATATCAATCGTAAATTGAGTATAATCGCGCACACACACTTTATTGTACACACTTTAATGTTTTTAAATGTTATTGTTCGTTAAAACGGTTCGAAAGGACCAAATGTAATTGTCTACGTTTGTAAAATTAAACTTCTGAAATTTTCCGTAAGAAAGAATTCAAAAATAAAAATACACCAAATTCACTTTGTACCACTTTGCTTTGTATTTCGAATGTAACAATAGAATTTAGTCATATGACTTCATGTACAGTAGAATCATTAATTGTCATTATATAAATTCTATGTTTTAGTTTATAAAATGTTTGACATGTATATTTGTGGACTGTATTTGAGATCTGTTTATTTAATATTTATATGTATGTATTTTGTATTATTCAGTTCGTATCCGAACACAGAGGTTTCTAATTTTTTGACTGCTGAAGTCCTCCATTGATTCTGTAAGTCGAACTCATCCGCTAGGACAATCCAGAAAACCTTGGGTAGGACCAATGAGGTTTGGGCAGTTAGTAACCAATTTAATACAGGCAAAATAAAACTATCTCGTTTCTCTTCCTTCAATATTCTTTGCTTCTTCACCAAGGCCTAAGCAGTTTTTTTTTTTTTTGTGTAATTCCTTTTTGGAGCTAAATGTTAGCGAACTTCGTTCTTTGGCTATAGACTTTAAACCTCCCTGCAAACATTCTAAGTTGTATCTTCTGCAGCATACCTGCCCCTATAATTTTGGGATTATTTGTGATAAATTTCAAAATTTCCACTTACAAATCAATCTTTTCATTGTGAAAGCATGCTCATATCAAACGCTGGTTTCCGACCAACTTTCCAACTTTACTTAATCGTTATTCATCACAAATTTCATTCCTGTCCTGTAGAATTGCGACTCCGCAGCGAAGGTTTTTAGACTCGTTTTGTTTAGTTTACCTTACCTGTTCCTATATTTAGAATTAACATTGTGAAGTGAAGTGTCTTGAGTCCACTGCTCTTTATTGCTGTTCTGAATTATTTGCTCGAAGGAAAAGTAACGGACAATAAAGTACAACAATTATTCTTTGCTGACGATGGAGCCATCATAAGCGAGGATCCTACATCCCTGCAACGAGCACTTGACGTTTGGATTGATGTTCTGGAAGGAAATGGGTATCGTATTAGCGCTAAAAAGACTGAATACCTGTGCTGCCCTTTTTCTGATCCAGACAAGCCTATTCCAGACATTTATTTGAATGGAAATGTGCTTTCCAAGTGTGAAAATTTTAAATATCTGGGATCTATATGATCAATAGTGAAGCAACTTGTGATGACGACATCAATCATCGAGTAAGCGTAGGGTGGATGAAGTGGCGAGAAAACCCGCTCTTCTGTAATCGAAAAATGATCCCTAAGCTGAAGGGAAGACTCTACACAGCAGTTGTCCGTCCAGCTCTGACATACGGTTCACAATGTTGGACAATGTACAAAAAGTATGAGAGCAAATTGACGGCAGCCGAAATGAAGATGCTTCGGATGACAGCAGGACTAACAAAGCTTGATCGAATTAGAAGTACTAAGATCCGTGGAAGCTTTCATGTCAAAAGTACCATCTTGGACAAAATTCAACACGACCGGCTCAGTCGGTATTGTCATGTTCAAAGGAGAGATCCGCAGAATCCCGTCCAAAAGGCAACATCGTACAACGTTTCAACAAATTCGCGACGAAAAAGAAAAGGCAGGCCAAAACACTCCTGGTACAAGCAAATGCAAAAACAGCAGCATTTGGTTGGCCTCAGACATGGAACAATCCAAAACCGGGAGGCTTGCCGACGCTTTCTGAGGTCAACGCGGCGTACCCCACAAGTGGATCACTAGTGTGAAGCAGAAAAGTGGGAGAGTTGTGATCGCTTCAAGATCACTACTCGTAACGCCGGAAATAAAAATGATGATGATGATGAACTGGATTTTGGCTGATATCCTTATCCCTGAGCGTTCCTCAACTACAAATCCGCACCCAATTAAGGTTTCTGTTGTCTGTAAAGCAATCGCCATAGTAGATGTCGCAATTTTTCATCTTCTTTATGGCCGAACCATTCCCACAGCCTTTTGGTCCTTTTGGTATCCCCTTGAAAACAAAAGGCCGGATATGAGTATGAGAGAGATATGAGTCGTTGGCTTGCCAGGAGGTCATCAGCCAGCATCTCC
Source organism: Melanostoma mellinum (assembly GCA_914767635.1). Classification (NCBI taxonomy): domain Eukaryota; kingdom Metazoa; phylum Arthropoda; class Insecta; order Diptera; family Syrphidae; genus Melanostoma; species Melanostoma mellinum. Next base: position 177,073,827 of record OU612059.1, on the reverse strand, counting down.
ATTTCAATACCCTGTTCTAGTATTGAAAGACCCTGAAAGACCTTTAAACCAAATGTGTCAGAGTAGCTTTTTTGACTGCTGAAGTCCACCGTTGACTCTGTAAGTCGAAGTCATCCGCTTGGACATTCCCAAAAAGCTCTGGTAGACCACTGAGATTCGGGCAGTCAGTGACCAATTTAATGCACGCAAAATGAAACTATCTCGTCCTCTCAAGATTCTTTGCTTCTTCATCAAGACCTAAGCAGTTTTTTTTTTTTTGTGTAATAATGCCTTTCTGAAGTTTAATGTTAGCAAACTTCGTTCTTTGGCTCAAGCTTTTATACCTCCCTTCAAATCTTCTAAGTTTTATCTTGTGCAGCATACCTGCCCCTATAATTTTGTCTATTCGTAGTCTTGGGATTATTTGTTAAAAAGCCCAAAATTTCCACTTACACATCAATCTTTTTATTGCGAAAAGCGAGCTTACATCAAACGCTGGTCTAGAATGTTTTCCGACCCCAACTTTACTTAATCGTTATTCTGTAATCCTGTAGAATTCCTTCTGTGCAACAAAGGTTTTTAGATTCGCTTTAAGTAGTTTACCTTACCTGTTCCTATATTTAGAATTAGCATTCGTAGCCAAATTGTTTGCAAGAATTGACTTGCTTCCCCTTTCTCAAGGGGAAGAGACTCGATCTTTTGAAAGTGCGTATTTTGATTAGCGGATTCATGTTTCTTACAGTAAACTAGCCTCAGTACTTTGGAAATGGGCACTTTTATGAATTTCGGACTTATTCTAAGTCTGAACGTCTAAATAGGCGCCCAAACTCAAAATATTTGATTTGAAGAAGGTGGAGGAATCAGCAACTTCGATGGAAGAGTAAAGCCTCAAACCCATGAAACTTCAGAAGATAAATATTCAGAGAGCCTATTGTTCACAGAACAAACAGAACATTAGTTAAATTTTCTCAAGTTATCGACTCGAAGTTCTTAACCCGAAAAGCAGACGCCAAAAATTTCAATACTTTCTTGACAGCTCCTCAAAAGTTTATAGCTTCACCCTTCACCCTCGGTATCAAGTATGTGATAAATGTAGGTACTGACAACCTAGTAGACTTGATATAAATCGTCGTCACGTATGGAAAGCATTTTATTTGAAAACATGATGAAAGCCAGCTTCTCACCTTATTATAATGTAATACGTCAGAGAAGTAAATTGATTCCACACATTTTTTGGGCAACTGTGAAATTCTATTTCCCAAGGAATCAAACGCAAAACATAGACCTCATGTGATAAGGAATGCTGATGCTGCCTTTTAGATAAAGTTTTTTCTTACGTGCTTATCGGATGTTGGGTATTACAATGAAATGAAAGTAGATTTGTCGCTGCCACATCTTAAGGATGTGTTATTGGTTCCTTTTTCTCAAGAATTCCTATCCAGGCTTTTGTCTTTTTTAATTTATTCTTTTACTGAAAGACGATGCCATTGAGGAAAAATACAAATTTGTGGACGATAAAAGAATGCGAAGTTGTTGTAGGTTCTGTTTTCAAACAAATGGTAAAAGTGAAATTACAACTCAACGCTAAAATTTTTATATCGAAAATGGCCATTTGATGCCCAGTCTTACAAGACTTTGATACGAAAAACCACAAATCTGGAGTAGGCATCCTACTCTGAAAATTACACACACATGCAAAAACAGCTTTTGATAATGGAGGTTTATTTTTTGCAATCAAATCATTTATTGGCAAGAATCGATACTAAAATTTTTTCTGAACAGTTTTTGAAATCAACGTTTTTGTCCAACTGAAGGACCTGCTAATATCGATTGTCAATAGACGCAGCAAGGCGAAACCGGTGGTTCGTGGGGCTACCAACCCAACCACGTCCATTCCGAAGCAACCAGCAGCCTCGGATAATAATTATGATCTCATCGTTGGCGACTCAAGCAAACGAAAAATGGAGCAAAAAACACCGGATGTGCACGTCTAACTTGAGATCTCTTAACGTATTACATGCATCCGGAGAACTAGCGGACGCCCTGGACTGCTGCACAGCAGCCATTACTGTCATACAAGAAGTGCAATGGAATGGGCCGGGTTTCAAGAAGATGAAAAACTGTGACATCTTCTATGGTGATGATATAAAATATTAAATTACCAGCCAAAATTCGTCAACAATAACCTGATATGCACCAACGCAATGCCTCCACAGAAGAGAAGCACTATAATTCCAAAGACTGTTACAAGGAGGTCCTCATAAAAACACCTGAACAATCCACTAGCAATGCCGTTAGAATCCTCCTTGGCGATTTAATGCGAAACTAGAGAAGGAGGACATCTTTGGAAAACAATCGGGAATACGACAAAATCTCCGGAAAAGGACTAAAACCGATCGGTTTTGCTGCGGACTAAATTTTGTTGTTGCACACGCTTCCCTCTTTTCAAAATTTGTGAAAGCACAAGCAGAACCCCAGATCAATCAACTGTCAGAAAATTATACATGAAAATTATACAACGCTAGACTTTCCGAGGGGCCAACTTCGACTCGGACCACCACCTTCTTGTAGCCATGGTACGAACGAAGATACAAACTACTGTCCTATTTGCAAGATATCTGCAATTCCAAAATTAAAAAAGAATTGTATATAGTAAACTAGTTTTTCTTTTGAAAGCAGTTATTTCCTCATTGCAACATGGTTTCATTAGTGGAAGATCAACGACAACTAACTTAACTATATTTTGCAAATACATGCTATGTTCCCTTGAGCAAGGTTTCCAATGTGATGCTATCTATACCGACTTCTCAAAGCCATTTGACAGAGTTGATCTTAAAATTTGTAAGAGGCCGATAAGAGAAGACAAAAACAAGTGATGTGTTCGGTTTGACTGTTTATTACAAATTGCATTTATCTTGTTCTTAGAGACTAAATGATACCATTGCACATAAAGAAGTTCGAATAATTTTACATAGGAAACTAAAGGGCATACGGTTGTATGATTCGATCGTACTGCTAGTATTAAGATTACATAATATAAAGTAGTTTTACATAATAAAATCGTTTGTGTGCAGGGTGTTTCAAGTTAAATGAAATTATAGGAACTATATTTATTATTTATACAATGAAATTTGCTATAGCTCGACCATCCTGACAATAAATCGCCCTCGATTTACTCATTAAAATACAAAAACGAATATTGAAAATTGAACATCAAGAATACAACATTTTTGACAACAAAAAAAATTTAATAATCATTTTCATTCAAAATTAAACGAAAGTTTAATTATAATACAATTTTATGATAACAATACTTTTTCTTTTTAAAATAACACAAAACGTTTAAGCACATATTTAAAAATATACTCATACAAATTGAACATTGATACGTGTAATGATATGATACGAATTATTCTGGTAGAGAATAAATTCTCATATTTTCAGGAGATGCTACTCCTTCGTATGGAATCCGCGAAATTTGAAAATTGTCTAAATCTTTTATTAAAAATCTATCATTGGGAAGCAACTTAGTGATCTCATAAGGTCCTTTGTACTTAGCTATTAATTTTTTATTAGTTCCAGGCGTATTATCAGTATTTTTAATCACTACAAGGTCACCTACTTTATAAGGATACGGTGCCTTATGTTTATTATCAAAATATATTTTATTCTTTGCTTGATTACGAACAATGTTTTGACTTGCCTTTTCTCTCAGAGAATCCAAATTTACCGATTGGTCATCACTAATATTTTCAATAAGATACTCGCGAATCCTATCGTTCACTTCACCTTTCTGAGGAACACCGAATAATAATACACTTGGGCAAACACCTGTGCTTTTGTTGTTGGTATTGTTTAAAGCAAACTCTACTTTATTCAGATGTTTTGTCCACTCAGCATGATCTATTTCGCTTTCCTTAGCAAGCATCGATGTTAAAGTTCTATTTACCCTCTCAACCTGTCCGTTGGATTGAGGTGAGCTTGTTGCTATTTTCACATGTTGTATGTTATTGCTGCCACAAAAATTTCTCGGAAGTGAAACAACTTCCTCTATCTGACACGATTCGTGTTGGTCGGCTGTATGACGCAAAATATAACTCTAAGCACTTTATTACCTCTTTAGTGTTCGTGGTTTTAACAGCAAAAAGCTTAGTAAACTTTGAAAAACCATCAATGACTAAAAAAACATGTTTTTTCAAATTACGAACACCAGAAGGAAGTGGACCATAGTGGTCAATATGAATTGTTTGAAATGGCTTATCACCTATATTCTATCTTTATTGTTTATACAAAATTGTAAGAACTGAATTTTTATTAAGAAATAAACTAAACTAAACTAAACTAAACTAAAAACCTTTGGGTATGCTGTGTAAGATACCTTCTTTTTTCCCACATTGCGGTGAAAAATGTATACATTTTAAGCAGAACTTAACATAGTTTTTGATTTTAGCCTTCATCAAAGGAAACCAATAAGTCTTTCTAATAAAATCATAACACTTCTCTGCACCTGCATGACACAGACCCTCATGATGCGTTTGGATAACGTTTCTTTCCATTTGCGATGGAATGTAAAGGAAAACTTGACCTTTCAATTTCCGGTACACCAAACCATTGATCAGTTCATACAATGGGCTTTCTCGTTTTTCTAGCATTTGAACCAAGCTCCTCACAGTTTCATCTTTTTGTTGAGCTGCAGCTAATGCATTCTCAAAAGATTCCGATTCAATAGTTAGTATATTGTGACACCTACTGAGTGCGTCAACGTGAGCCATTCTCTTACCATCTCTATGTTCAATTGTGTAACTGTAATCTTGCAGCTCTAAAGCCCAACGAGAGATTCTAGGGTTGAGAACTTTTTTGTAGAGAGTTAAGGTAAGAGATTTGCAGTCAGTAAGTATTTTAAAATTTATACCCGCCAAATACACTCTGAATCTTCTGAGAGCGTATATTATGGCTAGCGTTTCAAGTTCGTAAGAATGATATTTTGACTCTTGAGCTGTTGCTCGTTTTGAGAAAAAGAACACTGGATGAAAATGCTTGTCTTCTTGCTGCTGAAGCAAAACAGCACCAAAACCGAAACTACTCGCATCACAGTGTAACTCAGTGGTGGCGTTTGGGTTATAAATACTTAGCACTGGAGCATCTAAGAGTTTTTGCTTCAGAGACTCAAACACCGACATTTCATTGTCACCAAAAACGAAACGAGCGTCTTTTTTCAAGAGATCGTATAATGGTTTGGCGATAACAGAAAAATCCTTAATAAATTTTCTAAAATACGAGCACAAGCCCAGAAAAGAGTGCAAGCATTTTATATTTTTAGGCACAGGAAAATCTTGTACAGCTTTCACACCATCTGAATTCGGACGTATTCCGTTAAAGGAGATTTCGTATCCCAAGTACGTTATTTGTTCATAAAGAAATAAACACTTGTCAAAACGTAACTGTAAATGATTTTCCCTGATTATGTTAAAAACCTCTTCTAAAATGTTAAAATGCTCTTCTAATGTTTCTGTCGCAATAAGTAAGTCATCAATATAAATCCTAAGCTTTTCAGATCGTATTAATTTTTTAAATTTTGATTCAATGAAACGCTGGAAAACAGCAGGAGCATTTTTCAGCCCACATGGCATGAAAAGGTACTCGAACTGTCCATATGGTGTCACAAAAGACGTTAGCTTGGTTGAATCTTCAGACATCCTTACATGTTGAAACCCGTTCTTTAAATCTAATAAGGTGAAAAACCTCTTATTACGTAAACCGTCAAGTATGTCTTCAATAACAGGTAGTGGAAAGTTATCTTTGATTGTCAGCTTATTTAATTGCCTATAGTCAACGCATAGCCTTAGTTCCCCTGTTTTCTTTTTTGCCAAGACTATAGGAGATGCAAATTGAGAGTTACTCTCACGAATTACTTTTCTGTTCAGAAGGTCATCTAAAATATTATTCAGCTCGTTCTTATGAGCAAATGGCAACCTCCTTGGAGCGCAACTAAAAACACTGTTCGTATCTTTGAGAACTATTTTCATCTCGATATCATTTTTAGGATCATTGTTTACGAAATTACTATCTGATATACTTCTGGCAACTAATTCTTGAACCCTAATTTTATCACTGTAAGTTAAGCTTTCATTTATATTTAAATTGAATTTAGGATCGCGATCATCAAACGTATCAATTTTTAAAATTTCGTTTACTTCATTTTCGAAAATATTTTCACTTAAATTTGTGGTTTTTTCAAAATTTCCATTTTCTTTATAATTTTCAAAACTTAATTTAACATTTATCATCTTCAATAAATCTCTTCCTAAAATAATGGCATCTCTCATGGTATCATTTTTCACAATATATAGACATTGATTTACATAATTATCATCAAATCTTATTTTACAAGACACCTTACCAAAAATTTGCAGCTTACTATTGTTGATGCCCACAAAGTCTACAGAATTCTGGTCTACAGTTGTTGTTAGGTAAGTTGGAATAAATCTCTGCTGCACAAAAACTGATTGGGCTGCCCGTATCAATCATCGTCATAGCACTCATCTTTGTCTTTACTGCTGCATAGTTACTGGTTTGAAAATTGTATTCCAAGACACCATGAAAATCTCGAAAAAGTGATGAGAGACCCTCTTTTGAGTTATGAGAGTCTTGTAGAAGGCACACTGTAGATGATTGTGGACAATCTTTGATCATATGCCCCCGTTGTCCACATCGAAAGCAAGTACCTCTCTCACGTGGTGGCTTTGGTCACTTCGATGAAACGTGACCAATCTCATTACAATTGTAGCACTTGATGGTCAACTTGTTATTTTGATTTACTAAAATTTTTGACTCTTGCACAGATTTATGAAAAGTCGTTGTCGAAGACGCAGATTCTGCTTTCATTTTTTCATAACGTCTTAAAATAGTTTTCAGCTCAGGGATTGTATTAGCTGTGAAGAGAATTTGTTTGTTAAGAGACGAATCAGGTATACCTCTTATAATATATGATATGACATCGCTTTCTTCAACATCGGATGAGCTTGCAATTTCAAGCATAGTCAAGACGTATTGTTGCAGGTTTTCCTCTTTGCGCTTTCTCCGGTTCCTCAAGTTACTGTGCACATCGGCGGCTGAAGCATGGTGGTGAAACTCGTCCATCAAAGCAGTTTTTAACTCTTTCCAGCATCTGCATGACGTTGATCTTAGAAAGAGCTTTGCAGTTCCTTTCAGCAAACGTTGCGCTAAAATGAAGCACTTTGAGTCGTCAAGATTATAAACTTCCTTAGAATGCTCAAAATTTTTTATCCACATGGCTATAGGAAAACTGTCATCGCCAGAGAATGTTTGCAGAGACTCCTCTATGTCCCTAAACGAACAAGGATTAGCATATGACTCACTTGGATTATTTAGCTCCGCCAGTCGCTTTTGTAGTGCCAAGATCTCTTCCTTTCGTGCAACTCGTCTTCGTAACTCCTCCAATTGTTGTTGCTCGACATCATTTTCAGGCACGTTTTCTTCTTCAATGCTGCTGTCATCATTGCTTTCAGGAAACAACTCATCAATCTGTGGAGCACTGAATTCACGAACAGCTTCCTCAACTCGTACTTTTAATGCAGCTTTAACTCCACTTGTAGGCATACCCATTTCGGATAATTTATCCTTTAACTCCTGAACCGAAGCCACTTCTAAAAATCTCGAAACACGGGAATCCATTTCTCGTTCGTAAATATTTTTGTTTGAGATTACACTTATTTTACTTCAAATTGTTCTTCATAAATACTTTTCTTTACCACTTGTAATAGAAAAAGTTGACATAAAACATAAAACTTTAAACTCGTGATCAGCTAAGCAATTTGTACAGTCAAACGTACACTAAGCACATCAATCACACTAATTCCTCTATCCCACTTCTGATGCTGTAAGAGGCCGATAAGAGAAGACAAAAACAAGTGATGTGTTCGGTTTGACTGTTTATTACAAATTGCATTTATCTTGTTCTTAGAGACTAAATGATACCATTGCACATAAAGAAGTTCGAATAATTTTACATAGGAAACTAAAGGGCATACGGTTGTATGATTCGATCGTACTGCTAGTATTAAGATTACATAATATAAAGTAGTTTTACATAATAAAATCGTTTGTGTGCAGGGTGTTTCAAGTTAAATGAAATTATAGGAACTATATTTATTATTTATACAATGAAATTTGCTATAAATTTTAGTTTCTAGGTTGAATAAGTAAGGTTTTCACTCTTATTTGTTAAAATGGCTGAAATCATACCTTACTGACAGAGTTCAGTACGTTCGAATAAAAAACGTTATTTCGAGTCCCATAAATGTGACCTCCGGTGTCCCCCAAGGTAGTCACTTAGGACCGCTTCTCTTTTTCATTTTTGTAAATGTAACTCCAAGATTTTTAAAGAATTGTCGTTGCTTGATGACGATATGAAATTGTTTTTAAGCTTAAAATCTATCCATGATTGCATTAATCTACAGAAAGATTTATCGAATTTATCTGTTTGGTGTTATAACAACAATCTTCACCTAAATGTTTCAAAGTGTAGCAGTATTACTTTTTCCAGAAAGTAATACTTTCTTCTAAGCTTCACCAATTACTTTTGAGTATAAAATGAGTGGAACTTCCCTTTCTAAATTAAATGTAAAAAAGATCTTGGTGTTTATTTGATGTTAAGTTCAGTTAAGTTCATGACTCAACAACAAATGCTGACGCGAAAGAGAACCTGGGCTGTTTGCAACCAATGCTTAGAACGAAAAGGTAGGGAACAACACCGTATTCTCAGAAAGAAATAGAAGCACCATAAGAAGCGCTTGTGTGGAGAATTGAAGAATGCAGAGTGAAAATCCTGTAAAGTCTGACCTCTAGGATCTGAAAAGACACCTTTTACGGACTACTTAACGGCTGTGAATTTACAAATCCTGTGGGGCAGACTATTTGATTGAACTTGGACGATGGTCAAGATTTATCTACGTCTTTTCTGCAAAGGAGAAGGTAGCTTGAATCAAACAATTTCGCAGGTTGCAGATGGCCTTGACGTTGAATTTTTTAAGGCAGCTGGAGCTACTTCGGAAGACAGTATGTCCGAAGTATGTCCGTATCGTAGACCGGTCCTAAAAAAGTTAGACCTTCACAATTGCGCCTATTGTAGAGCCTTTTAAATATACCGCAAATAACATCACTGCAGAGATGAACTACTTGCCAATTTCTGCTATTTTCGATTCAAAAGGTACAATTGAGAAACAAAACCTCTCTAGAAAAACCTTGATTACTCCAGTCCTGCTATATGACGTCGAAACATGGATCTGCTTTCCTTTCTAAGGCGGATACGGAAACACTTGGTCCGAGTGACCAGGACAGAACATCTCGAGACAACTCAGGTAAAAAAAAACCAATTGAAGGGAAGTCGCAAGTCTTGAAAATTGAGGAACTCGTTTGGGTGGGGCAATCCAGCTCATCCGATATCAAAATCAGTAGCGAAAGATGGTGGTTAAGACCCGAGTTCATCCCGAATTCTAACACTAGGCAGATTTGAGATTGAGAAAAAATCACTGACGCACACAAAGGAAAAGCTGTTCTTAAGGAACTTAAATTGTGAGCCATTCCACAGGACCTATTTTTGTTGCACTTTCAAAAAATTATGTGAATTTGCAAAATTGTTTTCTTTCGAAAAGTGTCTAACGAAATCCCAAGAAAGTATTAATAAATCAGCTCACTTTGAACAATGCAAAGCACGATATGAATGCGCTTATTTCTAAATCTGCTTTCCTGTCTACAATAATTGCCTCTGCTAAGCCACATGGAATACTTCGCTATAAATTAACGCGTGTAGGATCCAAAGAAAAGCAACAGTGTTTGTTTTTTCCTTCTTCTTGTCCAGACTTAAAGTGCGAACGCATTATATTTTCAATTCAACACCATTGCAGAAGCAATAAGCATGCCATTTGCATTTCATTGCTACGGAAAACCACCTCTGTACTCCTACCCCAAGTTTTGTATATGTATGTATCTACTATCTACCTACAAATATCTACTCGCTGAGTATACTCAAGTGCTTCGTATCAAAATGAAAAATGCATTTTATACGAAAGTGTTTTGCACTGTTGGGAAAGGAAGGTAGCTGAGCTATACAGATATTTGCAGACCTCACAACAAAAACAGGCAATGTACTCGAAGTAATAAAATCACTGAGCTTGAAACTGAATAAACTGGCGTGTAATTGTCCTGCTCTTCTCGTGCGGCAACACCAGCAGAAGTATAGTGCAGCTTCAGGAAGGACAATAACTCATTGTGGATTTATTCATAGGTTAAGACCCTTGAGCTCTCCAGATTAAGTGCAGTTTAACAACTAAATGAATTCGATTTATTCCATTCGCTTCATGGCACCTGCCATAAGGCAAGAGTTTCGAAACGAGAATATGAGAGAAGAGTGATTCTTTTTTTCATCTAATATCGTCGTGGAAAGAGTTTTCTGGAGGCGAAGAGAATCGATCACAAAAGGACACTCGTGTTGCATTTGAATTTAATCAAATAATTTAATTTTGATTTTTTCAAAAATCATAAATCGTTTTACATTCACTACAACTCATTCGCCTCAAAGAAAGCTCAACAAATTTTCATACCAAATTGAAAACCAGCAAAAAAGAATAAACCGCAAATCTCTGATGGGAGTGGTCTTTCCTGACATTCTGCTATCAACTTATTTTATTTTTTATTTATTTATATCAGAGTCAGAGCTCTTCTGCCAGAAGGCATATATTAAACAATGATTACGGCGTGGTTGGGAGTCGGGAGACATCGCAATGCCGCTCGATGTCTCCTCATAACGAAATGCAAAACGGTAATTAAAATATTTTCAGTGAGCGAGTGAGTTTGTGACATTAAATGGCAAATAATTGGTTTTATTTTGAAAAATATGAAAGCGTGTGAATGTGAGGTTCGCAATGGCATTGCTTGTGCTGTTTAAGTGACAAAATGACCCATCAGCAGTGGGGTGATTTTTTAATAAAGGAATTTAATAAATGCCCCCCGAATGGCTGTTACAAAGGACGGTCGGTGGTGGTTATCGTCACTTTGCTGGCGTTACAGGAAACGAATTACTATGTATGTAGATGGCTTTAGCGTGTGTGTTTGTAGTTCGTGAAAAGGAATTAAAATCGCATCATTTCGATGAATTGAATGCGGAATTCGATTGACGTAATTAGCGAAAATGATCTCCTTTGGCGTAATCCTTTTGTATTTTTTTTTTTTTTTTTATTTGTAGTTGTAAGCCAATGACCGAGTTATAACTTCCGACATGTTATTCGTATTCTGTTTGCTGTGGAATGTTGTTTGTCATTTTCCCAAAAGGAAAAGGAAGAGTTTCCTTTAGAATCGTTTTAGTGTATGAGTGTGTGGAAGTCAGTGAAGGGAATTCGATTGAAAATGCTTCTCAGGTTCATTTTCTTTTGTTTTAAACATTTTTGATTCATAAAATCGGTCCTGCGTTTGCAAAATCACAAATAAAGTGTTAAATTGTAGTCTCATCATTGAAAGACACAATTGATTACTTGAAAGGTTCGAGAAACTTTTGTGAACTTACTGTAGGATTTCCGGATGAAAGTTGTCTCTTTTGCTTGGAATATTGAGGAAACTTTCTGTTTTTTTATATAATTTACGCGCACTTCAACGGTTGTGACCACCATTTCATGAAAAATTTTATTTAAAAATTTTTCGTTCGTTTAGTATATTTATTTTTGAATAAATTTCGCTTCGCTTTGCATTCGTTTAGTTTAAAGATCATTTGGCCTTTGAATACTTTATATTTGGCTTTTGTATTGTTTCGTTTTTCAATTAGTTCGCTTTTGTTTATATAGATTTTGATTATTTCGCCATCATTTGATTGGTATTTTGCTTTTTGTGGATGAAAAAAGAGGCTAGAGGTGTAAAAATTTGCGTCGTTTGCTCACCAAGTACTGACAGGATTTCATGGACTCATTCATGGATAATGGAAGTGTGGGACGATTGAGTTTTAACGAAAGAAGACATCATTTGGTTTTTGAGGTATCAAATTACAAACGATTGATATTTCCTGATGTAACAATGCTGTCAATGCAGTGTCGTAGATCGGGGGGGGATCAGGGGGGAACAGACTCCCCCGCCCCCTATTGGTACCGATAATTGTTCAACATAACCAGTTTTTTTCTCATGGCCTCGCCGTTTTTGTTCGAAATGATATTGCTTTCCAACTTCTACCATAATACGGCCTCTGTTCTAAAACGAACTTTAATTTCATGTGTGGCAATATGAGAAAGCCAATTGGGACGGCCTGAATAATTTATTTCGAAATTTTAATTGGTCGTTGTGCTTTCCCGACGGAAACGTTAATGCTTCAGCTGATATGATATCTAACGTAATTCTCAACGGCATCGACATGAGAAGTTTGTTCCTCACAGAACAAAAAGTATCATCCCCAAAGAGAATTCGTGGTTTGATTCAAGCTTTAAAGAGGCGATTAGGGATAGAGAAAACAAATTTTATAAGACATCCCTACAGTAGGAATCCGACATTTGTTCATTTGCAAGAAAAATCGGTAACTCTTCTATACGAAAGGCCAAGTTCTTGCATGACCAAAAGGCAAAAAGTACTGTTGTCTTCAAAAGGAAGCAAAAACTTTTGGTCTTTTGTGAAGAACATTAAGAACTCGAACACGTTATCAGTTCCAACGCTCGTTTTAATGACTCTCCGTATGTCGGCTCCATCTAAAAAGCCAATTTGCTGGCAGCTCAATTTGCTGCTAACTCAACACTTCCTGATAGCATATTAGCTCCACCTGAGCTTGAGCCTGTAGATTCTGTAATGAAGCAGATTTTTTTTCGAACTCGCTCGGTTGCGAGGGTCCTCAAAGATCTCAACATACATAAATCCGCTGGTCCAGATGGTATCCCCGCCGTTATTCTGAAGAGGTGTTCTTCTACGCTGGCAAAACCACTGCGTAAACTTTTTCATCTTTCCTATTCTGCTGGGATCTTTCCGAGCAGATGGAAAACTGCATTTGTCCAGCCGGTCCCTAAAAGAGGCGAATCTTCCTCCCCTTCCAATTACCGTCCAATTGCACTTACGTCCCTTCTTTCCAAGGTCATGGAAACGTTGATAAACCGTCAACTTATGAAATATCTCGAAGAACGAAAGCTTCTTAATGACCGTCAGTACGGCTTTCGTAGCAAACGGTCCACTGGTGATTTGATGGCTTATCTCACTGAAAAGTGGAACCAATCTTTACATTGTTTTGGAGAAAGTAAGATTATTGCGCTTGATATTTCTAAAGCATTTGATAGAGTTTGGCATCAGGCTCTTTTATCGAAAATGTGTGCTTTTGGTATCGATGAGTCTCTTCTTCGTTGGATTAGAAATTACCTTTCCGACCGTTCAATACAAGTTGTGTTGGATGGCTTCAAGTCTGATACCCACTTCATAAATGCTGGTGTGCCCCAGGGCTCCGTTTTGTCTCCGACTCTCTTCCTCATTTTCATCAATGATCTCTTGTCTGAAACTTCTAATCCACTTAACTGTTTTGCTGACGACTCGACCCTCAGCTTTTCATATTCGTTTCCAAATTCACGTCCCTGCTCTTCGGATGTGGAACTGGAACGGTTGCGTATGATAAGCTCATTGAATATGAATTCTGACCTTGACAGCATTGTTGCATGGGGTCTTATGAACCGAGTAGAATTCAATGCTTCGAAAACTCAATGCTGTCTCTTGTCGTTGAAGCTTAACATTCCCCCATTGCCATTATCCATGAATGGTACCTGCATCGAAGAAACCGAAAAGCTGTCAGTACTCGGTATGTGTGTAAACGATGATCTTCGTTGGAATGACCACACATTTGAAGTCGCCAAAAATGCTGCAGCGTGCTTAGGTTTTTTTGAGACGATTCAGGAAGTTCTTCACTCCTTCTGATCTGGCTACAATTTAAAAAGCCTTCATTCGCCCAAAACTGGAGTATAACTCCCATATCTGGTCAGGTGGTCTTCAAACATCTTTGCGCCTACTTGATAGGGTACAAAACAGTGTGTTGAGGTTGATAGGTAATAGTTCAATTGTTGAATCGATCGAATTGTCTCTCTCTCTCTCTTTTACCGCTTTTTGTACAAAAACTGCTTCAGTGAAAAAACCAGTTGCATTCCTTCCTTGAAACAATTTAGCCGTAACACACGCCTAGCTGGGAATGCCCACCAGTTTTACGCACAGTAAAGCATATAGAGAAAAAATTTTTTTCAAGTGAATATTCAATATTTTCGCTGGTTCTTTATTCTAATTTGTTTGCATTGTGAGTTTGTGTATATCTTGATAAGAACTCACTACTTCCTCTCACTCTTTTTGGTTGCTGTCCTCGAAGCTCGAAAGTTCAGATACACACACACTACCAAAAGCTGATGTCCTCAATTGATCGTCTATCACTCACTATCCCTTTGTTTCACTCAATTATTGAAGAATTCTTTAATATATGAGTTCTCTTGTTCAACATGATGCAGCTTTCAACATGATGCAGCTTTCAACAAAAAGGAAATGGAAATAACGAAAGTCAAAACACTTGCCATGTGTTTCAATTTGAATTAATTATTGCCATTCGACATGAGAACACAGCGAGCGAGGTATGCATTTCCAATGTATACATTGACATCGAATCTTGTATCACAACTTTTAACAAAATATGCCATTCCCATTCAACACCACAATCAGAATATTCCACATTCAAATACGAACGCAAGAAAATTACCTTCGCTTCTTCTTTACCAGGAGTCACCATTCACCATTGGCTATGGCAGCATCCACCCCCTTCCTTATTCTTCTTTCGATAGCAAAGCGCAACCAACAGAGCGTACAGATAGCTATACAGCATCAGGAGCCACTGCTGGTACGAAATGCAATTGAAGAAAATTTAAATATTATAAAAAATCGATATTACCGCACCAGGAGTGACAATGCCACTTGGTTTGGGGTTTGGCCACTTTTGTCGCTTTACACATTTCTTCAATTTAAATTTCATGCAGTATGCAAATGGACCGCACACTTTAATCGATCCGGAATCGAAGAGGTTATTTCCCTGGAGTAAATCATTGCGAAATCGATTTCCTTCCTTCCTTGCCTTATCATCGTCCAGTTTTCAAGTTGTTCCTTCTCTCTTATATTTATGTATATTTTAGTTTTTTTTTTTACTTTACTTTTCTTCTGCTGTGCTTACTTCGTTCTTTATGTTTTAAGAGACATGGACCGATGCCACTAATTCAGTCAGTATATACTGGTTCCGGAACAATCGAATAACTTATTCAAAATGCGTTTTGCATTCGAAGATCCTGGCTACACAGGGTAGGAGAAAAATGTATGTCCGCCACTCAAGAATGAAGCGGATGAACGGGACGAAGTAAGTGAAAGAAATCGAGACTCAGCCTCGAATGGTATCGCTTGAAAAGGGATGAGACCAGACCAGTAACAGTGTATTCAAAAAGTGTTTAAATTAAATTTCAATGTTGATGGGATGATGTTCTTTTTACTTGCGATTATTCGTAGGTATGCAGCAAGTTCTATAAGCAAGTCGTTTGCGGAAAAACAAAATCGAGATAACAATGAAGATTTTCGATGACAGAGAAGTTGGATATAGTATTTATGATGAGATAGATGATTTTTACGTCTGGACGTTGTCTTGAAAACGAGTCACACAATTTGTGTGATACTCATGTGTTTTACATGCATTGGGGGTGAGTTTTAAGGAATGTCAAAAAAATGGGACTCCCTCTTTATGCTGTTTGCTCCCATTTGCTCTACAATCCTGTTTGATTTGGTTCCAATTTTTCTCACGTCTTAATCTTCTTTCCCCTTTTATCCTTTAAATTGTCGAATCTTCAAACAAGGACACTCTGGGGCTTGAAATATATCACCATTCAATACGACAAAAGTCTACCAGTTGGAGAGTCTAAAGAGAAAGATACACATCTGTAAGTTCAAAGCGAATTCTATTGTTTACTTTGTTTCAATTACTACTTCCGCTTGTTCGACACACCAAAATGGATCCGCTATCTGTCTCCTTGAAAAAAAAAAATGGAGGCGAAACTTTGACGCGATTTCCCGCAGAATAGTTTTCTATAAAATTATATAGCGCCGCTGTAAGCATGTAAAAGGACGAACATTTTCTTATTTTTTTCTCTCGTACGTATCCTGATTGCTTTGTTTGAACTCTCTCCTTGCAATTTTCTGGATCAGTTTGTTTTTTCGTTCTTTTTTATTTTTGTCATTTGTTTCTTCTCTGAAAGGCAAGAGTGAAGAGTTTTAGTTGGAAACAGAAATACTTTTGGTTTGATTGGAATGTTTTTGTTATTTCGTCTCTTTTTTGTTTGTTTCGTTTTACTGACTGACTGTTTAAATGCTGAAACTAATACACAAGTTGGAGTAATTTGAACAATCGAGTAAGTGACTTGTAGTTTTCTTTTGCCTCATTGGAGACGAGTTTTAATTAAACGAAGAACTTCTGTGGAAAATAGTAAGAATTTTGGTAAATGTTTTTGCGTCTTTAATGCGGAAAATTTAAACATTGTTAGTCAAGAACTAAGGAATGTGTTCTACAGGTGAAACTTGGTGACATTTCTCATTAAAAAACAAAAAAACTCAGCCAAATGAAGAACTTTGTTTGGTTTGTACTTAGCTCTTCAAAGCTTTATCTAATATTCTGGGAGGTTTTTTTTAAACGTCTTCGCCGGATATTAGAAAGTGTTTGTCTTCATTCATTCTCAGAAGGGTGGTATCTTCGATGAAGGAATCCGGCGTTGAATTCTTATTACACTTTTCTACCTTCACAAACTATTTTCTTTATTTAAAAACTAATTTCACATCTTAGACAACGACTTCGGAGAGTCATCTATTCTCATTTTGCTTTTTCCTTAAATGGAGATTCCGTCATTCGCGTTTTTCATGTTAAAATATTTAAAAATGGGTAGGAATTTTTAATTTTCTCAGAGCAACGAAAGGCTTTCCGGAAAATTTATAGCCATTTAATGGAATTTAATATCGTATGCAGTGATTAAAAGATTACTCACTATTTCCTTTGGAAGATGTTAAAAGAATACTTTTTTTAAAGACGCGTCTACGAAAAAGGGACAAGTTATGATAGTAATAAGCACGCATTCCAGGTGGGTATTTAATTATTCTTCTAATACAGGTGCTGTCATGGTGCTCGCTATTTTTTCTGGATGAAAATAGCAAACTAACATTATGCTAAGCCTCTGTTTTTTCCTGACTTTTATGACAGGGTGAGAATTTTGAGAGAAGCAATATTACTTTCAATTATTATGTTAGTTTAGTTTGGCTAGTTTTGAACTTATCAGCATCTTGATTCAACAGGGTTTTTCTGGCTTAAATTACTATGGATTTCTTTGGAAATTCAACCCTCTACCCTCACTATGATTTTCAAAAAAGCTATTTCTTTATTGTTACGTTTTTCAAAAGTATAATTTTATAAAATTCAAGCAGTCTAACTTTGCTTTTGGGTGACGTTTATGTACCTACCCTAGCCTCTAATGAGACGATTTTTGTTTAAGAACATTTTAAAGAGGTTCTTTTGGGAAATGCCATCTCCAAAACTATTAAACCCAATCTTACCAATGGGACGCACGAACTTGCGATTGTGTTCTAAATACATTACCAAAATATTAAGGCTGAGTAAATGGTTTTAGTATTTGCTCTAAATATATTTGGTGGTTTCAGGGTTGCCAACTTATTAATTATGAAAATTGACTTAAATCACGCAAAATATTAAATAATCCAAAGGTTTCAAGCAAAAATCTAGAAGCGTCATTCTTTTGCAGTTGTTAATATACAGGGTGTCCGTTATTTGTGTATTATTCTTTGGGGTGTGATTCTTGGTCGTATTCTAAGAAAAAAATTGTTTGACAGTAAAGCTCGTTTCTCAACTTTGACATCACTTTTTGACAATTTAAAAAAAGGCTAACTTTGGTGTACCCTGACCTGTGTTGAATTCGATATCTCTGTAAATATTGATGATAGAGACCTAATCATAGTCTTAATTTTTTGTAGAAACACCCACAATGAAGTTCAAAAACGGGTTCTGGCATGCATTCAAAACGAAGAAGGGCTCTTTTAGCACTTGTTATAATTGTATTTGTATTAAGTACATAAAAAAAGCTACTAAAAGTGCCCACATTATTGTTTTATTCAAACAAACCTCAAAGCTAAAATTTTTTTTTTTTATTTTACCCGTTTTGTATTTTTTCAAGTATCATAAAATGTATGGGTTTTTGAGTGCACTTATTACTCAGTTTTTTTTTTTTTTGTTTATTGTTTTGTTCATCTGTAAAAAATAAAGAAACTTTATGTTTATCAGGCATTTACTGAAAAAAAAATGACCTCATAGTCAAAACTTTGTTTCGGGAAGAAAATTTGAACGGCACTTAAAGTTCAAAATCTGGTAACCCTAAGACTATGGAAGCTCAACTTAAATACAGTTTTAAAGGCTGTTATTTCTACAAAAAATTAAGTCTTAGATTAGGTCTTTATCATCAGTATTGACAGAGATATCGAATTCAACACAGGTCAGGGTACACCAAAGTTAGCCTTTTGTTAAATTGTCAAAAAGTGATGTCAAAGTTGAGAAACGAGCTTTGCTGTATAACAATTTTTTCTTAGAATACGACCAAGAATCACACTCCAATATGGATAATACACGAATTACAGAACACTCTGAAAGTTGAATCAAAATCGTTAGAGCAATTTTCTTAAAAAACGGCCTTTTATTTTTCGTTTAAAAAAAAAGAAAATACCGTTTTGAAAGTATTCAAAAAAATCTAATTTTTTTTTAAATTAATAAAAATTTCAAAACTAAAAATTTTCCAAATGTTAATATGCAATATTTCTTAAGCATCTTACGACTTAAATATAAAATATCATCAAAGTGTCAGTAATTAACTAGGAAAGTCGGTTTTGAAAAAAGAGGTTCTATGGGGAGTACCGTTTTCAGAAAATAATTCTCCATAAAATCGAAATCGTTAGAGCCGCTTGAATGAATGAGTATTATCATTTAGGTTGTATGACAGGTACCGTTATTTCAAGACCTAGAGACTCAATTCCAAAAACTCCTTTGTAGGCTGCCCCACAGACCCTAACTACAAAATTTGGAAAAAAAAATCGGTCAAGCGGTTCAGGCTGTATATCCAATTATCCATATACACTAGAGTGGTCCTTAAAGTGGTTAGGTCGGAATTTTAATGAGTGCACCCCCCACAAATGTTGCAAATAAATAAAAAAAATTTTTCCCAAAATTTCACCCCCCTATCTCAATTTTAACACGTGCCGCCGGACCTGCACTTTTTTCCATATGAATTACATGTGATTTTTTTTAAGTTTTAGTTTTTATTTTTTTAAGCAATATACATAGCACCAAAGAATCCGGTCACTATTTTTTTCTCATCGGAAAAAATTCTACTTTTTTTTAGGAATTTTCCCAACTTCGAAAAACAAAATGGCGAAACAAATATGGCGGTAAATTAAATTTTTCAGACCGCCATATTTGTTTCGCCATTTTGTTTTTCAAAGTTGGAAAAATTCTTAAAAAAAAGTAGGATTTTTTCCGATGAGAAATAAATCGTGACCGGATTTTTTGGTGCTATGTATATTGCTTTTTATAAAAAAAACCAAAACATAAGAAAAATCACATGTTATTTATATGGAAAAAAGTACAGATCTGGCGGCACGTGTTAAAATTGAGATAGGGGGGTGAAATTTTGGGAACATTTTTTTTTATTTATTTGCAACATTGGTGGGGGGTGCACTCATTAAAATTCCGACCTAACCACTTTAAGGACCACTCTAATATACACAGACATACAGACAGACAGAATTGCAAGACTCACATTTTTGGTATTCTCCATCATCACAATGTCATGTTTACTTGTTCTCTCAAAATCTTTTTTCTGCACGAATGCAAAACTTGCCTATAGTACCTTTAATGTTTAATCGTAAGTAAACCGGGTCCAATTTTTCAGATTCATGTTTGTGATCTAAACGGTTAAAAGCATTCGTCAAAATATCCATTTTTTGCCCGTCTAAAAAGGGGAGACCCCTCAAACTAACTGGCAATCACGACTTAACTATGCAACTCGTGATTTTCTCTCTAGATGAAAAAAAAAAATTGAAGTTCTAATACCGTCATTTCTATAGCTGTAAGCTCGTGTGGCTTTTGTTCTATTTTATTCTTTTAAGATTCTTTCAAGAGGCATTTACTTTCGACGGTTGGCATTACAGTTCGGATGAACATTGGCCTCAACCAACATCCATCTTTTGCCAACAACTTCAATTTCACCCAGCTCTCTTTAGTTTTGCACTCTAAGCCGGTTGAGGTTTTCTTTTAAGTAAGATGAGGTCTGCCACTTTCGAAACTTTCCTGCAATACTCCTTCGAGGTCCCGTCGAGCCGCAGCTTTGATGTCCAGCCGCTTTACATGTCTTAACCTTCGGTCGTAGTCTCGCAATGCGTACTTTTCTAGCTATGTTCATGTCGTAGTACAGCTCATGCGGTTCGTTGTTGAATCTGCTCCTCCAAAAAACGGTTTTCACATTCAAGCGAAATAATATACTCTTAATCCGTTTTTTTTTTGCCGCTTGGTGTTCGAATAGTATTGTAATGTACATCCAATGGAAGGCGTTGCACAAAAATATAATACCCGAAAGAAACAGTGTGTAGACCAATAGATTCACACAAACGACGATTGGGAAGAGTTTTCCTATAAACTGCTCTAAACTGTTAGAATGTTCTCGTGATTTCCTGTATACTGTTCGAAGCTGCTGGAATGTTCTCATATGTGGTACTATGTTTTGTTAACACTATTTCCTCAATATGGGCTCATTCATGAACCTTTCGCATAGGCTTTCTATCATACCCGTATTTTATAAACCTTTTTGAAGAGTTCAGATTCATCTTTCCAGACTAGTGTCGACAACAGCTGTGAAATATAAAAATTCATCTTTCGAAAACAAAAAGATTTGGGGGGCGTTCAACAATCTATCGTATCCGGATAGCTTGTTGTCGTTGCTTACGTGTTAAACTTTTAGCAGAGTCACAAACCCATTTCTACTAAAAAGCTATCTAAATAGGGCTTCTTAAACTTTTTTTATTCACAACCTCATTTATGATTGCGAGTTTCCTGGCGACCCCATATAAATATGAAAGAAAGATAAATAAATATTTTCTGTTGATTTATTTACTAGGTAACAATTTAAATGTACATGTGTATGAAAAGATATAGTATTAGAATTCATTTAGAAACATACAAAAAAAAATAAAAGGGAGTTCTGATCGTCTTAGTTCGCTCGAAAATATTCGAACGCAGTCGTTGAGTGGTAAGTATTAATTTTAAATTAAATTAATGAGATGGATGTGCCTGTTTTTTATTGCATAGCAAATTAAATCTTGGTGGAATGTTTGACACTGCTGAACGTAAGACCTCTTCAACATTTTTTAGCGATGAACGATATTCGGATTTAATATGTGTTAAAGCCGAGAAAGTGACATCACATAAATATGTGGTGTTGAATGGCAGGAGAACATTTAAAGCCATATCAGCGATTGTAGGAAATTCAGTTCTAGATCCGATCCAAAATTCAGTCAAGGGCTTTTTTCAAATTGTAGTTTTAAGTTTGAGTCACTCGAAAGCTCAGCAAATTCCTCTTGAGTTTAAGTGGCAGGTGATCAATCTCGCTTAAGCCAATCCAAAACGGCTTTTGAATCCAAGCTACCTTTTTGAAATCAATATTTAATATAAAATATGAACGGAACTGTATTTCTAGCGCTTTTAAGTGATCTACAATAATTTTTGTAATTACTTTGATTGTTGTTGTGGCACACGACAGCGCATTTGATGTATGTATTTTATATATTTGGATATTTGCTTGTCGAGTTGAAGGAAATATAAAAAAAAAAACTTTAATTTTTTTTTGAATTTATTTCAGCATAAGAATCTTTTAAAACGCATGGGAAATCGAAAAAAATTAGTTATAATCGTCTAAAAATGATATTTTGAATGTTTTTCTTTTTGCAAAAGTCGAATTTTAATATTTCACAGCTGTTGTCTGCAGCAATCTGGAAAAAGATATCTGGATCGTTCAAAAAGATATCCAAGATACGGCTATCCGCTTAGATACCTTTTTGAACAATTTAAATATCTTTTTCCTGATTGCTGCAGACAACTGCTGTGAAATATTAAAATTCGACTTTTGCAAAAAGAAAAACATTCAAAATATCATTTTTTTCCATATTCCATTTGATTAAGAGGTTAGTAGAAGATAAGGATATGAACTTAAGAACATTTTTGAAATGCAAGAAATTGGGTGAGTGATGGAAGGTGTCTGTGCATTTGAACTTTCATTTCTTTCAACTAATTTCTATTGTTGAGCGGTCTTAATTCTTCATCGTTATTACGTTCCCGTCTGGCGTTGCCTAGCACATAAGGTTTTAAAATTGGAACCATTGAAGGGGTTTCCCTGGAAAGAAATACACAAGGCAAAAAAATTTGGATTTACTCAATAGCTTTCGAAACGTGGAGGAAATGCATGAGTATATTTAGTATATTTAGTTATAAGTTATATCTTTGAGTTTGTATACATAGAGGAACCATGCTAGCTTGCGTTAAGACGTCGATAGATGTCACCAAGTAAATAAATCGACATTTGAAATTTCAAAGCAACAGTTTTCTTGTGCATTTCTCCATTCCCATGACGTTTTCCCTGTTTCCCTTTTCTGCTGCCTTTTTTTTAGTCAAATTTCTGTGGAGAGCATTCCCCCAAAAATTTCAAATGCCGATTTTATTCACTTGGTGACATCTACCGACGTCTTAACGCAAGCTAGCGTGGTTCCTCTATGTATACAAACTCAATGGTTATATGTAGGCTCAGAGCAAACTATCTGAGAATAGTCAGGGTCAAGCCCTTCTATTAAAAAAGAGCAAGATACGTGCCTTTGTTTATATACAAGAAATTTCTCTTCTTTTTTGTTTCCTTCTCCGTCTCTTTCTTGTTCTTGTTCTTGTTCCTGTTCTTGTTCTTGTTCTTGTTCTTTTTCTTGTTCTTGTTCTTGTTCTTGTTCTTGTTCTTGTTCTTGTTCTTGTTCTTGTTCTTGTTCTTGTTCTTGTTCTTGTTCTTGTTCTTGTTCTTGTTCTTGTTCTTGTTCTTGTTCTTGTTCTTGTTCTTGTTCTTGTTCTTGTTCTTGTTCTTGTTCTTGTTCTTGTTCTTGGTCTTGTTCTTGTTCTTGTTCTTGTTCTTATTCTTGTTCTTGTTCTTGTTCTTGTTCTTGTTCTTGTTCTTGTTCTTGTTCTTGTTCTTGTTCTTGTTCTTGTTCTTGTTCTTGTTCTTGTTCTTGTTCTTGTTCTTGTTCTTGTTCTTGTTCTTGTTCTTGTTCTTGTTCTTGTTCTTGTTCTTGTTCTTGTTCTTGTTCTTGTTCTTGTTCTTGTTCTTGTTCTTGTTCTTGTTCTTGTTCTTGTTCTTGTTCTTGTTCTTGTTCTTGTTCTTGTTCTTGTTCTTGTTCTTGTTCTTGTTCTTGTTCTTGTTCTTGTTCTTGTTCTTGTTCTTGTTCTTGTTCTTGTTCTTGTTCTTGTTCTTGTTCTTGTTCTTGTTCTTGTTCTTGTTCTTGTTCTTGTTCTTGTTCTTGTTCTTGTTCTTGTTCTTGTTCTTGTTCTTGTTCTTGTTCTTGTCTTACTTGAGTCACTCACTTATTGCATCTAACTTACCCAGTTTCTCTTGAAACGTCCGCAGATACTTGATTCAACATATTTTCAATCGTCAACTTTTCGTCGCGTTGAGAGTTCTCTTCAATGGCGTTGCACAATTTTTCAATGAAAGGACTAGGTTCATCATCTTTCCAGTTGTGTCCTAAAGCACAACCTATTTCAATAGATAGAAGAAATTGAAACTGTTACTCATATTTAAACAAATTCCATACCCGTCGAAGTTGCATAATACTTCAATTCCATTCCGGGATAGAATTTCCTGCAACGGTTAAACGTACGCTCCATACAGTCTTCCCAATATATAATCGTTTCATCGCCAGGAACTCGATTAGTTTGTTGTATGCAAAATCGAAGTTTCCTGCTGAGAGTCTTGTTTCTGGTTATCTCTGTTAGCAGGTGTCTATTGAAGTGAAAATATTCACCGTCCTCCATTCTCCAAGTATATTCGTCATAGTTTTCATTGTCTAGTAAGACAATGACGATGTAGTTGAAGTTTGTGAAATCACCTGCAACAACTTGGAAACAAATTGATTTTTAGTATGCAATGTAATGTCAAATACGAGCTGTATAGATACATAATATGCACTCTGAAGCTATCTATTGCAGTCACACTTCGTCTAACGGGCTAAACTAAACAAACAAAGGAGTATTTGTTTTTATTGCCTCGAAAGACTTGGCGCCTAACAAGTTTATGGACTTAATTCTAGTAGGTTCTATATGCAAAATATGAATTTAGATTTCAGCCTGGGTTTGGCCTGCAAGTCTTAGTGTAAAAGCAACATGCAATGGCCTCAAGACGAATCAACCGAACACAATTCATTTTTTTTATATAAAACTACAAATCATTCATTCATATATGGTCACGTACTCCCTTTCACAACATTTATCAAATCTTTTAGAGTTTTGCCTTCGACTTTGATTTCGGACACCACACACGATAGTGATTGGAATGTTTTTCTTAGCAACTCCACATCTTTTGCATTGTTCGCAATTCGATTAAAAATATAAACATTTGAAAGCTCCTCGCTCTTTTGTCTTGTCAATAGATTTCCCATTTTGTACAGAAACGTGATTAGTTAGCTAATTGTTTTCACCAAAGTCAACATGCACAGAGTCTACGATAGAGCTTTAGTTTTTGTCGTCATATCAGACGCTACACAGAAGTGAATTTATAAATTTAAACAAAAATGTGATAATATTTACAGGCAGTGATAGACTGCCACACCTTTTCGAAATTGTGCGAAATCTATTGAAGACTGTCACGAACTAATCAGTTTCATTTTCCAATGCAGTTCAAAAACTCACTTATTTACTATTAAGTTGCAATATGAAAGGTATGTATAGGTATGAAATGATCAATGAATGACTCCCCGTTCATTGACAGCGGCTATCTTGACAAGACTGTCTCCCTCTTTTTTAGAGATACGTAGATAATGGTTAGCTAGCTGAAAGCTGAGTGCTATTGTTAAGTAAAAAGCTTAACCTTTTTTTCGTTTCTCTATTTTAATTTTAAAATGTTGACTGCTGTCAGGGCTTCCACTTTGTGTTAGTATAATGTGATCTTGTGCTATGAAAGCCTAAAAGCTTTCTGTGTCTGAAATAAGTTAATACGCTTAGATAAGATCAATTCAACTCAATGAAAGCTCCCTGCAAATGGTTTATCGTTATCGCCAAGCAATTCTCTCACGAACTTTGATTTTGAGTATCAAAGTGGGAAAATGAAAAAGCTTTTTTTCAGTGCATGGGCTTCAAATAAAAAAAAAAAAAAAAAAACTGCATGAGTGGAATAATTATTTTGAATTTATAAAGCAAAAGCAAATCATGTACATATGATTTTTCGAGTTGAAAATATGTGGTGGGGCAGTCGCTCTCTTTCTCTCTAAATTCTGACATAGAAACTGAGTATTTACTTTGAAATTTTATTTTTGTCATTTCAGATTTTCGAATTGGATATCGAAATACGAAATGAACTTTAGCGAGATTGTTAATGCGGGTGAGTAATAATAAGATGACACTTCAATATCTTTCTAATGTTTCGCTCTTTTTTGCGCTTGGTGTGTATTGTGTTGTGTGTTAAACTTTGTCGACGTAGTTTAGGCGTCTTTTTTACGGAGAACTCATAAGGTGTGTTTCTTCACTTTCTGGGTGAAGATTGGGAAAAGCGCGGGAAAATTTGGGCTCTAGCTTTTTAATATTGTTTTTGTAATCTCCATTCGATAGTGAAAAGTATACGCCTTTAGGATGTTTTAAAGATACAGACCTTTTAAGGTTTTGCGGGTTTGATACACGTGACCGTACCGCATATAGTTACCATATGAGTTTTTTTTGGTAAAAGTGGATGGCCCTTGCCTCCCACAACAACCTCCAAGTGCAAACATGTGGCGGTCACGCCCCCAGAAAAGTTACACCCCCCCCCCCCCCCCATTTCATGAAATTTGATGAATTTGATAAATTTTATAAAATTTACAGGAGTTATTTCGGCGTGGAGAAAAGTAGGAAAGGGAAGGAGATGTCCCCCACAATAGCCTCATAGTGCAAACACGTTGTATTTACCCACCCCCTCAAAAAAGTTATACCCCCCCCCCCCCGCCCATGTCACGAAAACTGCTGAATTTAATTCATCAGCACAGGATTTTTTGGGGATGGGAGAAACATGGTGGAGGGTGCCCCCCAACAACTTCAAAGTGCAAACAGATGGCGCCCAACCCCTTAAAAATTTTTTTATTTTAATAATAATAGCCAAAAATTCGCGCGAATTACCGTTTTTTTTTTTTTTTAAACGAACACCTGCAACTTTAAGCGTCTGATCTTTATCTATACTAATGTCAAATACTTGTTTCAGAGGAAACTGCTTTCTTTTAAACTAAAATAAAAAATCAGTGGTTATTAAAGGAATTTGGGGAATCAAAATGTTTTCTCCTTTTGTCGTTCAAGTCATTATTAAAACTTTTATACTGCCTCAGCCCAGATGTGTAATTTGTAGCTATGTACAATTCTAGATTTCTCATTATTAAAATTGGAACACCAACTTTCAGTCTTAGCTTTTTGTAAGGTACTCCTGATAATTTTAAGGTATTGAGAAACTCTTTAGTGTATGATTTGAATTGGTCTGTCTTCATAATATTGTCTACTGATAGACATTCGACAAGATCCCCCACCACGTCTGTCACAATTTATTTGTTTATATGATTAACTATCTCACTAGTCTGTGCCGAGATCGGTCTTTCACACCGCCATTCCCTACGCTCAGAATGGAACAACATAGGTGTACATATCGCTGCATGTAAACTCCTACTTAGACAATACGCTTCAAGGATAACAAACACTAGATGGACTGAGTGTAACAACTGCCTTGCAACCAAAAAAGTTTGGCCTTGTGTAGACTCAAAACGCTCGAAGAGTTTGTTAGCTCTGAACCGCCTGTATCTAGATTCTACCATAGGTGTTCTTACGGGACACTGTCTAATAGGGAGACACGCCAAAAGACTTGGTGTGTTTTCCAATGATTTCTGCAGAAGCTGCATGGACGAGGAGGAGGAAGAAACCGTTCAACACCTTCTTTGCTCATGCCCTGCACTACTTCATAGGAGGAAAACTCATCTCGGTGAATTCTTCTTCGATGATACTAGCGACTTAGCTTACACAGACCCCAAAAGTCTTTCGAAATACATTAAAAGTTCCGCGTGGTTCGACTAGCAGGTGATTAACCGGCTAGTCCCGTAATGGAAGATTAATAAGTGATCAACTCATTAATCTTACATCGGGTTTCTGAGATCAGTAGGTGATTAACTTGCTGATCTCTGTGGTATCACAATGGGCCCTTGCGGCCTAAGTGTGTCAGGCAATGTACTCATTGACTGACAGCCACTTCCACCTAACCTAACCTAACTGCCATTCCCGATTACCAATATTTATTTGAAGATCGAGAAAGATATTTCTTCTCAGGTCAACTGTGTTATCGACAGTTTGACAGATATCACCTCACGATGAAAGATCTTTTGAAATCGGTCCGGTAGTTTCTAGGTTCTCGTTATCGTTGCCGTTGCCGTACGAATATAGTGATAACATATCCAGCCCATGTCTTTCCTCATGCTATACACCAGTTGTCCCCAAACTATATTGAGCAAGAGACCCCTCTTCCAAAACGAACTGCTACCCTAGACCCCCATAGCCAAATTACATTGAAAATCATGTCTCGAATTTTGTACTTGCGCTTGTGTGTACGTTAAAAGGGAAGTTTTGCAGTCGTGCAGATTGAAAATTTTGGAATAACAGTAAAACATCGATGATCAAGAATACAAAAATTATTATTATTGAAAGTTTTTTAAAAACGTGCTCTTAATCGAGAAAAAACGGTTTCTTTTTTTCGTCAAAATGTTTTCAACCACACTTAAGCATTTTTCAACCAAATATGATGATGGAAAAGCAATGAGAATTTTGAATGAGAATGTTTTTTTGAATGCAGTATATCGAGTTTCAATGCTGCGCTGATAGCTTCTGATAGACTTCATTGAACTTTTGCTTAAGCTCCTCGTCAGTTTTGAAGGTGATCGACTCTTATTACATTACATTATTACATTGGCTTCTTCCATGGGTGTCATACTGTGTCGTCTTGAAGGTTTCTGATGATACTGACAAATGTGGAAGATGTCAGTATTCTTTCCCGCTTAAATTTTGTTTATAAAGAATTAATTTTCATACAAACGCCGATATAATTAATTTTGTTTTGATCAAGTTCAGATCATCAACCTTTAGCTGCAAGTTGACTTTGTTGAACTTGCCAAAAATATTTACTAAATGACTAATAGTAAATATCGGTCATTCAATTCTTCAGATTTTCTTCCTGAATCCTCCCTCTCTTCAGTACATTCTTCGGCAATTTCTGACAGTACTTTGTTATAAAAGTCCTGGGCATTTTTTGAAACAGTAAAGAACTTCATGAGTTTCTTGACATCAGCCAGATTTTCAAGGAACACTTTGTTTATGATGTAGCTTCGTCAAGTAAGCAATTTTCAAAAAATAGTTCACAATTTCTTTTTAAAATGGATTAACCATAGTGGGGAGGCCGCTGAAGGTTTTATTCGCTGATTTGGTAATTTTTTGGTCTGGTTTTTCGTACCTTATTGCCATTGTCTGACTTGTGTTGAAGATTTGACTTAATGAGCTTCTTAGCGTCCTCTTATAATTCACGACAGCCTAGTCCTTTCCGAAAATGACTCTGCCATGATTCTTAAAAACAGTGCTGTAATCTTCTGGTGAAGTGATGATTTCGTTCTCCTTATATGCAGAGTGTCCCGTAGCTCGTGTTACATACTCTGGCGTATGATTCCTCGTCATATTCAGCACGATGGAGGTAGGGTCCATCTCCCTCCATTTTAGGCAGGAAGGACAATTTAATAAAAATTGACATAACTTAAAAAAAAATATCCGAATATTATCGAGGCAACCTTTTGAGCTATCAGTATAATCTTTTGGTTTGTTTATTAAGCCAGAATTGAACTTCGAATAAAAATTTCTTTTTATATTTGGACAAACTGCATATGGGGTTTCCTGCTTTTTTTGGGCTTCTTCAAAAATGTGAAACACTATCAAATGCTCTCACTCGACTCCCCTTATTTGTACCGCTTTTGACGGACCTGCAGCATATTAGTAGTATCGAAAAATTATACCTGAAGAATGCAAAAAAGTATGCATGTACCTTCTAACAGGTCATAAGATAGTACATATATATTCTGAGAAAAGTAGCATACGTCACCATTCAAAAACTTGCTGAAATAAAGTAAATATTTTTTAAACTACATACTTACCAACAGTTATTTCCCGATAAAAAAGGGTTGGGATTGGAACCGAAAAACCCAATAAAAATGTAATTATGTACATAAACTACCTGTTTGTTGAAACAGTACTTAGGTACGAAAAGAAATTAGTTGGGTTTTTTAAAGTGCAACAATACTGCTTATCATTCTTATAATAAAATGGCAAAAGTAACGAAACACTATCTCAAAAGTTTTAAGTACGAACTTTTCTAAAGGGGATCAATAGCAGAACTTTTCGACCCCCAAAATCAGATTTCGTTATTGCCGACCCCTTGGAAACTGATATCGACCAGTTTGGGATTCACTGCTCTAGACTATATCTGTACAAAATTTCACTTAGATCGGTCCAGTAGTTTAGGCGGGAGATGGTAACATAGAAAGACGGACTGACAGAGCTACTTTCGTTCATATTATATAAGTAGGGACTTCCGTTCCGAAAAATTAATATTTATATTACTCGCGAATAGTGTAGCACTCTAACCTTGGAAGAATTTTTGAAGTCGATGCTGTAGTTTACAAATTCCCATATACGTACCCGTTCACGTGGGAATATAGGAATAAAATATATACCTACCTCTGGTCTAAGACAAGCAATTGCCTACCATGGCGTATTGGGAAGCATGTTTGTTCAAACTTCGAATCTTAGAAACATTACCCTGCTTTAATACGGATATCTATTAAAGGGCTTTTAAGAGTAATTGAACTGGCATGAAAAGTCAACTACTCGTTCGGAACCGGTCGAATTTTAGGCCCTAGAAATGCTTTAGGCTTCGAGAATTCCAAAGCTTCGTTGTGCCACCCTATTTATTTCTTAAGAACAACACAACAATACACAAAATGCCTTCAGTTGAACTTAATTCAAAAAAATAATCTAAACACAATTAGGAAACATCCGTCATCTTTCCAAAACAACTGGCACTGGCACTTGACTAGCCTAGTTACTCAATTCAAATCGCCGCGAAATAACAAAAACAAATTATTCATTCCCAAACCTGTCATTAATTGCATTGTACAATTCTTGTTTGAAACAATGCTGCAGTAATAGAATAAGTACCTCCAGTAGGTGTTGTTTGAAAGTGCATTCGCCTATATCGCACTTAAGCACGAACCTAATTTTTTAACTTCACGATAGGCACATGCTACGTATGCAGTGTACAGCCTGGTCGGTCCCTGGTACAGTGTTCCACTGAAAAGGAACTCCCAAAAATCAACTTCAACATTTTCGTCTAATGGAAGGCAACACGCGATTAAAGCATTTCACGCCAATAGACGAGCCGTCAAGAATTAAACAATTTTCTTTCGTATTTTCTTTTTTTTAAGTTGACATTTGATGTTGTTGCTTTTGTGTTGTCCCTGTACCTTGTTGATCGGAATGAATAATAATCTAAACGAATAAATGTTTTTTACGCCTCCAAAAATACTGCAGTGCTGTTGGTAATGGTAGTGATGCAGTAGCTATTTTTAATGAACTTGATTTTCCAAGGGATTGACAGGTTATGAACAAAATGACAGGCAAGCTAATTGCATTATTGTTCGGAGCCCTGTATTCATAGGGTAAGGTCGTTCATGAGTTTATAACGTTGTGACTTGTGAGGAGTCATTGAGTTCGAAGTATTTTTCAAAACAATGTTGAATGCTCGGAAAGGCTACAAGGCAAGGAATGGACTTTACCGACTTGCTCTAAGAGTCCACAGTAAAGAAGGCTTGTCTTATTTTTCTAAAAAATCACATATTTTTCTATTCATGCTGCTGTCGGTTCTTCTCTTCGTCTCAACCGATCAACTTTGCTCTAAAAACAAAGTTTTTATTTAAGTTTATTTGGGAAGATATGTGGTGTGGGAAAATGCTCCCCCAAACCCTACAGTCAAATGCAGCTCCAAACTAACCTATCTTGGCCTAAGAGCGTTGCACATTCGGAAAGCCACACGCGTTCACAACTCGAAGACGTGCCAATCTTTTGTATGTGACATGACCTTCGTTAAGCAAACTTCCTTTGCAACTTGAATACCGCAGATATATGTACGAGTGCATTCTTATGCGGGCAAAGGAAGTTCCATTTTAATTTCAAGTCAACTACCACCTAGTTTCTCATCGATGAGATGGGAAGACATACTCGTACTTATGCACAATCTTTTTGGAGTTCATGCCAAGATTTCATCTGCCAATATTATTGTTCGCATGTTGTGTTTAAGCTGCATCACAGACTGAGTTTTGCATGTTTACATTGTAGTTTGTGTTTTGTCTTCAAAGTTTGGTACTACTCCACCAGCCCCTTCTGCATCTTCGGCATGTCTCTGTCTTTGAGCTTAGCCATATGGAAAAGTTTCATTGGGGAACAATATACAAACACTTTTGAACTTCCGTCTTGGCAATAAAACACAGATAAACATCCACACGTTCACACAAACACATACACACTCACATTTCGAAGTCTGTCTTTGGGAACTTCCTACACGTCTTCGCCAAACAATACTTATGTTAGCCAAGCAACGTTGAGCACAACATACTCAATGTTCACTTGAACCATAAAATATTAGGCGCCAAAGGCTGCAGGATACGCAATCATAAGAATTGATGTAATAATTTAAAGTGTTTCTGTCCGCATGGGTTCTACTACCATATCTCTACGTTCTCCATCCAAATACTCTTTCCACTACCACACTAAAACCCAACCTCCGTATCATACAAATATCGAGGTGGGGACACTTTAGCATTGATTTATCGGATACCCTCTAAGGATATATGTTTCTTGGCAGTTCACTGTACAAGTATATTCTATACGAGAGGGAGTGTAGTGGGCGGTTGATTGGTTTATTTATCATTTTCTTCATATATGAATTATGTCCCGGTTGAGGTATTTTTCTTCTTGCCCTAAGGACCAGTGAAGTGGATAAGATTTTAACACCTCTTCAGTTCACTCAATTTATTGAGATAATTTCGTTTTTATGTCGAGATTTGTCATGCTCTGTGTTTGTAGATGGTGATTGGTGGTTTGTTGTTGGTGAACCCAGATTTTCAATCCATTTGTGTGTTTGAGTTTGAATTCATATTGAAGCAAGATGTGTATATGCCACGAAACAAAGGCAAAGACACAATTATATTGATAAGTCAATCAATTAGTTGATAACAGTTGCCAGATGAAAGTAATGAGTCTCCAGATTCGATTGTTCTTCGATTGTTGTTGTTCAAAGACTAAGAACAGTGTCTTTTTTTTATTATAAGCATGAATGACCTCAGACTGTTTGTCAAGAAAAGAGATTGTAGACTCTCTCTGCCCCGGTTGCTGGTGTAAGTTAAGATATTCAAGATATATGACAAAGCAAGTGGAGTAATGGCGTTAAACAAACAGATTGACAGATGAGGGCAACAAAGCATACATAGGTCCTCGGGGCCGAACGCATTTCAAGTACTAACAACTTTTTCCGATTCTGAATTGCTAAGTGAGAAAGTTCTTTTTATGGCAGTGTTTTAATTCTAGAAAGAATTGCCAATTCTTTGCTAGAATGAGCGGGTAACCGTTGCGTCGCGTCGTCCAAATCTTCGCCCAAAGGGTGAGAAAGACTCAATAGACTTCTTAGCTTCATAAGCGATGCTGAAGAACAGCTTCTTGTGGATTTTTTTTTTTTTTTTTATAATTTGCGCACACACTGGCAGCTTTTCGGTTTCTTCGATGCAGGTACCATTCATGGATAATGGCAATGGGGGAATGTTAAGCTTCAACGACAAGAGACAGCATTGAGTTTTCGAAGCATTGAATTTTACTCGGTTCATAAGACCCCATGATACAATGCTGTCAAGGTCAGAATTCAATGAGCTTATCATACGCAACCGTTCCAGTTCCACATCCGAAGAGCAGGGACGTGAATTTGGGAACGAATATGAAAAGCTGAGGGTCGAGTCGTCAGCAAAACAGTTAAGCGGATTAGAAGTTTCAGACAAGAGATCATTTATGAAAATGAGGAAGAGAGTCGGAGACATAACGGAGCCCTGGGGCACACCAGCGTTTATGAAGTGGGTATCAGACTTGAAGCCATCCAACACAACATGTATTGAACGGTCGGAAATGTAGTTTCTAATCCAACGAAGAAGAGACTCATCGATACCAAAACCACGCATTTTCGATAAAAGAGCCTGATGCCAAACTCTATCAAATGCTTTAGAAATATCAAGCGCAATAATCTTACTTTCTCCAAAACAATGCAAAGATTGGTTCCACTTTTCGGTGAAATAAGCCATCAAACCACCAGTGGACCTATTGCTTCGAAAGCCGTACTGACGGTCATTAAGAAGCTTTCGTTCTTCAAGATATTTCATAAGTTGACGGTTAATCAACGTTTCCATGACCTTGGAAAGAAGGGACGTTAGTGCAATTGGACGGTAATTGGAAGGGGAGGAAGATTCGCCTTTTTTAGGGACCGGCTGGACAAATGCAGTTTTCCATCTGCTCGGAAAAATCCCAGCAGAATAGGAAAGATGGAAAAGTTTTTGCAGTGGTTTTGCCAGCGTAGAAGAACACCTCTTCAGAATAACGGCGGGGATACCATCTGGACCAGCGGATTTGTGTATATTGAGATCTTTGAGGACTCTCGCAACCGAGCGAGTTCGGAAAAATATCTGCTTCATTACAGAATTTGTAGACTCAAGCTCAGGTGGAGCCAATATGCTATGAGGAAGTGTCGAGTTGGCAGCAAACTGGGCTGCCAGCAAATTGGCTTTGTCGATGGAGCTGACATATGGAGAGTCATTGAAGATAGCGTTGGGACCGATGACGTGGTCGAGTTCTTAATGTTCTTGACAAAAGACCAAAAGTTTTTACTTCCTTTTGGACACAATAGTATTTTTTGCCTTACTTTTTGGTCATGTAAAAACTTAGCCTTTTTTATTTGAGCATTACAGATATTTCTGGCCCGTTTGAACAAATTTCGGTTTTCAGCAGTAGGGTTGTCTTTAAATTTACGAAAACTACTTTCTCGATCCCTAAT
This sequence comes from Melanostoma mellinum, assembly GCA_914767635.1. NCBI lineage: Eukaryota > Metazoa > Arthropoda > Insecta > Diptera > Syrphidae > Melanostoma > Melanostoma mellinum. Next base: position 177,039,283 of record OU612059.1, on the reverse strand, counting down.
CGCCTCTTTACAGCTTGAATCAAACCACGAATTCTCTTTGGGGATGATACTTTTTGTTCTGTGAGGAACAAAATTTCTCATGCCGTTTAGAATTACGTTAGATATCATATCAGCTGATGCATCAACGTTTCCGTCGAGAAAGCACAATGACCAATTAAAATTTCGAAAGAAATTATTCAGGCCGTCCCAATTGGCTTTCTCGTATTGCCACACAGTTCTTTTAGGGACTTTATCTTTTTCTACCGTGACGGAAAACGAAAAATCTACCGATATGACACAATGGTCCGATTTGCCTAAAGGAGATAATACTACAACCCTGTATTTTTCGGGATGAGAAGTGAGAAATAAGTCAAGAGTGTTGGCCGCATGGCCTTCAATATCTGGAACCCGAGTGGGCTCATCAACAAGTTGAGTTAATTGATTTAACTCAGCGAAGATCTCAACATATTCTCCTTCGGGTGTTGTCTGGCCAGAATGTCGAAGCCAACCTGAATTGTGTACATTGAAATCGCCCGCAATTGCGATTTCAGTGTGAGGATATTGGGAAACAATTCTTATTATGGAGTCAGATAGCGCATCAAACTCGTTAGAGGTTGAATTGCTATCTAAATTGGGGCTTCTATAAATAAAACAATAATGAATGACATGCTTACGGACAGTGAATTTTAACCACATGAAATTAAAGTTCGTATTAGAACAGAGGCCGTATTGTGGTAGAAGTTGGTAAGCAATATCATGTCTAACATATACGGCGAGGCCATGGGAGGAAAAGAATAATGGCACTAAGCTATATCCAGGCAGGTTGAACTCTGAAGGATCAGAACCAACACCCACCTGTGTTTCACTCAGTGCCAAAACAGCTGGCCTGCATTTTGCAGTGTGAGCGTACACAGCAAAGAAATTCGATCGCAACCCCCTAATGTTGCTAAAATCGACCCGAAATTTACCCGACATTACGATTTACAAAAACACACAAAACAAAATATCGAACGCAGACGCTATCTAAGTAAAATCAACAAGTGCAAATCTTATTGGGAAACCAAAAAAAAATTACAAGCGGTGTTATGCCCAGCAAGCAATTTGATTTTGGTTCACCAACGGGATCAACACCGTTGATCTCACTATCCGCCTAGCAAACCCACAGTCTCATTGACTGCACACACCACCCAGATAAGATAAGAAATTATCAAATCGAGCAAATGTGTGCAGACACTGAGTCTGCAAGAGTGGTGTGGGGGAGGAGAAGATAAGGAGGTATGCACTAAGTGTTTGGTCTATTGATGGGCTTTCTTTTTTTTTTTTTTTTTGCTTTGATTAATTTTTGCTGCACTGAATTATTTTTGCACAAGAAACTTGATCACTTTTTCACAGAATGTGTTTTGATCACGGCGCGGCGGAAGATAAATTATTGATTATTGATTTGACGTTTGTTTTATTGTTTTTTTTTTGGTATTTTATTATAAAACGGGGGAATGGATGACGACGAAATTCGGCATAGGTGGCGACAATATTATTGTCATGGTGTTTAGAACGAACGATTTCCTTGAGAGCACTTTACAGAAACTGGACCTAAACTCACGGAAATACTTGACATCACAGCCAATGAAATTGATGAGGCAGTTAAGACCTTGAAAAAAGACAGAAGTGTTGCGCCAGACGAGATATCGTATGAAGTTTGTAAGAAAATGGGATACAACGGGCTTAGATAACGATTCTCATTGTTGAGCTTAAAGGAAGTGAAAGTCTACCTAAGGAACTTTCTTCCAATTGTTAAAAGGTAGAAAGATGCACGAAGTTGTGTTAACTAGTTCGATCAAGTTGATGTCATACACTTTGCTGATCGCTGTTGGGTATTCATTCGACTGTAAAAATAGTAAAGCTGTCTGATTCATTCCAATGTGGGGTTTTACAGGCAAGCCAACAACACATGCAATTCAAAATACAAGGATCCCTAATAAAAACAGAGCAATTTCGTAGAATATTTTTGTAGAAGCGGTTGACTTCGAAAAAGCATTCGACGTCGAGATATGTCATGACGACCCCTCAACAACGAGAAATTCCTGTGGATGATTATGGATATCTAAGACAGAGCAGTGGTCCATATGGTATCACTGAAGCATTCAGAGTCAAAATATGTGTACAGCGTTGAATCATCTGCTCTTTGTTGCATCCACAGATTACCTCCTGGAAGATAAAGTACAGAGCACCAGAGTACTTCAACTAGTCTTTGTCTACAATGAGAGATCATTAGTGAGGATTTTAGATCCCTGCAAGAAACACTCAGTGGATGGATAAAAGTTTTGGAAGGTTGTGGGCCCAAAAACAAAGTATGTACTTGTGTTGCCCATTTTTTAATCCAGACATTTATTTGAATTAGAATGGTCTTCCCGAGTGTGAACAATTTGAATATCTGGGATCATTTTCATTTCATCGAGTTAACGAAGGTTGGATTAAGTGGCGAAAAACTTCGCCGTCTTCTGTTATAAAAAAACATTCCCGAAGCTGGAGAGAAGACCCTCTTGGCGTCGCTGTGGTGCGTCCAACACTCATACGTTTCACTAAGAAGAACACAGAAAAAAGTTTGATGTTAAGATGTTTCCTATGACAGCAGGAGTATAGAAAAAAAAACGACCACGTTGATTTTATACTTATCATATGTTCAAGCGAGAGAACCAGAGAATATCATTCAACGTTCAGACATAATTGCGAAGGAAAAAGAAGAAAGGAAGACCAATTCACTCCTGTTAGATATAAATGCAATGACATTTGCATTTGGTTGGCCTCAAGCATTTAACAATATAAAACTGGGAAACTTGCCGCCTCTTTCTGGGGCGTGTAGCATAAAACTACAAGTCTATAAGCCAAGAAATAATTGTATGTATGTCCATTATACTTGTAGGAGAGCAAAGAAACTTATGTATGATTTTTTAAACCTGTCATAATTCACTTGTATTACAAGTACTTGAAGCTTTGGAGCGAATCACTAGTGTTAGGAAGCAGAGTGGGAAAGTTGTGATGCCTTCGCCGCAAAAAAAGAGGAAGAAGAAGTAGATATTTTATCCCGACCGCGTCTTCAAAAGTGGAATCGTAATCAAGGACTTGTACGCTATTAAGAAAGAGAAAGACATAAACACGAGCCAAGCTAAGACAGCAGTTTATTAGTATATGCAATACGGGACGATACAAAGACAACAAAATGTAATATGCTTGGGTTCTAAATAACAAAGTTTTTTTATATGGGTTGCTATGCTAACCCAGCCCCAAATTTACTCCGGAAACAAAGCGACAGTGGTTTGGTTAGGTTAGGTTGGGTGGGGGGTACAGACACAAGTGGCAGCACCTCACTAGGATCTCTGATATTAGAGATGTTACCCAGTTCGTCGAAGAAGTATTCTCCGAGGGCTTTTTTCCTAGTGTGGGGCCAAGCTAAGAAACTCACAGAGGAAGTGGAATGATCCTTCCTCTGCCTCTTTGTCTTGGCATCCTCTACATAGGTCGGATGTGCTAAAGCCCATTCTCATCATCTGGGTACCCAACGAGTTGTGTCCTGTGAGAATGCTAATCAACAGAGAGAGCCGAGGTCTGCTAAGCTTGAGTAAAAATTCTGTTTTTTTTTTTTTTTGAATTATCTGGCCAAACTTTTTTGGAGACTTGGCATATTTCTAAAGATGGCCACCTGTCATTGGCGGTTCCTAGAAATTTATGTTTGATTTTATTTTTTTCTTGCTCTAGTGGCGTAAGAACTGACGTGTTCGTTTTGCTGGATTCGAGTGCTGACCTGATTATCTGCAATTCCAATACCGATTATGTCACGACGTCCTGGAAAGGTAAGTGTTTGTTTCGCTGAGCAGTCTAAGATTACTGCGACAGCTGTCTACTAATCGGGATTTTGTGATAATGGATGAGATGGCTTTAATGGCCGCCTGACTGTCTATGAAGAAGTCAATATTTTTATTGATCAAGTTTTGCGTATCCAAGGGTTTTGCGACTTCACACATTGGAAGTACTTCTGCTTGGAGGAAGGATACTGCAGAAGTAGGGAAGCTTTATTGATCTATTCATGGTAGGGTAATCTGAGAAGATATCTCACCCTACTTCTTAATCCGTTTTGGAACCATCTGTGTAGACGGAAATGTGATTTTCTTTTACGACCCTGTTTTCCTCCCAGCTTTCCCTTGTCGGAAAGACTGTTAGGGCCTGGATTAAAATCAATATGCGGGGGGAGTAGTCTGTTTGTATGTCTATATTGGTATGGTTCATGATGGTTCTATTGCCTAATATGCCTGTTTTCCATCCAATTATTGCATTGTTTGAGTCGCAGTGCGCCTTTGGTGTAAAATAGTCTACACCGCTCAAAATTTGATTTGCTGAAGTATTTTTTCCCAACCTTTTTATCTTAATATATGTTCAATACCTCGTGAGAGTGCCATTTCTTCAGTTTTGGGGCCACTCTTAATTGTTGATATACGGTGGTTCAACATTGAAGTGCTAGAAACGAGCGAAAATTCGCTAATTCTCCTGTAAGAAAATCGTTCCTTCAATTTTACTTATTCGGGCCGACCGGGTTGAAGTATATTTTTTTGTTTTATTTTTCGAATGTCATCACTGACGCTGAAAAATTTAAATAATTACACGTATCAGACTTCCATTTTTGTTTTATTGCTTTTAAGTTTCTCTTATTTTGGGCTCAAATTTTCACTGAACTCAGGTACAGAAAGACCATAGACCAAAATTAATTGCATTAACCTTTGTACTTTGGTGCTAAAGGTGAACGAATTTAAAATGACTAAGAGACACGTCGATGAGGCAAGTCACCGGTCAAAACCGGTATAAAGATAATTGTCAATTGACACGTACTTTTCTTCAAATGCCGGTCATTTGATTATTCGGTGTGGTGATTTCGTGGTTATAGACCGGGCGCTAGAGGTAAGTGAGTACCGAATTTGGCCAACGGATTTAAGCGAAGAAAAGGTCAAAGAATAATAAAGTGAATCTTGCCGGTCGATTTTTTGGTCCATATTTTTTTTACCCCCTCTTCTCTTATTCGTAAAGGGAATGTAATGAGTACATGATATGAAATCATTTTAATGATTATTATTTTTGTAATAGTTTTTAGTTTTTTGTAATGGTAAAAGTCAGGATTGATTCTTAAATAATAAAAGTAAAGTAAAGCTCGTTTCTCAACTTTGACATCACTTTTTGACAATTTAAAAAAGGCTAACTTTGGTGTAACCTAACCTGTGTTAAATTCGATATCTCTGTCAATACTGATGATAATAGAGACCTAATCTAAGGCTTATTTTTTTTAAGAAATAACAACCTTTAAGACTGTATTAAAGTTTCTTCCATAGGTTTAGGGTTGCCAGATTTTCAATTTTAAGTGCAGTTCAAATTTTCTTCCCAAAACAAAGTTTTGACTTTGAGGTCATTTTTTTAGAAAATGCCTGATAAACATATACAGTCGTATTTATAATCCAATTTCAAAGTATGTCTAACTTTGGACAGCTCTTAGAACAGTGTCCAAGTCCAAATCGTATTTATAAACACTTTCATCGCTGTCTAAGAAATGTCTAACTTTAGACACCGAAATTGGTTGTCTAAACTATGGCTAAAGTGACCATTACTTACTTACTTAAGGTGGCGCTACAGTCCGGGTCGGACTAGGGCCTCAACCAACATGCTTCTCCAGCCAGCTCGGTCCCTAGCTAGCTGCCTCCAGTTTTGCACGCCAAGTTGGTTCAGGTCCTCTCCTACTTGCGTGCGCCACCTGAGTCGCGGTCTTCCTCTACTGCGCCGTCCCTCGGGATTGGATTCGAAGACTTTCCGGGCCGGAGCGTTGGTGTCCATTCGCTCTACATGACCCAGCCATCTAAGCCGCTGGACCTTGACTCGTTTGACAAGGTCAGTGTCGCTGTACAGCCCGTACATTCGTCGTTGAATCTTCTTCTCCATTCTCCATCTATGTCTTATACAGGGACACTTTAGTTGCTCGAGAGAGGACTTTACTACTCAATTGCCTTCTTAGTCCGAAGACCATTGTGACCATTGATACAGCAAAAACAATTTTGTTGAACATGTAGTAAAACACTGTTGAGAGTGTATGATCGAAAAAATTGAGTAGTTTGAGGTGCAAAACACTACTTTCAACAATTCCATTTATAAATTGCACAAATTAGATCATTTTAAGAGATTTGGAAAAGCTGAAACACAAGTTCAAGTCCTACGCCACTCTCTTTCAGAGCCTTATAGTTGTACTCGTATACCAAAACACAGACAATGGTACTGCACGGATACATCATGAACGCTTCCATTCAGTATTTCTTTAGAAGTTGACAGTTTTAAGGGTTGTTTAGACAACTGTTGGAATGCATTTATAAATACAAAATTGGCTATGGCTTGTCCAACTCTTTAGACACCGTATAGCTGGACAACTGTCTAAGGATGTTCTATGCAAATTTTATAAATACGACTGATAGTTTCTTTATTTTTTACAGATGTACAAAACAATAATGAAAAAAAAAAAAACTCAGTAAAGTGCACTCAAAAACCCATACATTTTATGATACTTGAAAAAATACAAAACGGGTAAAATAAAAAAAATAAAAAAATTTTTTTTTGCTATGAGGTTTGTTTGACTAAAACAATAATATGGGCACATTTAGTAGTTTTTTTCATGTATTTTATATAAATACAATTATAACAAGAGCTCAGGTAATGGTGGAGCGATGGTAATGGTGGTACGCGTGGTGTGATGGATAGCATGTCCGCCTGTTAATCCAGAGGTTTGTGGTTCGAATCCCAACAGAGGCAAAGATGTTTTCTCCACGGGTATCGCCTTTCGCGAGGAATTGGGAAGTCCTCCGATAGTATTCATTGCCATGAAAAGCGCTTTCTCGATTAGCCGTTCGGAACCGGCAGAAAATTGTAGGTCCCTTCCATTCCCTCACATGGCATGGTTGTGAGAAATGTGCTAGGCCCAAGGGCTCCTCGCTCTGTTGCGCCACCCTATTTGTTTATTTATTTTTATTTTTAAAGAGCAATGGAAATTCAAGAAGAGCACAACGAAGATACCAGGAACTTTATCCTTACTGAAAATGTGGCACCCCTTAGCCTATAGGAGTCCAATTTAAATACAGGTTCAAAGATTACAAGACTACAAGCAAGACAAGAGTTATCGACAGCAAACACCCACAACGAAATCCAAAAACGGGCTCTGATTCAAAATGAAGGAGGGCACTTGGAGCTCTTGTTATAGTTGTATTTATATAAAATACATAAAAAAACTACCAAAAGTTCCCATATTATTGTTTTATTCAAACAAACCTCTTAGCTAAACATTTTTTTATTTTTTTTTTTTAAGTTTTACCCGTTTTGTATTTTTTCAAGTATCATGAAATGTATGGGTTTTTTGAGTGCACTTATTTATGAGTTTTTTTATTATTGTTTTGTTCATCTGTAAAAAAAAGAAACTCTATGTTTATCAGGCATTTTCTAAAAAAAAGTGACCTCAAAGTCAAAACTTTGTTTTGGAAAGAAAATTTGAACAGCACTTAAAAATCTGGCAACCCTAAGCCTATGGAAGCTCAACTTAAATACAGTCTTAAAGGTTGTTGTTTCTACAAAAAATTAAGTCTGAGATTAGGTCTCTATCATCAGTATTGACAGAGATATCGAATTTAACACAGGTCAGGGTACACCAAAGTTAGCCTTTTTTTAAATTGTCAAAGTTGAGAAACGAGCTTTACAGGACAACAATTTTTTTCTTAGAATATGACCAAGAATCACACCCCAAGGGATAATACACGAATTACGGAGCACCCTGTATAAAAATACCACTTAAAAAAGCAATGTCTTTACGTGAATAGAGGTAGAAACGCACAAAACGCGCAGCAGCGCTATCCTTACTCTTTGGGGGTGGAGGGGATGTGAAGGGAGCGGAAAGGGACCATTATATTGGGCGGCAAGATGTGTTTTGTCATTATTTAGGGTCTCAGCTATAAGAATCCGGTCACAGTTGCCGGCACTCGGATTTTGCATACTACCTCTAGCGCCTGGACTATTAAGCTTTTCTTAAGAACCTAAAATCAATTTTTTTTTTTTTTTTTTTTGACAATTTATGAGTTTGTCAAGGAACCCTGAGTCAAGTAAAAGCAGTAGCCTTTCACAAAACAGCCGAATACATTTTTTCAATATGCCCTCATTAACCATCAAACCATATTTTAGCAGCTTCTGTTTGCTCCCAAAAGCCCCTATTGAATCACCCTTGCTTCTTCACATCTTAAAATTTCACGCGCTGTCAAAATTTGTTGACGTTGAGGGTTTTCAGGCCTTCACATATCACAGCAGACAAAACAAGAGATATGACGTTATGAATGCTTATTCTTCAATGATTGGTGCAATTTCAAGGGTTTCCTTCTTTAAGAATCGTTCGTACGATACTGATGTTCAGAGGTTCATCGGGCATGTTTTTTAAAGACCAAATCTCGCAGATCAGCTGCTGCATTCTCCTTTTTACTAATCTTCTACTACCGACGTCAGGGTCATCTTCATATGTAGATCTATTCGACTTAAAGTTACATCTTTCGCAACCTTAACTTCGTCTAGGTCTCGAGAACGGCATTCTTCTCTAGTAGTAGTCGTTCCAGATCCTCAGAAGTGAAGACTGTGAATTTACCACTATTTTTGATTGATGGTATTAAAGGTCTTTCTTCGAGGTTTGCTCGAATCATGGTAGGAATTATGATTTTTGTTGTATTTTCATGCAACTTTTCAAGCTTATTCATACCATGGCATCTCTCTATTTTTTAAAACAACCGTTTCTGATGATGCTGACTTTCGTTTAAGAATCTGGTGTTCTCTTCATTTTCCTTTCTTCATCGAAACCAACCATTGTTGCCATACGATGAGAAATTCACTTCTTTGGTGCTTTGACTGAGATTGACTTCAGTACTCAAGGTTTTCTTTCCTTGCTGTTAAATTTTATCTAAATTTTTACACGAATAAGGCTTCTTTAACAACATTACATTTTTATGCGAAATGATAACAATCATTATTTTCTATTGGATAGTAAAACGAGTGTTTCCCATTTACAAGCAATGTTTTGCCTCCTTTCCTCTTAGGCAGTTAGTTTGCTTTTCAATACTCGTATACTCTTAATGTAACGTTAACTCTGAAAAGTTAAAGTTTAAACTCCTCGCCAACAATAAAGCGAGTGATACAGACCAAGGAATTTCCCATTCGTATACTTTGCTTCTAATTGCAATGCTCTGCAACTTCACACAGCCACCAGAGTTTCCAAACCAATTTGCAGAATCATGAAATTATTCATTATTAACTACAAAACAGTGTGTATAGCGCTTTGTTTCAAAATTTAAACTAAAAGTCCACAAATTTAAATTCCTGTTATTTTGCAGTGACTTTCGTGTAGAACTGTAGAGCATGTACGGAGTATATGACACACACACTCCCATATGCAATGATGAGGTTTCTAAAATAAGTAAAAGTTTTATTCCAATTTACAAATTCATTTTGCCACATAAAAGGTTACTGGTCTTTTATACGATAACGTATTTCCTCTGTCAAAGAAAGTGCTCCTATGTTTGCTTGAACCATCACCATCACGCAAACTCGTACATTACGCACGTAATTCAGAAGTTTACCAATTAACTATTACCATGATTTGGAAGACTGAGCATAGCAGTGGCCGAACTTTGTTTTGAATTTCTAGATGGTCGACGGAGTACATACTTATGGCGTTGTCGGGACGTAAAGACACACATTTTACTTTGAAATATGTCAAAATATATGTATTTGCAAACTTATAGTGCATTTATACTCGTATGTACGAGTGTGTTCCTACTTGCGCTTAACTGACGATGGCACGTGCTTTGCAGTTGAAGTTGTTAACTATTTTGAGTACTTGAGCGGAGGAATGTTTTTGTCTTTAACGAAAATTCTGTGTGCCGGTCTGGTCGAGTCAAAAATTAAGAACCTTTCGAATAGAAAATAATTTTACAGTGAGCAAAGTGTCGTTTGAGTTATGAATGCACAGACTTTGCTATATTCTGTCTAATCGAGTGATTGGGATTTAATCGCTCGCAATGGAATGTAATGTCGAATGAAACCGATGGTTTGCTTACAAAAGTTTACTCGAATCCAATCAAAGTTATGAGCTTCTATTTCTTAAGCGACATTAGTCGACATAGTCGCCTCGAAGGGATCACTCTCCACCAAACTTGAATTCGAACTTCAAACCAATCGGACGTGTTTTTGCCCAGCTCCTACGTGTGACCTTTTTGTTAATAAATTTAATAAATTTCCTTGCCATCACTTTTTTCCTTCGATAAGACTATCGCATATACTAAAGCTTATTCAAAGCAAAACTTAAGTTTTCATTGCAAATCTCTCATTTCCCCTATAAAACACTCACTCAAAGGCAGGTGAACAACAACGAACTGGGGGTTAGCAAGCCGCCCGGTTTTGAATTGTCGCATTTTTGAGGCCAATTAAATGCTTGGAACGATCTACATATTTGCTCTAATCAAGAATGTATTGAATTCATCTTCGCGATCTTGTTGGAACTTTTTATGATATGCTTTTTGGACAGAAATCTTTTATCCATTCGTTTGGAAATGATAACATCAATTGAACTGGTTCTACTCCATTTTTTTTTCAAATGATGCTTTTTATCCTGTGAACTTTGATGGATTTCCGTGGGCTATTGTGCTTTGTAACTGCTGCTCTGTAACTAAGCATTTTTATTTGAGTTGCAGTCAACCAACACATTTTCTGATAATTGTCCGACATTGTGATCGGTGTATTTGAGCTGGAGTTCCTCCGCCAATTCTAACTTTTCGTACTGTGAAAGCACTCTTCCATTCAGTTAAATGCCGAAATAAACATGTCTGGATCAGAAAACGAGCAACACTAGTACCCAATCCTCTTTTTACTTGTACAGTACCTACCTTCTTCAACATCTAGCCATAAGTCAATATAAGACCTTGATCATCCCAGTAGTGATGTACGATGCAGATATATGGATCTTATCTAAACTGGACGATTAATCACTTGCTTGTTTCGAATGAAAAATACTTCGAATGATATTTGATCCCGTATGTATCGTGGAGAATAAAATATAAAAACGAACTGTATCAGTTGTACCTCGACAAATTGGCACAGCTATAAGAGTAGAGACAACTATAGCTGGGATGTGTAGAGCGGATTGACATGAAAGCTCCGGCTCGACTGACTTTCGAAATCACATTGCAGGGCATTTGTGGAAGAGGAAGACTTCACCTTAGGTAGCGCAATCAAGTGGAAGAAGACATCAACCGACATAGAGTGCCGAACTAGGTCCAAATATCAAAGTCATCTGAATAATCTTGCAGCGTGACTTTGATAAGATTCAGCAATTTTACGATGACTGGAAGTTGAAAATCAACGTCCAGAAATCGGAAACAATGGTGTTTAAAACCTCGTTGGCTCAGACCTCAAGGGATACGAGAAAGAACTAGAAGTAATAGTCAAGTACATCGGCATCTGGCTACATCAATATCTATATTTTAACAAACATATGGATGCGGCTCTGGCTAGGGCGAGAGGAGCTTTTGTCCTGACGAGGCGACTGCAGACAACTTGAAAGCAGAGTGAAGGTGGTTTGCTACATGGCCCTCATAAGGCCGATTATTGTCTATGGGTGCAATGTGTGGTTCAATGTTACAGCGTCTCAGATGGAGAAGATTCTGGTGTTTGAGAGACAGTGTCTGCGTTCCTGTCCTTGGATTGCACAGAACACCAGAGTCGGAGTACAGAAAATACTATCCTATTGGGGTCCTTAACGACGAGGCTCGAATAAACAGAATCGACAACTTCATGATAAAACGGACTCGGAGTCACACTGCAAGAGCAATGTATTCGAACAATGGCCTAATATATAGGGCCTACTACCCCAACATTGAATATATGAAGAGAACACGTTTCAGTTGATTTGTCCCACAGAATGCTCTATTTTGACATGCAGTCTGCCGTAAGTCCATAGAACGACGGCTCCTTTACAACGTCGCAGCAGTAGGCAGAGATGTTGAAGAGCTCCTTCGGTTTATTAGGGCGGTCTCAGATCGCGATTGTTGGGACGTTATTAAAAGTTAGTGGGGACTTCGCACTTGCAAAGTAGCTGTGCTATTCCAGACAATTTTAAAGCAGGCTTAAATTAGTTGGCTAAATGACCCTTTCACGGTCAGTGATTGTCTATAAGGAGCGCTCATTGCGTATCCGATTAACTTATAGATATAGCCGTGTAACCGAACGCAAAGTTGTTCTTTGAAGTTTGTAATGAAATGCAATGCTTGTTTAATGTGAGAGTTTCTACCGTTAAGCACAGCGCAGAAATTCATGTGAGGAGTACGTCGGTCGTCATTACCAACTTCACTAACACAACCTTCATTCGAAATTTTTTTTTTCGACGTATAGTTTTCAAAAAGAATTTGACAAGCTTTACCATGAAGACAAGGGTCTAAAATCATGTCTTAAAAATGTTTTTAGGTCACTGCACTTGGGTCGAATAAATTCCAGCCGAGAAGCTCAATTTTCGACCACTTTATGCAGCATTTTGGCTGTTTGTCAGCCTGCAACAACAAGCCGAATCTATGTAGAAATCAGTGTCGGAACAACTTTCTAAACGTACGCAATACCCTTCAATTCTTCCATGATAAACGTGGAAACTAAGCAAAAAATCATGTGACAGCTGCCAAAAAACCAACCAGCGTTAAAAGTGTAGCAAAAATTGAAAACATGTAAAATAAACACCCTTTACTACGGCTTTTTAAATTTCCAAGCACCTACATATTTAATAACCAAACTTACTTTTAAAGACTTACAATTCGCTCAAATTTCTGTCGTCATGACATCAGCGCATAATGGAAAACAAAAACATTTTCAGATCACTTAACGAGACTGCCAGAAACAGTAGCGAGTATATAAGAGTTTTCAAAAAACTTTATTCCGAACAATTTGAAGCAGTGTTTTGGTGAATTTCATAATTGATGACACTCAAGAAATTATTATTATTAGAACTAGTGTAACATCATCATCAACAGCCAGCGTCTGCATCTCCTCTTCCTCTACTTTGTTTTTGTCTTCAAAGTTGAAGTAGCTGTAACAGAAAGCAGCAATAATGCGGGTTCATACAGCTGCACAACAGTAAACTTATGCCAACTATTCCCACAAACTTGCCCGAGCGCAATTGTCTAACACAAAAAACAAACAACACCACACTGTTGTACACAGCATCAAAAACAAAAACCGAAGCCTTCATGGTTATGAAGGATTCCACCACCATAGCAGAGCAAATTTCTCAGCATGTTGCTCTGCTCTTAGCAATCAGACAAAAACGGAATAGAGTCCCGTGGTTTGAAAAGAAATGCCATCACTTGTAATTAAACTTAGCAAACAGCACTTCAAAATAATAATAATTAATTCATAAGTTGTGAGAAAAAAATGATGAACAAAAAAGGATGAAGCATCAGTAGAGTCCTCCCCTGTCATGCCTATCTCTATGTTTTACTTGGCAATGGTTGCTGTTTGTGTTGCGTATTACATCGATTCCATGAGTTTAAGTTGACTAACTGTAATTAGAAGTGCAAAGTGTAAAACGAAGATCTAAGGGAGACCCATGGAATGGGATTGTCAGTGGAGTGTTTGGAGATGATGCTGATGAAAAGCAAGACATGTTGATGATACTTGCGAGTTTGTTAATTTTGTATGGAAGTAAACTGCGTTTTGCTTTAACTCTTTGAGGAGTCACACTGAGAGCACGCTTACAAATTTGAGAAAGATCTTTGTGAATTGAAGTATTTTCTGAGATGAACAAATTGAATTAGAGTAAAGTTGCATGATACTTGTATAATAATTTTGTAACTGAAATGTATCTGACAGATAATTCATCTGAGTGACTGAAATGATGGGAATGAGTCTGTTTAATTGAACACACTCGATTTGAATAATTAGTTTCCTGACTCGAGCTAGTTGCTAAATGGCATAATTTTATATAGAAAAAGAGAATGAAGTTCCTAACGCTTCAGTATGCATATGCTTTTCTGTTTAAAACTTTGTGCCTTTGACTACTGTCGATTTCCTTTGGGAAAACAAAAGCACTCTAAAAAGAATGCTTTTTTTCTTGCCCACTGGAACAGAAAAGACAAAAGTGCTTTTTTTATCACTGAATGTGTGTTATTTTTGACAGCCAACCCTTCCCGTTTGTTTTGTTCTGCAATTTATATAGAAAAGCATGTTTTCGTAACTTTATTAATAAGTGTACTAGAAACAAACCTCCTCATCCGAATAATTGTACACAACACTTTGAACAAAATTATTCACAGAATGCCTTTCGTTTTGTGTAAGCAATTTCAGAATTTCCAACACTTCTTCGTCAGAATCGGAACTAGATGACGACTCATATAATATTTTGATTAATTTCAGCTAAAATGCAGCGATCCATTTTCAAAGGATAGCTTATTTTCTATTATGTCTCTTTCACAGTACTTTAACCAAAAATGCAAAATAATCAAACTTCAAACTGATAAACGTCAAATGTTTTGTGTTGGTGAACGTGAAATTGCTTGTAAATCTTGTTTCTGAATCGAGGTTCACAAAAGTGCTTTTTCGGGGAAAAAAGTGATCTAGTGCCAACATGGAACATATTTCGAGCAAATTAAATTACCACTGGAAATCGACATACGTTTTCGTGTGAATCGAATCTATCTCCACTCGAAATACCACAGTTAAAAGCGCACTCTTGTCATATTTGTTGATATTCATTGATGTCAAAACAATATCGGAAATCCCAAAACAAACAGAAATATTGCAACTACATGGAACTTTTCCAATAACGAAGAACTTTTTACAAAACTGTCTTTTGGAAACTGGAGATATCTCTCATGACGACTGTTAACGGATGACATGCGTCATTTTCCACAAATGAAAGATAAGAATTGGAAGATGAAAGATGACAGATGACAGATGAAAGATGAAAGAAGACAGATGAAAGATGACAAATGAAAGATAACAAATGACAGAAGACAAATGTGCATTGCATATGACAGGTGACGGATGAAACATGCATTTCCACGAAGAAAAGCTGCCCGGTATTCATAACGTAGCCTATACACCTTTGGATAGTGTATAAGTCTCCGCTTGGAAGACAAACGTCTAAGTGGCTAGTTTTTTTATTTACTTTAGGAGAAATGCTATACGCACCGTAAGGAAGTATCCATACTTCCCGTGTGTCTGGACTCTCCAAGGTGTACTAAGCTTAGCATACCGACTAAACTCCAAAAGATTCTCGCTGATCTTCCCCTCGGAACCAATTGCGCAGTTCTTCGAGAAGGGATCCGTGTCTAGGTGGCGGGTTCTAGTTCCTCAACTACCTCTTCTTGATTCTTTATTTTCAGGATCTAAGTGAGATACAGGCTGACGGGGAGATTCCCATCTACTGCACTCGAACACTGTATGATAAGCGTTGCCTGTAGGCGAATCTCCGTATTGGCACGAAGGACTTTTCTTTTTCCAATTTTGTGCAGGAAAGCTTTGAAATACCCGTGTCCGGTGAGGAACTGTGTGACGTAGTAGTTCACTTCATCGTGCTTCCGGTTACTTCATTCGCCTATGTCTCCGATCAGCCAAGCAGTCCAGCGTCCTCTGCTTTCCGACTCCCAGCGTTCTTGCCACTTCTGTTATGTGATCGCTTTTGCTTCTCTCGCTTCCGTATAGCAGAATTGAATGTGTTGTTGCCAGAAGAAGTCTCCGTTTGCTTGCGGATGGATGCGCCTTCGTTCCGGTCCCAAAAGCTCAGTTTTGTGTCAAGCTTTATTCCCAAATATTTAACCACGTTTTTGCTTTTTATAAGTTCGGTTTCGATGTGGAAGTCGATAACCGTGGGAATACGTTTTTTTTGTTAGAATAACTACTTCAGTCTTCTCATTGGCCAGCGACAACCCATGTTCCTCCACCCAGGAATTTGTGCTTCGCATCACTTGGTTTATCTTTCTCTCTGCGCTTTCGGTGTCACCGCAGCAATGTCATCAGCGTATCCAACTAGAAAGCAGTGTTCGGTCATTTCCATGCAGAGAATGCCATCGTAGGAGATATTCCAGAGATCTGGTCCAATGATAGATCCCTGTGCTGCTCCAGCTGTGATATCATTCTTTCAGTGGTTTGGTAGATAAGTTCTCGTTCTTTGAGATAGTCTTTTATCATCCGTAAGAGATACTCTGGAAATTGGAATCTTCCTTCAAGTTCATCAATCATGTTTGACCATCGGGCTGAATTAAAAGCGTTTCGGACATGAAGTGTTACCAGCAGCACAATTTTCTTGGTGATTTGGCAACCTTGTTGGGCAATTTCGACCGCCCTACTACTTCTTCTATTTCTCCTATTGTAGATCGCCCCTTCCTAAAGCCATATTGTCTTTCAGCCAAGTCTCCCATTCTTTGACTCGCGGCTATAAGTCGTGGTTGCAATAGCTTTACTAGAAGCTTGCCTGCTGCGTCCAGCATGCAAGAAGGCATTTATGCGGATGTAGACTCCGAGTTTCCCTTATTTTTGCTGATAAGTACAATCCGTTGCTTTTTCCAACACTTAGAGAAAATTCCTTCAGCTAGACAGCTGTTGTACATTTTTAAAAGTAGTTGGGCACAGCATTGCGCGATTTGTTTCAATGCTTCCATCGATAAGGGAGCTTTTTTGTTTTTCAGTGCGTTGGATTCAATTCTGAGTTCTTCTTCGTTGAACGGTGGTATTTCTTGTTGCTGCAGCCTAGGGGTGACGGGTTGCCTGATGGGATGTGTTGGGAACAGTTTGTCCACAATTTGATTCATCTTTTCTGGGCTGAAATCTTCAAAGGGCTTTTGAATTACAAACTTTTTCATAAGTGGCTAGTTGGACATGCAGTTGTTTATGTCATCGCTCTCTAACAGAGCCAAATCCATCATCGCTGTTGAAACGTCCGTGAAGGTCCTACAAAAATTCGTTCCTGATTCAGATTTTATAGTTAAACATTTTGTAAATGCACTAAATGTTTTCAGTCTATTTTTGACGCACTTCAAGTCTTTCGCGACCTCATTATGCTTTTAGAAACCTGCCAACCCGGAGTGTTGTTATCTATCTGGTCTACATGTCTCAACAATATAGAATGTCAAGACATAGAAGTTGAATCAAAACCACACGTTACAGTGGATTTTGACAACGTTCAAAAGATTTACTACATAAACGAGCTTATGAGTTCTTCGAAAACATCACTTTTTCCAAAGCTTTGGTTGACAAAAACAAGGAAATATGACAAAACTTAAATCTAAAGAATGAAAAGTCTGCGCTTTGAACAATTCAACTTCTAATTAGAATTGGTGACGTTCGCTTTTCACATGATTCATCTGCCTTAACTGAAATCTTTCTTTTCAGCTGGAAGTTTCGAAGATTCGAAAGAATGGTTCAACGTTGTCCGTTTTCTAAAAATTTTTTCTCATCCTTTTTTTACAAATTATCTTGGTTTGTTAAGGCCTTAGGTTCGCCCTGTGGTCACCACAAAGAAATTTTTGAAGTACCTCAGCCTGTCCTGAATTTCATGTTTTTAAGCCCCGAGTTTTCGTTGAACTCACTTTATTGTTGCCCTAAGTTTTTAGTGAGCTACCGAGTAAGTTAACGAACAGTGCTTTCCATCAGTGACATAAATTTCTAATCAAATGTGTATAGGTTTTGTGTTTAACCGTTTTTTGGGCAGTGAGAACCCAAGTTTCTTGTCAACAACTCGTAGAGTTGTCAAAGAAACCTGAGTCCATTGTTGTTAAAGTTCAACTAACGAGCATGTTATCTCAGTTAATGGCCTTAACCAGAAACCAAAAAAATGTTTTCCACGGGTATCACCTTTCGTCAGAAATTGGCAAGTCTTCCGTTCGTATATTCATTGCCATGTAAAGCACTTTCTCGATTACCTGTTCGGATCCGGCAGAAAATTGTAGGTCCCCTACATTCGCTGGGCATGGTTGTGAGAAATACCCTGGGCCTCGAGGCTCCCCGCCCGGTTTGTATGTTTGTATATGTATTAAGTGCCCTTAGACAATTTTGACTTTTGTAGCCTTATTTCTAGAAAGGGACGCAAATACCACTCTACTTCCTTCGTAACTTGAGGCGCTTGTCTTTTCAAAGCAGGATCAGATATGTTTTGTATCTTGCCAAGTTGGTTTACTTGTCGGGCTGATAAAGAACATGTCTCAATGTTTCCTTCGTATTCTTTGTTTTAGTTTTTTATTTTTGGAAAATAACCAAATTCTTTTGTTTTGAAGTCAGATCGACAGTGGAGCACATGGCAAAACCTTTCGCCTAAGCGTTCATTAAAGGTATTTTAGCTTTAACAAACGGAGATCTTTCAAACGGGCAGTGCAAATCAGAGTCCCCATAGAATTTATCTAAAATGAAATCGTAATTAATCTTGCATTGTTTTGCCCCAAACAGCAACTTGATTAAATATTGTTTGTAATTCTTTTCGAGTGGTTACCTAATTAGCTAAAAATGAAAAACAACAATCTATTCACTGTAAAATCATTATATAGCAATCAACTCAAGCACATTCCTTCTCGTCTCGTATCGTTACGTCTTATTGTTCAATGCGACAGCGAGACCTCCACTTACACTTCGAACAGCAACAAAAACAAAAAAAAAGAAAGTGAAATTCACAATCTCATTCTTCCACCTGGCTACGTAGTCTAATTATAAAATCCCTGCAATTATTCGCTCATTTAAGCAGAAAAACTGCAGAAAATGATATTTAATTGGCAGCCCGACGCACTGATGGCAACGGGCGCGGCGGAACCAACACCCCGTCATCAGTATCAGCACCAAAACTCCACCTTATACCTTTCGCTGCTTTCGGCGCTACTATCTCATTTAATTAGGGAAAGGTGCAAAATTTCAGACAGAAAACGGCGAAAAACATAAAAAAGGATATGGCTCCGAGGACCAATTCGAACCGACATAATGGCAAAGTAATGTTTGGCGCCTTGTGTACTTTTACACTCTGGCAATTCTCACTGTTGTAGACTTGTCTTAGCTCGAGACGCCATTTCCTTTCCTTTCCCGTCTCCGTACAAATTTCTTTGCTTTTCAACTTGAACGAACTTTTTTTTTGAAAATAAATATATGTTTTTGAAAAAAAAAAAACATTTAGAACCGAACAGGCAATGCGATAAGTACAGAGGTACCTATGCGAGATTCTGTTTAATTAAAATGTGTTCTCTATCACCGTCGTCGTCGTTTGTGTTGCAAAAGAGAAAGAAAAGAAAAAACATCACTGCTGCAAAGAAAACAGCATCCGGCAGCGAGTGACAAGAGCAAGAGCAACAGCTTGACAGAACACAAGACTGACAGCATAACGTTGGTTCGCGCGCTACGCTGGAGTAAACACAATTATCATTTGATTTGCTAGAACAATTATATTAATGAGGCGCCTTTACAACTACGATTGTAGATTCGGAGGGCTGGAGCAGTTTTATTTTTGTGTATTGCCCCCCAAAAACAGAATTCCGTACCGATAACGTCGACTCCGTCGCCCGCCGCCGCCGCCGATTCAAAACACCTAATGTGAACATAATTTAGTCAATGCGAAGCTAAGGGGTGGTTTAGCCGCTGTGCGACATTGTTTTTCAGGGACAAGGGAAAAAAGAACAGGGAAAAGTTTGTGTTGTGCCTGACATCTGGACTGACTTTTTGAAGTCCTTGTTACATTTGAAAGAACAGCACTTTTGGCTGTTGGCAGTTGGCATGCAATAAGGTCACTAAATTTATTTGAGTAGTTACACGTGGTTGCATGTTGGTTGTAAACAAAGTTTTTATGGCATACACTGGGGAATAAAGAAAAGAACTCCTAACAAAAAAAATGCTTGTTCCGGCAGCAGAATTGTTAGTATGCGTATGTCAAGGTTGAAGACAATTGGCTATGGTGACTGAAGTTCAGATCTGATGAAATGTGTAGTTAATCATCATCATTTAGAAAATCTGATTCTCCTTATCTTTCAATTATGAAACTTCATCTGATCCACTCTCTATCGCCAACTTTTTCGCTCCTTTTTTCAACCAATCCTTTGCCAAAGAATCTTTTGTCAATGACTATACTTATTTGGAGTATTTGTCCAAAATTCTCGCTTGGTCCATGTCCCCTGCTCTATCAAACCGTCGCTTTTTGAGAAAAAGCCAAATGAACTAAATGATGACTTCTTACCTGGTCCTGATCATATCACTGCCATACTCCTAAAGAAATGTTCGTCTTCGCTTTCTCTTCCCCTATCGAAAACCTTCACTCTATCCCATTCCCAAGGAGTATTTTCTCAAATATGGAAAACCTCTTTTATAATCCCTATACACAAAGAAGGCGAAAAGTGCGAAAGCATTTTGTGTGAAATTTTGAGTTTTCACTGCAAATCTCGCATTTCCACTCGACAACATGGTTTTTTCAAAGGCAAATCAACAACCACTAATCTTGTTGAATTCGTCTCTTCACCCTTTCTGCCTTGGAAAATGGAAAAAATTCGATGTTATTTCAAAGCTAAAGCTTTTGATAAAATTTCCCACAGACTAATTCTTTTTGAACTATTCAGCTTCGGCTCCGAACCCATTTTATGGATGGCTGGATTTCTTCTTATTTGGAGAACCGTTTCTAGATTTTAGATTAGATAGTTTTTATTTATTCAAGTTAATTTTTTACTACCTTAAAATAATACAAAAACATAGATGCGTGGCATTATGCCGTCTGCCTGATCGACTATTATTCATGATCGCCGCGCCGTAGATCATTTAAAAATTACAATAAGCAAGTTGTGTCAGAAGTTTCCACTCCCTATTTTATTCCTATAAGATAGCGCATTTTTGGCAAAATTAAAAAGTTTTCCCACATTCAGCTGGTTTAACTCCGTTATACTCTCTTCGTCCGAAAGGTAGTTTTTTCCGAATACCTGACGCCTGACTTCTTTTAGTATTGGACATTTCCCAATGAAATGTACGACATCTTCTCGTTTTCTCCTGTTGCATAGATCATACAGACATGGTAGATCTTCCCTATGTGGTATGTAATTCAGGTTTATAATTTCACCTCTCAACCACATCATCATTGATATAGCTTGAACACTTTTTCTTATCATGGAAATAGTTTTTTTCCTATCAAATTGTGTCCAAGCGACTGTACACTACTCTATGTACCGAAGCTTTTGCTTCTTCTCTGTACTCCAGTAGTTTCAGTTCATCAACTTTCTCCACCAGCTGAAATAAGATTGAACCCCAGTTATCTACATTGAAGCGCCAGATCCATCCATTCCGCATACCAGCTTGACTTGTTTTCCACCGCTTTTAACGCCGCTATTTTTGGAGGCCTTGTATCCGCTATTTTCAGTACCTTCAGTATGTAGTCTATCTGCAACTTTGGTATTTTTATAAACAAAGGTGAAAGTCCTGTTTCGATCATCAACAGATATTTTGGCGCATTAGCAGGAATATGGAAAATTCTTTTTATATAGAACCGTAGGAGCTTCTCTACTGCTTCATGTTCTTTATATTCCCACACTTGTGCCCCATAGAACAAAACTGATTCAACAACTGCTTCAAAGACTCTATATATTTACTGATATGAGCAATTGCTCTATTTGAAAAACATCCTTTCCACGTCGCATATATTGCAGCTTTTGCCCTTGCTATTTTTTTGTTGAGATGTTTACTCAAATTGAGGTTTGACGAGAGAAGGACACTTGAAGTTATTCACCAGTTCTAATTCTCCGCCACTGTATGTAGATCCATTTGTCCTTTCGACTTATTTTACCACCTCCTTTTTAAAAATCATTGCTTTGGATTTTTCGTGATGTACTGTCAAATTTCAGAGCTTACAGTAGTCTCAGAAGACTTTCAGAGGAGCTGGCTAACAACACCACATCATCCGTAAACATCAGTCCCTAATGCATGTATTTGCATAAAGAACATCCCCCGGAAGTCCATCCAGCAGGTCATCTATAAATAAGGAAAGCAATGTTGGGCTCAAGGCGCATCCCTGTTTCACACCTGATTTTGTCTCGAACCAGTCCGACATCTCTTCTCGTTTCCAAATAGCAGCTTGGTTCCCTGTGTATAGGTTTTGTATGACTGTTCCAAACTTAAGTGATACTCCCTTCAATTACAGCTTATAAAGCAACGCATTTCTGTCAATGGAGTCGAAAGCTGCCTTGAAATCAACAAAAAACAAGTAAAGTTTTTTGTTTTGGAACGATTCCGCAATGCTTGTAAGGACAAATAGTTGATCTGTAGAGTAACCTGACCTGTACCCTGCCTGGTACTCTTTCAGGATATTATTCTGCCTTATTCATTCATCTAGTCGCTTTTTGAGGATAGCCGTAAAAATTTTATAAGATGCATTCAGGAACGAAATTTCCCTATAGTTTTCTGGGTTAGCTAATGATCCTTTCTTGTGTATCGGAAAAATCACTCTTTGAATACTTGCGGTGCCATTTCATTTTCAAAGACTTTGTTCATTAAGTGGCAGAGCTTGATTTTCAGCAAGTTCAAGCCATTCTTATGAAATTCTACTGGAATGGTGTCTGGACCCAGTGCTTTGCCCTTTTTTAAACAGTCGAGTGTTTGACTCACTTCTTGTACCGTAATAGTAGCATTGAGTATTTAATTTTGGATCCCTGGGACAGCATATTGCAGGCCTGTATTACTCCTCCAGGATTTAAAAAGTCCCTATAATAATTGCGAAGAATATCTGGGCTCAAATTCCGATTTATCACATTTACTCCCATTTAATTTTTTCACTACACTCCTAAAATCTTTCGAGTTTTTGCATGTTGCCAGCTTGCTTCCCCTCACCAATAATTTTTCTTCTTTTCGCTGCAGATCTCTTTGTATTGCTGATTTGTTTCTAGATAGGAGCATTTAATAATGGATTTGTTTTTTTTCTCTAAAACGCGTAAGCCATTCAAAAGAGAGATCTCTTGCCTTCCTACAATCATTATCAAACTATGGAGCAGATTGCGTTGTTCCCCTTGAGTTGGTATATGGACGTGTAGCTGCACATTTGATAAATTTTTCCAATGTTGGTAAAACCGTTTCTATAGTGTTCGTTTTAGATCTTGCCTATCAATCCCTTTTTTAGCTACCTCTGGCGTTCTCCAAGGCAATCATTTAGGTCCTCTTCTTTTTCATTCTTACTACTAATGATCACGAATTAATTATTCACTACTCTCTACTCTGATGATACGAAGTTTTTCAAGATCATTTCTACACCTGTCAATTCTATTCATTTTCAACAAGACCTCGACAAATTTTCCATTTGGTGTTCTAAAAACTGCTTGGAATTGAACATTTCCAAATGTCAATCTATTACCTTCTCTCGTAAGCGCATCAAATTTCCCCTCCGTTTCTATCTCCTTCACAACCAAACCATCTTACTAGTTGATAAGAGTCGTGATTTCGGGATCATTTGCGACCAGGGACTTAATTTCGTCTCACATATTGATGATATATTAAAAGCTATACGCTTTAGGATGCTTCGAGAGAAAAATTCTTCGGGTGATTTTGGGTCCCGTTTGCATAGATGGAGAGTGGAGAAGAAGATTTAACGACGAACTGTACGGGCTGTACAGCGACACTTGTCAAGAATTAGCTTGTATTAAGCTGAATAAATGGGGGTTTTGGCCCCACCAAAATTAATAAAAATTAAAATTAACAATTTCATCCCAGTGCTGAAAGACAGTCTATGTTCCGTAGAAGCACTCACCACTGGTACTCGTTCTTTCCAGGAGAATCCTTGCCCTGTTCAAGTTGTCCAGATTGACAACGCGTTGAGCAAATTAGTTATGCCCTTGAGCTTATTAAATACTGCCTTTTTTCATAGGCGGCGATTAAACTTTTTATTATCTTGTTGTAACTTTCACGTTTGGTTTAACAACAATTTGCCGCCATTGCCAGCGCTCATTAATTAAATAAATAAAACAATTTTCCCCATCACTCGGTTTTATTGGAGAATGATAAAATAATCATAACATGGAAAATGATATCAATAATCAAAATATTTATCAGTCCATGTATTGAAGTCAAAGCCGATATCGGGCGCCCAACGCAGCATAAGCTCCTTGCATATGCTTTTGCACAGCACAGATATAAGTCGATAGTTGGCTATGTTTTTTTTTATTCTTTTTTTTTTTTTGAAAATGCTCAACAAAATCGGTGGTTACCATATCTCTCAACGAACCACCACTCCGCTTCCAAATGCAATCCACAAGGATTTTCGAGTTACCGGAATAATTGGATTGGTTTTAGTATCTGTCATAAATTTTAGTGACGTGTTTTGTTTTTGTTCTCTGAATTGGAAACAGCAGCCCTTGTTATCTGTCTCTCGATTGGGACAAGAGCTTTTGCCTGAATGAAAATTGTCAAAAAACGTATATAAAAGAAGTTAAAATTAAATAAAACCGAAAAAAGTTCTCATACATGTGACGAACATATACCGACATAAGTGAGTAAATAGTTGGCTTGTATTGTGTGTTGAGTTTGTTCCAACCTAAGTACAAGTGCCTGTGTTGGGCTCTCTCTCCATCCTTATGTGCTCGATTTTTTTTCAGCTCCGTTTCCTGGTTGGAATCTCCACTCAATTTAAACTGAATGCAGCAAAGCATGATTTGAAATTTTAATTGGCACACGCATGGCCGGGTGCATTGATTGTGAAT
Organism: Melanostoma mellinum; assembly: GCA_914767635.1. Lineage (NCBI taxonomy): Eukaryota > Metazoa > Arthropoda > Insecta > Diptera > Syrphidae > Melanostoma > Melanostoma mellinum. Next base: position 177,014,534 of record OU612059.1, on the reverse strand, counting down.
TTCCTGATAATTGCTCTGCGAATTTTACGTCATGGAAACCATGATTTATATGATTTTTCATTTTTTTTTAAATTGTGAACGTTAATTGAATTAGATTCTAAGCATACAGGAGAAAAAAAGTGACTTTGTTACTTGCAAAACAACTGAGCCATGTTTCAAATTTTTTAGTAAAAAAATTCAATGTGAGTGCTAATTGCACAGCTTGTTCAATTATTTGGTTAGGAAGTTGAAATTATGGTTTCATTGCTGCTATTGTTTCAAAATGTTGGTTGAGATAAGAAAGATTTTCAATGTTTTTCATTATTACACAGGTGTGGTCATGACTAAGCAGTGGTTTGGAAAAGAAAAGTATGTTATTCAAAATTTTTTCCGGCAATCAAATGGTTTCATCCAACCGTTTTACTTTATTCATTCAAGTGAAACCTTTAATCGGCCAGTATTCTTTATTTTGCTGCTTATAAAGTTCAGTCACATTAGTTTGTGTACACTTCTAAACATTTGCAACTTTTAAAGACCTTTTTCTCAATTTCGGAGGGCACATTTTTAGAAGCCTCCACAAAGTCAAAAAACACAGAAAACACCATTAAAGCTTGGCTTTCTCAAAAATAATCTTCCTCAACCGAAATGCCATTGATTTGAAATTAGTTTGTGTCTATTTGTGACATTAGCAAGCACCAAATATCGTCCTTATGATCTTTATGGTATCATTTCCAGCAAAAATATTATCATTTTAACAACCGTTGATGCTGTTGATGATGCGGTTGTGCTTGTTGTAGTTGCTGCTGCGGGAATTGTTGTTGTTGTTGTTGTTGGTTTGATTTTGCTGTGTTTGTTTGTGGGGTGGCTGGGGTGACGGAGTTAGGAAGATTAGCGGATGTTGAGATGTGATATTTGGGGTCATATCATCTTGTTCATTGTTCTTAAACGCATTTGACATTACGTTGTTGCTAGAGGTATCAAAGTCATAGATCGATTTCAGATCCGTAAAAATTGAATTTGCAGTAGTAAATAGCTTCTTTAACTTCATAATTTTCCAGTGTATTTTGTCAACAGAAATTTTATTATGTTCTTTACAATGATAATGAAAGCCAGGAACAGAAGTAAACTTGTCAGCGTCTTTACCTTTCAAACCAATGCATTTCGCATGAACTTGCTGAAGGCAAACATCGCAAGACAACGAAATATCACCTGTGCATTTTTTGCAAATTAAACAGCTTAGTTCATCCATTATCACTAATGCGTTTACGTGAGCTGTATCTCTACTTCCTCGAAATTTTGCTATCTATTGTGACAGTATTACCCAATTCGTCGATGTTCTCTTTCCTTGTTTGATGACAGTATATATTTGGGTCTGCTCTCATTACCCATTAAACCTATTTTGCCTCTTCTCTTTCAGTACTCGCAAAAGCTCCTATGACATCACGCTTCTCTCTTCTCACTAAGTCAATAGCGTTTGCGTTAGTGAGTAATTGGACAGACTTTGAAAGATTTTTCTCGTGGTTTTGAAATTTGAGTTTTGTACAATATCTTTCAAGTGTGATGTTAAGGGAGGGGTAAACCCTGGGAGGCTGAAAAGAAGCTTTTTTACGAATTTTTTTATATTGATTTTCTACATTAAATATAGTCTCAAGTGTCTTCTATAATTTTTTCATAAAAAAATATTGAAAAACAAGCCGATGACAGTGCATTTTCCGAAATGTCTCCACTTTTCGATTTTTGCGGTTTGTAAGATAACTTTTGACAGGATCATCTGAAATCAAGATTCCAAAAAGATTTCGTTAAAAGACAACTTGGCTCCAGGTTTTTTTTTGCAATTTTGAAATTTTGGTGACAGTTTGAAGTGAAAAGTCGTTTTTTTGCCTAAAAATGCCGCCATCTTGTAGCTGTAAATTTTTTTAAAATCCTCGTATTATTACCTCTTAAAATATGTATCAAAGAAGTGTGCAAAATTTCAGAAGGATCGGTGCAACAGCTGCCGAGATATTTTGCACACCGACTTTAAAAATACTCGTTTCGAGATAAATGCCTTTAACGATAAACGCGAAAAACAGCACACTGAATGGTTCCTCTCAAATATATTCCGTTAGAAGCGTCATAAGAGTGAGCTCCCCTTCTCTGAACACAAAAGAAGACCTCGAGCTACCTGTTGGTTCAAGGTCGTCCGGCCAGCCCCCCTCTATTCGCTCGCCGCGCATACCTGCTCGAATTATTCAACTCGAATGACTTGAAATTTTGACACAACATTCTTGAAATGTAGTATAATAAGAGATTGCAATCGATTTTTTGAAAATGCCCAAGGCTTACCCCACCCTTAAGAAAATCGCATGACAGTTTGTCGCCTTGCTGAAAGCCTTTTCCGACATCAAAGGTTCTTAGTTTTTTTCTGACGTCATCCTGCATTGTTGAACGCAGGGATGTCGAAACTAGGTGTGGCTCTGTACAGCTGGTCCCTGTTAATAATGTCATACGCGTCCTTGAGATCTATAAAAAGATTGTGCACTAGTATAACGATATTGTGTTCCACGGGTTTTCTCAAGATCTGCCGTAATTTGAAACTTCGTTCCATTGTGGATTTTCTGATGAATTGTAATTAATTATAACATTACGATGTCCAGCAATTCTGTCTGTCTGTACGTTGGTATGTCAGTATAGTGAATGCCTGCATGTCTGTATGTCTGTCTATCTGCTTGTATATGGATTGCAATTAGAGGTCTATGGGGCATGCAATAAAGGGGGTTTCGAACTTGGCATACAACCTTTATGATGATACTTATTTTTCTCGAGAACGGCTCAAACAATTTCCATAAAATTTCATGTGAAAAACTAGTTCTAAAAGGTCTTTCTTATGATGCAAAATTTTTTCAGAGAAAGTCTTAAAGCGATGCCCTCCATATCACGGGTTTTTCTCAAAACCGACTTTCTCATTAATGAATTACATGATTCTGACGAAATTTTATCTCATTGAAGTCCTGGGCTGGTTAGCAAAGATTGTGCACCAAAATTTAAAAAATTTGTATTTTTGGAATATTACTATTCTACTACTAATATTTTGAATTCTCCTAACGTTTTCAATGCAGTATCTTCAAATGCTTTAAATTTTTTGTTGAAACTTCTTCTTGTAGCATCCAAAAACTTGCATACTTCATTTTTAAAAAAACTTGTTTTAAAATAAGTAAAAAATGAGAAACCGGTTATAAAAAAAAACCTACTCTTACCATTTGGAATATTAGATTTCCGCTTAAAACATTTAAAATATTTAATTTGAATAATAAAATTGATTTTATTAAATTTTTATTATTAATGTGAAGTTGGCAGCCCAGCACCACCAAATCTATTATGAAGAGCGAATATTAAAACCTTGATTTTGATATTGAAATTAGCATATTATCGCAAGCTCGTGCAACCCAGTCGTGCTAATTTTTTTTTTTTTTTTTGCTTAGGTAACGCACTTTACGTCGGGAACTCGGTCCTTAAGTTGTTCACTTATCTGTTACGACGGGTACATGGCTGTTTATAAAAATAGCGTAAATCGACAGGTTGTGGTAGGGATGTTATGGTAAGGGTAAGATAGTTAGCCATATCACTAAACATAAGTAAAAGTCATCAGAACATTTCTGGCCTTACCATTTTGGTTCTACCACTTCCGCCATACTAATCGCCAGGCGTCTACTACCTCAATCAAGGGGCACCTATTTGGGCCGCTTTCCCTTATGCCTTGGCGTACACCACCAGCTAAATGACTTGAATTGCTTTGTACTCCTCAAGGTTTTCCAAAGTTTCAAAGTTTTCTTATGTTTACAGCGAAGTTAGCATATAAGTAAGTCTTGAACCCTTAAGAATTGTGATTTTGCTTCGGAGGTTAAAAGTTTAAGGGGCTTCTGTTATAATTCTTTTGAATTTAAAACTTTTCTTTCATAAATACTCAAACGAAAACTACATTTGACTTTACGTAACAGCATTCTTCTATTGCATCTCCTTTTGAGGTAGTTTAGGGATTCTAACTGCGCTCCCAATTACGTAATTTAAGGGACACATTTCTGGCATAGCGCGGCGGTCGTATTGAAAGAGACACCTCAATTCCGAAGCGGTTCGCAGGGTTTTTCTGAAAAGCGAACATGGTCGGAATTTAAACTTCCAATATTTCCATATGAAAGTCTTATCCATTCACTCAAATGTCATCTATTTCCAAGTTTTTCCAATGAAATTTTCCAAGTTTTCCCTACGTATCAGCTGTTTTAAACATTTGACGTATTTTGTTAATTGATTTTCAGAAGAGCTTTCGTGAAGTTCCTGGTGTTATTTGTGTTTTCGAGTTGGTTTAGGTGATGGTGTTTTTTTGTCTTTCAGCAGACTCTTCTTATTCGAACCTCAAATGATTTTCCTCTTCTTCTGGTAGTTGAATTTTGTTTGTAGAGTATGAGAGTAACATATCTTCGCCTTCGACAATCAATGCGGTGGTTTCTGGAGAAAAATTTAGATTTTCATTGATTTCGTTCAATGGATTTGGTGCAAAATATTATTCCCTGCTTCAAATTTTCGAACTTTTAAGCCACTCTCTTGAGTTCGAAGGTCTGACAATCGTATTACATCTTCTCCTACGTATTGCTTGTATGGCCCACCTCCTGTTCCATGGATCTTACTTTTTATGTGGTATTTGAAGTCTTTCCATACCTGAACGAAAACAATTTATTTAGTGCTTAGTACGAGAACATAAAAAAATTTCACTTCCATCCATCTCGAGTTTTTGTTGTGGGTCCAATTCTGTTGAGCTTCTTAGTTACCTCATCCCAGAGATCGCCAGATTTAACTCTATATTCTGAAGCACTGAGCAATCCTTTTGTTATCCCTTCGTGTTGTTGCATAAACTCAACAAGCATCAAAAATTGTTATGTCGTGGTCAGTTTCTGACTCCTTTAATAAAAAAGGAAACTTACTCTCAATTCAATCAATGAATTGAATTCATTTTTTCATTATATTTACATTTTTCTATCAATCCGCTTGCAATTCTCGACACTACAACACCTACCGCTTTTAAAAACGAAATGAATTATGTCAAAAGGCATAGTTTCTACAAAAAGAAAGTGACGTTTGGAAAGCGCTTTTGCTTTCTATAAAAAAAAAAAAAAAAAAGCGATTCGCTTTTAAGAACACGAAATTTCATTTCCGCCACCAAAAGCGATCAGCCGCGCTTTCTGGAATAGCCCTACTAATCTGCCTTGCTGTTCTCTTGGTATGGAGACTTTCCTCAAATTTTTTTAAAAACGATGGGATGGTGTTGCAGTTTGCAACAGCTTTTTGAATCCCGATTTTCTTACAACAGCAATTCACAGCCTTTAATGGCTTTAGCTCATTTTCAAAGACTCGTCTTTCTTTCCGGTTATTGCTACTAAAAAACCAATAAAAACCGAAGTCTTGTATTTTGACCAGGTTATTGTTGGACAACCAGCAGCATAATTAAAAGCCCAATTCAAACGAATATCAAATGGAATGAATTATTTATTCATGTAACCGCAGAAGGGTTCATCTACTTTGCCTTCTTCAAAGAACGGTTCACAATAAGAAACCTATTTGGATTTCACTTTCAAATTCTGTCTGACGCATTTCACAGTTCGAAGTCGAAAAACTCATCCCTCAAGCTTAAGACACAATTAACTAAATGAAAATGCCAACAATCGGACACAAACTAATTCCTTTGGCTTATAAAAACAATGACTCTTAAAATGAAATAAAACACCAAAAGAAAACAGATCCAATATTGAAGAAAGCAAAAAAAAAAAACTCAATAAAAACCTTTCCCAGAAATCCATTTGATTGCACGCAAAATAACCACCAAACCAACCCTACAAAGCGACCGCACCAGTAAAACAAAAAGCCAAACCCTGTTCAAGAGTTGACATTTCCATTCGGTCTTCAATTCCCAAAGGCTTAATGGCTGTAGTTGCCGCTGGAGGTAGTGCTACTGGCATAGTGGTAGTGGTAATGGTAATGGTGGAGGTATAGTGATGTCTTTGATAGAACATTTTACTTCCATTTAAGTTGCTAATATTCCCTTATCACTGACAGTTTTAACCGACTAAATTGGCTACTTGACACAGTCATCTCTTTTCGGAGGTAGTTTTGTTTCGTTCTCATAAAGCGCATTGACAACCTGTCCTCCTGACAATTGGTGTACAAGAGCCTAATTATGCGATAGTCCACAGGGAATAACCATTGAAATAAACTTTATGTAGGTATATACGTTTTGTTTTGCATTGACTCTTTTTTTGGCTTATTTTTGTACGAGCAGTCGACCCCTGCAATAGAAACATCATCAAATGGGCAGAGAGAAGAAGAAGGGCGGGTGTAGTCGGAGCTGGTCGGTGCACCAGAACCAAAATGCTTAAATAATTATCGAGTGAAATGGCTGTTTTCATTGCGTTTGAAGTTTTTGTGAATAGGGGATGTTAAAAGGGTACTGGTCTATACGTTTACATTTATGAAGTGCACTTCCACAGCAAGTGTTCTTGCAACGAAAATATTATTATTGGAAAGAGAGTTGGTAATAAGTTGTCGAGGGAAATCAACTGGAATTCAGTGAATAGAGGATACTTTCATATTTTATTTGAAAAGCAAAATTAGCAGAGTAAATGGTATACTCATTGGCTGGAAAACATGTTTACGTATAGAAGATTCGAAATCAGCTACGATGCTTTGTCCATTATTTTGTGTTCCGACTAAATTTTGATTTTGCAGTTGTTCATATTTTTAGCTATTTGCCTACATTTTTCTGACTTCTACTCAGAATTGTGATTTTGAATACGGCTTAGAAATTCTTTTGTTAAGAAGAAAATTGCTCCTTTCAAATTTGTTTTACATCCATTAACAAATAACATAGGAGCCAGATAACTGAAACGTAAGACTGGGAGCTCAAAGCCATTTGGCACTGACGGTATTAATCCTCTCTGGATGATTCCTTTTACAGGAAAGTTTTGAGTTTGCTACCAACTTTGAAAATATTTTCACTCGAAGACTAGTTCTCTTCTTTATCCGAGCCCCTTGGCAAAGTGTTCGAGTTAACTTCATACCTCAAATTGATGTGCAAGATTATTCACTCGCCAAGAGCATTTGACTCATCAGTCTTAAGTCTTTCCTACTTTTGACTTTGTAAAGAGTGGTTGAAGTTTTCATATTCATAACTTCACTCCCATCACAAAATTGAGGTTCAACATGCTTTACTAAAGTTGGCATTGCAGTTGGGGACGAACCAGGCTTTCAATCAACATCTTTCGCCATGAATTTCAATTTTGGTCGAGCTTGCTCGAGTTTTGCACTCTTAGTCGGTTGAAGTCTTTTTCCATTTGTGTGCTTCCTCTTTCACGCTTTCCGGGCAATGTGCTTTTGAAAACTCGTCAAGACGGAGCTTTGACGTCTTCGCCATCGTAGTCTTGCGATGCGTACTCTTCTAGCTATACTCATGTCTCTGTGCAGCTCAAGCAGTTTATCGTTTTGGATTTTCTTCTTCACACATCGTTTTAACGAACGGGACCAAAGGTCACTCGCCTTATAAGTCTTTCAAAACGGCCAAGGGTTTTCTTATACTTTATAAATATGTTGTCCATTCCACTGCGTCGTACAAGACAGATCAAGGTCTAATAAAATGTTACCTAGAATTTTATGAAGAAGGTTTCATTTTTCAGTTGCGCAGGCCTTAACCCAAAGAGACAGCGGCTGACAAGAGCTGTTCCCAGTTGATCTCCAGAATGATGTTATTTGCCAGGTCTAAAGTGAATCTTAGGTAGACGAAGTCCAGTTTTACCTCGGAGTTATGTCTGTCTATTGTGACGTTTTGTTCAAATCGTCGATTTTCTGTGGCCTTGTTTGATGACTTTGATAAGCATTAAGTCCATTCTTACTGTTTCTGCTTCTAGGTCCACTCAAGCCCCTATGACTTTGCCCTTTCTTCTTTTCATTATATCGTCTGCGTAAGCGAATAATTGTAGAAACTTTTGAAGGACATCACCTCTCTTGTTGACATTAGAGTCTTGCACATTCTACCCAAGTATGATGCTAAAGAAATCGCATGAGAATTCTTTTTTCGACATCAATGGTCTCAGTGAGTTTTTTCCGACCTATATGGGGGAGCGGGAGTTTTCCAAAGATATCCAAGGAAGTGTACTAGGACCTACCCTCTATTTTCTATATACGAAGGTTATTCCAGTGGATAATAAATAACACCATTATGGCTACTTTTGCATATGACACTGCAATTTTGGCACTCAACAAGTGTGTCGATGAGTCAGCATAAAAATTGAAAAATGCCGTCGATTCAGTTCAAGTCGCGTATCAAACTCAATGAAGCTAAATCTGCACATATAATCTTTGCAAATAGAAGTTAAGATGCGAACAGATATTCATTAACAATCAAGTTGTTCCTTACGCCAGTACGTCCAAATGCCTTGGGGTGACCTTAGATGCAAAGCTAAAATGGAAAGAGCAAAAAAGAAGATCACCTCCTGTTATAGTTTTTTTTTTAAAGTACGTATACGCCAGAGTGTCAACAATTTTTTCGGACTCAAATATATGTACATACATAAATATATAAAAATAGAGTTCTCGAGTAGTACGTAGCACCAAATAGCTTTTCCATATTTTTACATCTAAATTTGCAAAGAAAAATTTATGAATTTTAGTTTTCCCTGCCTGTAAATTGTCCATCGGGTTGAATTGCGTTCGAGTTTTATTTCTTGGACTCTAAGGCTTTGCATATTCTATGCAAATCTGATTTTGGGAGCAAAGGTTCCTATGATAAATGGTAGATTGTTTTGTGTTGTTGTTGTTGCTGTTTTTATTCGCATTTATGTCACATTGTTTTGAAACCAAAATTAAAGTTACTTAGATTAAGTTAGATTAGATATTTATTTGTGATGATAAAAAGTATTTACATTATTGGTTGACGAATAATTATTTTTTAACGTTTATAATGATTTGGAAATTGTATTTAACATTCGTTTAAAATATTTGCCAGTATTGGTAACTTCAATTTTGCTGAGCAATTTTTGCTTAGGTATAGTATCCTCTCTTTCACCCAGGTTGCACATTAGGGTGGTCCTTAGAAAATAGAAAATTGGGGACGCCCCCCAGATTGGTTCTAAATCAGGAAAAAAAAAATTCCCTAATTTTTTCAAATTTTTATTCCTATCCCTTCCTGGCCTTATTTCATTAAGAAGTTTAAGCTTTTAAAGGAAAAAAAAACAGTTTATAGCCTCAAAAAAACAGTAGCATATTACTATCATACCTATTATACGTTAGGTTAGGTTAGGTTAGGTGGAAGTGGCTGTCAGTCAATGAGTACATTGCCTAACACACTTAGGCCGCAAGGGCCCTTTGTGATACCACAGAGATCAGCAAGTTAATCACCTACTGATCTCAGAAACCCGATGTAAGATTAACGAGTTAATCACTTATTAATCTTCCATTACGGTACTAGCCGGTTAATCACCTGCTAGTCGAACCACGTGGAACTTTCAATGTATTTTGAAAGACTTTTAGGGTCTATGTAAGCTAGGTCGCTAGTATCATCGAAGAAGAATTCACCGAGATGAGCCTTCCTCCTATGAAGCAGTGCAGGGCATGAGCAAAGAAGGTGTTGAACGGTTTCTTCCTCCTCCTCGTCCATGCAGCTTCTGCAGAAATCATTGGAAAACACACCAAGTCTTTTGGCGTGTCTCCCTATTAGACAGTGTCCTGTAAGAACACCTATGGTAGAACCTAGACACAGACGGTTCAGGGCCAACAAACTCTTTGATCGTTTTGAGTCCATACACGGCCAAACTTTTTTGGTTGCAAGGCATGTATTACTCTCAGTCCATCTAGTGTTTGTTATCCTTGAAGCGTCCTGTCTAAGCAGGAGTTTACATGTAGCGATAGGTACACCTATGTTGTTCCATTCTGAGCGTAGGGAAGTGGTCGTGCCCTTTTTGGCTAGTTCGTCTGCCATACAGTTGCCTGGTATGTCCCTGTGCCCTGGCACCCATGAAAGGTGAATGTTAAACTGATTTGACATCTCCCTCAGAGACATCTGACAATTTTGGACCGTGATGGATTTTGTAGAGACAGAGGCAAGAGATTTAAGGGCAGCTTGGCTGTCTGAGAAGATCCGAATATCCGTGGAGGATATGACGTTTTCTTTGAGCCAAGACAGCACCTCCTTAATCGCCAGAATTTCCGCTTGGAACACACTACAATGATCGGGTAGGCGGAAGAAAAGACTGAGATTCAGCTTTTCTGAGTAGATTCCACATTATACGTATGAATGATCAAACATCCACCATTTACCCAGCACTGGACACAGAATATCATGCCTGCTCTAGTAACAACCAGTATCAAAATAGGGCTAGGAAGGGTTAGAGATAAAAATATGAAAAAAATAGGGATTTTTTTTTAATTATTTAGACTTGATTTTAGGGGCGTCGCACTAAATTTTCCCAAAAAAAGTAAAATAAGGACCACCCTATTGCACATAATGCGTAAAATTGGTAGATCCTCTCTGGTGAGGAACGCAGTTCAAGCGTATCAGTTCGTTCCGGAAATAGTTTCTCCTTTCCAAATTGTTGTCTAATTGTGAATATATTGCTCTATGAAGCAATTCGTTACCGTTGTTCTCTAACCGTACTCTGTGCACTTCATGTAAAATGAGATCATATTATAAATTCTTTTTGAGGACACAGTCAAAACTGTTAAGGCTAAGCTCCAAACCACAGTCCGCCGCCAAATCTTTCCATTCGGAATATCTACTTGATTTCTGACGTATGACTTGGAAGGCCGCCGACTTAGGTAGACTATGATTTTCAAGCTTCGGGATCTTTAGTACGTGGTCGATTTGCATTTCAGCGTACGTTTAAAGAGCGGTGATAATCCGGTTTCTTGCATAATCATGTAGTTTGGCATATTTGGTGATAGTCGAAGAATTCGCTTTATGCTGTATCAGAGAAGCTTTTTTATACATTTTTATACTGTATAACTCCCAATACTTGTGCTGCGTAGAGTAAAATTGATTGCGACACTGCTTCAAATACTCGGAATCAACTGATGGTTGCTATATTTTTATTTGAACAGCATCTACTCCACGACCCGGACGCGACGTATTGATTGCGCATTTAACCTTTGCCAACTTCTCTTTCAGATGTTTCTCCATATTAAAACTTGGCGTGAAATAAAGTCTGAGATATGCAATGTTTCTGGAGAGGATGCCAAGAGTACAACGTCATCTGCAAACAGCAGTGCCTTGATTAAACGTTTGAAAGTAACTGTGCTCTTTGCTTTGCTTACTTACTTAGGTGGGCATTACAGTTCGGGGTGAACCTGGGCCTCAACCAACATCCTTCTATAACGACTTCGATTTTGGGCGAGCTCTCTCCAGTTTCGCACTCCAAGTCGGTTGAGGTCATCATCCAATTGATTGCGCCACCTAAGACGAGGTCTTCCTCTTCCGCGATTTCCCTGCAATGTGCTTTCGAACACCCGACGAGCCGGAGCGTTTGGGTCCATCCGCTCTACATGGCCCAACCATCGTAGCCTCGCGATGCGTACTCTTCTGGCTATGCCCATGTCGCGGTACAGCTCATACAGCTTGTTATTGTATTTTCTTCTCCACACATTGTCTTCGCATACGGGACCAAAGATCATTCGGAGCATTTTCCTTTCGAAACGACCAAGAGTTTCCTCACCCGCTTTCGATAAGGTTCATACTTCCGCGCTGTAAAGCAGGACTGGGATGATCAAGGCCTTATACAAGGTTACCTTGGTTTTTCTGGAGAGGGTTTTGTTTCTCAATTGCCTTCTTAGCCCAAAAAGAAGCAACGGTTGGCAAGAGTTATTCTCCGTTTGATCCGTGTCCGTGTCTAAAGCGGATACTAGGTAGAAGAAGTCCTGTACTACCTCGAAGTTATGTCTGTCTATTGTGACCTTTTGTCCATTTTATTCGGCGCAATTGTGAGGGTCTCCCTTCTTTGGGATCGGGCATACGATACTGAGGTTCCATTCATCGGGCATGCTTTCTTCCGACCATATCATGCAGATCAGCTAGTACATGCTCCTTTCCAACTGGTCTCCAGCTGCCTTGTAAAGTTCGGCATCAAGGCCATCTGCACGTGCTCTTTGCTTGGACCAATCTGAAATTGCTGCTACAGCTTTATACAATGGATGAGATAACTTCTATGGCCAACTGGTCTATGTCTATAGAAATTTCAACGTTTTTTTTTGTTCAATAGCGTAATGTTTTGCTGCTTCATTAGACTTCAAGTACTTCTGCATAATTCCTCGAATTTTATTGATCTGTGAGGATAGTCTGAGAAGAGCCCGTAGCCCTCAGTCCGTTTTGAAAACGTCTGTGAAGACATGACTTAATATCACTGCTGTTTTCCACCTTTCTCTTATTGGGATGTCTGTTAGGGCCACGAAGACGGGTTATAATCCCTCTACGACTCGCAGAAGTATGTTTTGATCTCAATGTCGGTATAATTGTTCATAGTAATTGTTTAAGGAGCAATGTCGCTTTGGAAACTATTTCTTTCGTCAAAGGATTTAGAGGAGCCAGCGACTCGGTGATCTAGATTGTCTGCTACGGATTGTCAATCAATGCAAATTACATTTTCCCGTGCGAAGAAATGTCAGGAAAAGTCTAAAACACTCTCAACTGTCTTCAAAAAAAAAATTCCCGGTTTAGTGGGCTCTTTTGTGAAATACTACTACCCATAATACGCATACATAGAAAACCTATCAAAATAAAGTGAAATAATTAAATAGGTATCCGCAACAAGTTCACTGAGGTCCTCAGGCCTAGAGCAATTCTCTGTGCCATAATTTTTGGGAAAGCGATTGTCATTGAATTGGTATTACTCTCGGAGGACTTTCCAGTTTCTTACTGAAGTTAATAACCTAGAATGCAAACCACAAATTCCCAAATAATAGGCACACATACTAACCACTACGCCATGATGGGCGTTATCACTAGCACACCTACATAAATACATCGGGTGGGATAACAGGGCGGGCAACCCCGGGTACCAGCGGATTTCCCACAACAATACCTTGTGAGGGAAGAGAGGGGCCCTACAATTTTCTGCCGATTCCGAATGGCTAATCGAGAAACCGCTTTTCATTGCAATGAATGTACTATCGAATGAGAACTTGCCTGCTCCTCTCGAAAGGCTACACCCGTGTTAATTTTTTTTTTTTTTTTTTTCTGTTGGGATTCGAGCCAAGATCGTCCATCGTTACAGGCAAACACGCTAACCATTACGCCACGGGCACCACCATCACTAGCACAGCTGGTAATCTAAAATGATTCAATCTTAAACGACGACGACAAAAAAAGAGAATTTAAATATATGTCGCGTTATCATTTTCATTTGGCATGTTATTTTCCATATTTGTCCAAATCGTTATACATAAATTCAAATCTTTCTTATTTTTATTTATTTTAAAATTATTTCAAAATTAATTGTTTTTACAATTTAAACGAGGCAGTCTCGATCTGCTCTGATTCCTTTTTTCTTCTGATTATTTTCTCGCAGTCGATTCTCCCCCGGCTTTGACATAATAATCGCCGCCTGCCGTTTATATTGTATACCAAGTATTCAGATCTCCGACATTTTTGTGGTCTTGTATCAGCATGAGTATTGGGTATTCCTGTTATAAAATTCGCCTTTAACAAGTTCAAAATGTCAACCAACTTTGGTCTTAGGTTTTGGGAAATGTTCGAGTTTATTAAATCAAAATTTACTTCTTTAAATGCAACTGCATTGCAATTATAAACAAAATTTAACTTACTAAAACATAGTTTATCCGACGTCATATGCACAGCAATACCTTGATCAAGAATTTCTCGTCCAATCATTATTTGATGACGCAAATAGGAATCTGGCAAAACATGAAATAAAATTTCTAGAACAATGCCATCGACTTCAACACGCGTTGAAATTTGAATAGTACTATGTACGCTTGTTTGTCCAATCCCTGTCATTGTCACTACATTTAAAGTACGCTTACAACTAAACTTACAAATCACAGATTCTTGCATAATCGAACATTCTGAACCAGAATCATAAAAAAAATAAAAAGTTCTCACCAGAGTGATTCAATGTTCCAGTGGGTGTACCGATAATACATACATAAATATACTCGTCGTTCGGTTGAAGAAATGTCTTCTTTCATCTTTTTGTGCACACTCTTTGGACAGCTTGATGCATAATGGCCAGTCTCCTGACAGTTGAAACACGTCACATTCGGCTTCACCAAATTTTTGAAAGTGTTGCTTGAAATATTTTCTTTATTGTTCTTGAACTTGCATTGTAATGCCTTATGTCCCTGCTTTCCACAATCAAAGCATTGCACGTTCAACGATGATGTTGACAACTTGAATCTTTTTATATCCGGAGCACTTGAGTCATTCTGTGAAACAGGTCTCTTCTTTAAAAACGACATAACCTTCAATTCTTGTTGTAACTGATTCCTAGTATCAATGTTCGCAGTAAATGTCAGACGTTGCACTCTTGGCTCAAACTGAGAAAAGTGTGCTAGCACTGTTGAAACAGCTATCTGCTCTATTGATAGTTCCTTCCATCGAGCCATCAAAGATGTTATTAAAGTTGCAGCATATGCGGATAAACACTAACCGGCCTTAGGTCGACCGTTGTTTAAGTAAGTCAAAAATTCTGCTGCGGTTTCAGGGCAATCATATCGAGCAGAAAAATATTCTTGAATTCTGCCCAGGTCATTTCTGGATATGAAACTTGGGCTAACCAGACGGATGCCTGTCCTTTGAGAGGTCGACTTAAAATATTCATCAAAGCTGCTTTTTGAGGTGGCTTTTCCGAGATTCACATATCCGCACTTGCGACCCAAGCACGAGCGCCGGCATTATCAGCATCTGGATTAAATTCGGGTAGATACGTATCAACGCCAGATGGTTTCTTGATTGCTTCCCGAAGAGCTAAAAAGCTGCGATTTTGTTGTTCGAATATGAGACGCCATTTTCCTTCGCTTGAATCTTGTAGGGAATTTTGGGCCAATCCCACTTCTGATGTCGCGTTATCATTTTCATTTGGCATGTTATTTTCCATATTTGTCCAAATCGTTATACATAAATTCAAATCTTTCTTATTTTAATTTATTTTAAAATTATTTCAAAATTAATTGTTTTTACAATTTAAACGAGGCAGTCTCGATCTGCTCTGATTCCTTTTTTCTTCTGATTATTTTCTCGCAGTCGATTCTTCCCAGGCTTTGACATAATAATCGCCGCCTGCCGTTTATATTGTATACCAAGTATTCAGATCTCCGACACGGCCATCCTGCCGTTTCGCACGTCCTCGTGCGACTGGTCTATAAAAGAACAAAACAAAATCCTATACAGTATCCAGTTCAATCACTCGGCCAATTCTGACCGCAATACAATTTCATTAACAGAACTTAATTTCTATTACAATTTCTTATTTCCTTAAGGAATCAACAACTTATGAAATTATTTAAATATCAAATGTCATGTCCCGTTAAATAATCATAGTCAAATGAAACATCAAATTAACAAGAAACATAATACACATTGATCAACTCAGTAATTTTCTCAATAACTCAAAAATCTATTATCACTTCTATCCAGTGACACTTTTTTTAACATACAGTAACTTCTATCCAGTTACTTTACTCAACAATCACTTCTATCCAGTGATATCACAGCGCCTCTATCCGGCACAATCTACAAATACCACCTCTAACCGGTGATATTTATATCAATTTTACACTATTGCTTCTAACCAGCAATATAATCATTTTTGACAACAATGCGTATTACATATTTACATTACAAAAATTAATTATTTTACTTTTCATTAATTATCAACTTCAAATTCAACAGGGACATGACCGTCAGGCATTCGTCTCATGCGATCATGAGCATACTTATATGTTCGATTACTTTTTAACGATTTACCTTCACCTTCTCCTTCACCTTCACATATCACCTTCTAAAACTTCCGTTATTTTAAATTGACCTTTGTACTTTGGGTCAAGCTTTGTTTTGTTACGTTCTTCATTTTTTTAATAAGACCAAATCGTCTACCACAATTTTCAATTCTCGCTTTAGTACTATCAAAATTTTTTTTATCATAGCAAGCGTACTTTTCCATATTACAAACTGCATTATTTCGAGCTTCATCAAGGTTTACTGCTACATCATCTGCATTAGACAACAATATTTCGATAGGTCTAGCTACTTTACCTATAAGCAATTCTAATGGCTATATTTAGTTACTCTACTTTGTGTGCAATTTATTGCTAATTGATCATCTACTGCAGTGAGCATGCTTTTCAATGTACTCATTACACGCTCAACTTGGCCGTTAGCACGAGCACTTCCGGTTGCTACCAAGTGTAGTTTAATACTATGCGAACTACAAAATTCACAAAATTTCACGACTAGTGAAACAACGACCCTGATCGGCAATAATTCGTGTTGAAGCACCAAATAAAGCGATTGCTTGTCTCAAAGCTGCAATGCTATTAACACTATCAATGCTTGCGGCATGATGCAACAAAACGCATTTTATGAACGCATCTATCAACACACAAATATACTCTTTTCTATCACTTTTTCCGCTTAGTTTTCCTGTAGCGTCCATATGTAAAGTGTGCCAAGGAATTGAAATTTTGGGAATAGAATATTAGAATGCAATCCAACCTGAAGTTTTCCTGATTGAGTCTTGGAAATTTTGCACGTTACGCAACTGTCGACGAATTTTCTCACAAATTTAGACAAATTCTCGAACAATACTGCGTTCTTCAGTGCTTAATCGATACGGACGTCTATAAACTGTTTTGTTAGGATCTTTTAGACGTATTTGCATTGGTCTTGTATCAGCATGAGTATTGGGTATTCCTGTTATAAAATTCGCCTTTAACAAGTTCAAAATGTCAACTAACTTTGGTCTTAGGTTTTGGGAAATGTCAGAGTTTATTAAATCAAAATTTACTTCTTTAAATGCAACTGCATTGCAATTATAAACAAAATTTAACTTACTAAAACATAGTTTATCCGACGTCATATGCACAGCAATACCTTGATCAAGAATTTCTCGTCCAATCATTATTTGATGACGCAAATAGGAATCTGGCAAAACATGAAATAAAATTTCTAGAACAATGCCATCGACTTCAACACGCGTTAAAATTTGAATAGTACTATGTACGCTTGTTTGTCCAATCCCTGTCATTGTCACTACATTTAAAGTACGCTTACAACTAAACTTACAAATCACAGATTCTTGCATAATCGAACATTCTGAACCAGAATCATAAAAAAAATAAAAAGTTCTCACCAGAGTGATTCAATGTTCCAGTGGGTGTACCGATAATACATACATAAATATACTCGTCGTTCGGTTGAAGAAATGTCTTCTTTCATCTTTTTGTGCACACTCTTTGGACAGCTTGATGCATAATGGCCAGTCTCCTGACAGTTGAAACACGTCACATTCGGCTTCACCAAATTTTTGAAAGTGTTGCTTGAAATATTTTCTTTATTGTTCTTGAACTTGCATTGTAATGCCTTATGTCCCTGCTTTCCACAATCAAAGCATTGCACGTTCAACGATGATGTTGACAACTTGAATCTTTTTATATCCGGAGCACTTGAGTCATTCTGTGAAACAGGTCTCTTCTTTAAAAACGACATAACCTTCAATTCTTGTTGTAACTGATTCCTAGTATCAATGTTCGCAGTAAATGTCAGACGTTGCACTCTTGGCTCAAACTGAGAAAAGTGTGCTAGCACTGTTGAAACAGCTATCTGCTCTATTGATAGTTCCTTCCATCGAGCCATCAAAGATGTTATTAAAGTTGCAGCATATGCGGATAAACACTAACCGGCCTTAGGTCGACCGTTGTTTAAGTAAGTCAAAAATTCTGCTGCGGTTTCAGGGCAATCATATCGAGCAGAAAAATATTCTTGAATTCTGCCCAGGTCATTTCTGGATATGAAACTTGGGCTAACCAGACGGATGCCTGTCCTTTGAGAGGTCGACTTAAAATATTCATCAAAGCTGCTTTTTGAGGTGGCTTTTCCGAGATTCACATATCCGCACTTGCGACCCAAGCACGAGCGCCGGCATTATCAGCATCTGGATTAAATTCGGGTAGATACGTATCAACGCCAGATGGTTTCTTGATTGCTTCCCGAAGAGCTAAAAAGCTGCGATTTTGTTGTTCGAATATGAGACGCCATTTTCCTTCGCTTGAATCTTGTAGGGAATTTTGGGCCAATCCCACTTCTGATGTCGCGTTATCATTTTCATTTGGCATGTTATTTTCCATATTTGTCCAAATCGTTATACATAAATTCAAATCTTTCTTATTTTTATTTATTTTAAAATTATTTCAAAATTAATTGTTTTTACAATTTAAACGAGGCAGTCTCGATCTGCTCTGATTCCTTTTTTCTTCTGATTATTTTCTCGCAGTCGATTCTCCCCAGGCTTTGACATAATAATCGCCGCCTGCCGTTTATATTGTATACCAAGTATTCAGATCTCCGACATATAGATTAATGTATTTTTGCCGGATGGAACTGAAAAAAGTCGAAGCAGTCCTCTTGAAAACTGTACTACACTTTAAGTACTTCTAATAGAAATGCGGAGAGTAGAATCTTGTCTAATGTTATACAAAGTTGTCTGACTCTGGTTAAGTCAAATCGTTACTCTATCTCGAAAGCCCCTGAATGCTCAAATAAGTTAGCAGTTGAACTGCATCATAACTTCTGTACTCATAATTTGAATTGCAATTACAAACTTAATTCAAGTTTCACCTGCACTTCCGTAGCCCAAAAACTTGAATTTATTAATTCCCTCTGCCAACTCCAAAAAAAAAAACAGCTATATAGATTAAAGACATTACCCAAAATCTCGAGTACTCTCCTCTCGGCGAGCTCCGGTGAACCACTCTACTATTTCAAGCACAACTATGGCTAACTCGTTTATGATTACCCCCACCATTATAATAGACGAACGAAAGAAAACTCGTTACAAATATAACAGCAGAGGCAAACAATGGAGGTACGTACTTTGCCTTGTGTTGTTGTTGTATTTGGCCACCCAAATTGTAAAAAGGAAATTTACAAGATACTCATACTGTTACCAAAAAAGTTTTTCGATTATTTTCACATCCTTAGGTTGTTCGTGTTGATCCTGTGTGTTTGCAGTGTGCTCATCTTCTCTTTGTTTTTCACCTCCTCGGTGCAAGTTCGCCGGAGTATCTATTAACAAGAAGATTTAATGATACATCCTTTCTACGAACACCTTTTCTTCTTCTTAACTTTTTCTTTTCTTCTCACGATTGCAAACCAGGCAATAGGTAGTGTAGTTGTTGAAAACGCATGGTCTCAAATTTGCCTCCCTTTCTTGCTTATCTCTCGACCAAGGATAATGAATTTTCAAGAAAATTGTTTTTGCTATCGAGAGGTTAGATATTGGTTTTTTAAGAGAAGTATTTTGTTATTTGTTATGTCTGTTGTAAACTGCGTTCATTTGAAAGTTTACTACTTGAAGTTTGTGTTTCTTGTTTAGTTTGGAGATTTCAACATGAAAATGGTGCCTCTAGTGGAAACACACTCAATCATTATGCAACGCTATAATAGTTCTGTTTATGGGGCTTGAACGGTAGGCGGTGGTAGGTTTCAACTGTTGATTCTTAGTTCCAAAATATCGCCTTTCTAGTTTTACAATCATTTAAGTTAAGCGCATAGGATACCTGAACACGTTCAAACTGAATTGGTAACCATTCATAAGTTCATACGATCATTCTCGACATATCCCAAACTCTTCAATACTTATTCTAACCAGCAACTGATAAAAATTGGGCAAGACTGGCCAGCAACACACAAGCTTTTAAAGAGTTATCCTTAAATATTGTTTAGCACTTAATTTAATCTTTCGTATACTAATCCTCCTAAAAACCTTTAATTAAGCTCTTTCTAAGTAGTTCCTATTTAAGGTGTAGCTAAAAACTCTTTATGACATCTTTTATAATTCTTAAGCAAGCGTTTTTCACACGAACACTTGTGGGACTTAATTAAAACCGAGTAGCTTTTGCTCAGAGATCGTAGAAAATCATTCTACTCGCTCTTTAAAAAAGTTTTAAAGTGATTTTGAAGATACTCTTTAGAGTTGTATTTGAATTAATTTTTCATTTGCTTGGAAAAAAATCGTGTCACTTTAAAATTTCTACGTCATTCAGAACAAAGTTTCCCACATCGAAGTGTTACGACCTGAGGTTAGGTTAGGATAGGTTAAAATGGCTTTCAGGAAAACAAACTGACACACTTAGACCAATATTAGGTCAATTGTGATATTATTAAAATTATGCAAAGGAGTGCTTCGCTTAAGAAAACCATTTTGAGCTTTTAATAAAGTGAATATGCAGGGGACTTGTGTTCACCAGATCGCTTGGATCATCAAGAAAATATTTTCCTAGATGCCGTTTTCTTTTAAAGGAGAGAGCAGGACATGAGCAGAGGAGGTGTGAAATAGTCTCTTCCTCCTCCTCATCTAAGCAGCTTCTGCAGAAGTAATTGAGTCTTATAGCGTGTCTTCCTATCAGACAATGTCCGGTGATGATATTGATTACGGAGCTTTAGTGCAATCTGGTTATGGATAACAAAATACTCTTTGAGTTGTATGTGTATTTATTTTTCACTTACTTGGAATTCCTACAACATATTTCACTTTCGCTGAACAAAGTTTCCCACAGAATATTAAAGTGTTAAGGCCTGAGGAAAAAGAAAAAAAAAACTGTGGAACTGCAAAAATCAAAAACCGAAAGAAATTCCTTATTGATGATGTAGCTGGAACATCAGATGCAGCACAGAATGCAACACCTCATCAAAATTTCCTTCATAATTGCAAAATGTATTAAGTCGCGGTCTTAAACAGAGACTCGGGGAATATCCAATACTGCAACAGCTCTGCGCAAAACTGTTCAGAGTTATATTTATCAAACATTCTCATCCCTTAAGCTTTTTATTTGAGAGTTACTTTTTACATGTCGAATTGTGCATAATTTTCTTCAGATTCTTTTTTGACCGCGTTAGAGCGGTGATGAGATAAGTGATCTTCAACTGCTTTTTCTTTTGCGCTACCTTGTATACGAAATGGGTGCAGTGTCTTCATATTGCAAGATTATTATGGACACCGGGTGTATCTTTACAAATGATTCACTTTTGATTAAAAAAATTCGGACGCCTTTTTTTACGTTTTTGAGCCATATTAAATGTCGAAAATAGACCCAAATAGTTTAATATTTATAACGGAAATCTAAAGCTAGTTAGTTCTTAGGAGAAAGTGCCGGTTCTATAACTTTAAAATGGGGTCATTAAACGATCTATAAATACCTCAATAACTAGTGACGAAATCATAAAATGAATATGGTAAAAGTAAATGTGAGCAGTGCCTGAATTTCGATAGTTCAGAAAAATTAAAATTTGGAACGAAAGTCTAGTTTTTGTCTAGAAATACCTAATTCAAAACTAATATTAGTTCAACAAATGATTCATAAGTATTATTTGACGGCGTGATTGCACCATAGCTAATTTTAAGGCGATTTCTTATGACTATAAACTTGCGCTGATACCTTTAAAAATAATGAATCAGTATACATTGTTATAATGCCAGTTTTGCGTTCTTCAGCTTGGTGTGTATGATTGTGTTTCACTGCAATGATAAGATATGAAACCAAATATTTTTCTTAAGTATGCAATTCTATTGTTTTCTTTTTTTTTTTGATGAATTAATACAGCTGGTTTCATTATTTCTAAGCTTAAGTTGTTTTCGCATCTAGCAGACACAATTTTTTTTTAGGTACGTACTTTAGAAATGATACACCCTGTTTGTTTTGAGGACATGAGAAAAAAATGTCCGCCATGTTAACTTTTTGCTCAATTTCAAAAATGTTTCCTTAAAATGCAGTTAATTGTTAAGTTAAAAAAAAAAAAAAACAGTTGTCTTATGTATATGCTTACGCTTTTATTTGTAAAACAACACTTTGTGACACAACTCAAATGTTTTGTCGCATTATTTTCCCACGATTTCGCTTTTTACTTGCGATTAAACATACGATAATAGCGAATAGGAAAAAAGTGAGTCAAGCTAAAGCTATTCTGTCTGTCTGTCTGTCCATATATAGATCTGCAGCCTAACCGATGGACCGATTTTCTTCAATATTTGCAGTTTGGGTCTGTGAGTGTGAAGATTTAGTTTCAGACTGTCTTTCTTATGATGCAAAAAATATTTTGGGGAAAAGTCTAAACATTTATTTCTTTTCTATTGTTTTTTTTTTATTTTTGACTATATAAGGCGAAGGAAGATCACCTTTACCAGCACGTAGACCTTAAAGATCTTTTGTGCTGTTCTCTTAGAACCTAAGAATATTCGAAGAGGAGGTGTTTCTGATGTCAAAGGGACTAATGAATCCTTTTTGGAAACGTTTTAACCTGAATCTGGCTATGGCAGAGCATTCATATAAAATATGCTCAGCTATTTCTTTGTCTTCGATGCAGAGACAGCAGGTGTCGTCTTGTTATTAAGGTGATATTTTATAGAGGAATGACTAGCTCGTTACTAACTTTGCGTAACGTTTGCTCATGTCAAAAATTTATTTCATACGTCTTTGAGATAAGTAGAGTTGTTCAGGTATGGATCATGTCTTGCCGTTCCCAGGTAACCAGTTCATGTCTAATGCTACTGATTGAGAGACCGCAGCAGGGTTTTGGGCCTTTGAGTTGAAATTGAGACCCAAGTCTAGCTAGGCACTTAGTCTATTCGTTTTCCTGTACACTTTCATGTCCAGACATCAAGGAAAGAGTGACCTTATTGTGGGTTGCTGATTGAGATAGACATGTCAGGCAGTTTCAAACTAGTACCTCCCCTAGTACCGTTTAAAACCGACTTTCTCGTTTGAGAAAGATCGCATATTATCATTTGAATTTTTTTTTTTTTAATTTTTATAAGTTTTATAACCTGTGTTCTCTTAGTTGCTGAATGAGAGAGGCAGATTCCTTCCGTGCGCAGGCCAGTGTGCATCTAATAATTTCTTTCCCTTTCTTTTTTTTCTCGAATTTTATTTATTTAATTTTTCTTAATGACAATTTTACTTCCCAAATTATTACTTTAATTTTCTTTCCGAGTTAGGAAAAAATTGAGCTTATGCGGTACAATGTTGACTTAAATAATTCCTCGGTAATGCCGGCACGTCCGATCTCTTTGGTGGTGAAAAATAGAAGGAAGAAATCGCAATGCCGGAAGTGGCATGGCGAAAAATATTCTGTGTGAAATTCTTTTGTTGCGAATAGTGAATGGACGCATTCACTGCACATGTTACTGCGTTTCACTTTTCTAGTTTTTGTCTTCGACTTTTTTATTGCCAAAATTCTTGTTGCTATAAATTTAAACTATGATTTTTGTAATGTAGCTCCGCTACAGTTCTATAAAAAAAAATTTTGTCTTTTTGAAATAACTTCAAAATCCGTGACTTTGATTCTTTTTTTAAATTTTTTTGTCAAAAAAATTTTAGCAAGATCTTCAACTTTGCATGATTGGTTTCTTTTAAACTGTTCCAACGATACCATGCTATACCACCAAATATACATATAAAGGACTAATATTAAAACCTTTTACTCAGCCTTAAGATTTTGAAATTGTACTTAGCATACAATCGCAAGTTCGTGCGACGCAGTTGTACACATCTTTTTTGTATATGTTTTTTTGCGCTTGTGGAGTTGCTAACTAACCTCTGACACTTGCATCAATGATGAAAATCGTAGACAAATGCTTGCATATCAGCCATTATGTCTCTGAGATACACAACAAATCAAATATCAGCTCTTTCGGATTTCGTCTGAAAATCCTGATCTGCCATAAAAGCCTTGGCTGATCTAGTTTTTCAGGAAAAAATAAGAAGGCGCTAGACTTAAGTGACTTGTGTGTATGGTTTTCGCTACAAATGGAGCTCCATCACCAAACAAATTCTTTGGATCGCTCAATAAAAACACTTTTTTGAAAAATTTAGTTCGTTAAGTCTACCTACACATGACAAGTTAAAAACAAAGCGAAAGTCCTAGAGAAACTCTCAATGAATGACAATCTAAAAAAATAATAAGTTTATAAATAAGTTGGCGCAACAGAACGAGGAGCCCATAAGGGCCTAGCGCCAGAACCATTCCATTTGTGAGGGAGTGGAGGCGACCAACAATTTTCTGCCGATTCCGAACGGTTAATCGTTGAAGCGCTTTTCATGGCAATGGATTTACCATCGGAGGATTTATCAATTCCTCGCGAAAGACGATACCCGCTTCAAACATTTTTGTTTTGTTGAAAGGTGGAAACTGCTCTAATCGCGATATGTTAAGAATTTCATCTATTTGCTTCTTATTCCAACCAGCAACCAATAAAAAACTCACATCATAAGGCTACTTAATAGTGCAACAGCGTAGTAATGCGTCGTTGCAACATCGACAAGTTGCGGAGCCAAATGACCCTACACAAATGGCTTTTTCGCTCGACTTGGGAATGGAAAAATCTATATACGCAGCCTCTCACGCCCCAGCTATTCGCCAGTTTCCTACACTTTTTTCATTTTTGTAGAGCTTTCTCATGTGATTGTGTTATTATTACTTTTAGTGTTGAGCAACAAGAAAGCCACATCATGACACTTCAACATAAGAAAAACTCTTTCCCTTCTCATATGTACATGTAACGTATAACGTTGCTTCTTGCTTAAATACTTTCATAAAAGATAAGTCGGATGGAAGAGCTAAGATAAGGGGTTAACCGAATGCACCGCGGGCTATGTGCAGGAAAACCTGAACACTTGCAAATACGTACAACACGAAGCTTTGTAACACGAGTGTATAGAAGAAGTAAAAGAATCCTTGTGCAGCCAGAGGGTTGAGTATGAGTTCTTAATGAGAAAAAATATCCTTAGTCTTGGAATAGATGCAATTTAGAAGCAAAGAAGAGTACAACAGCAAAAAGAAAAGGTTTCCCAAGGACGTCCTTATTACGAGAGAAAATGACGATAGAGCACTTAGTTTTAATCTTATAAATTTCAAAAGTGCCAATAAGAGGATTAGGTGGAGGTGTATAGGTATGTTGTGTGTGTTTATGCGCAGCAAATTAGTGTCATTAAGGCGGTTGAACAGTGCGAACAGCCATAACATCTAAGGTGAAACGATAAGAGTTCATCATTAACTGAACGATGCGGCGCTGGATAATTCATTTGATATGTAAACACATCCAAGCACAGTTTTCTCTATCCTTATCTTTTTTTCTCCACTTCTCTTAAAGAGGTCTTTTTTCGAGATGGTTCTTTGATCCTTAAAAAAAACAAACATACACACTCACCATTTCTTCACTGAAAAGATACAGAGATTACCCTTCCCGCCTGAGTGCGGTGTCAAGTTGGCATGATACAGCTTTACCCAAGCAGACCAAGGAGAAGCAGAGTATCTTTGAGCTTTGACACATTTCGAATCCGATGTTGCTGTTACAGGAAAAGTGTAAACTTTTTTTATGAAATTCATTTAATTTCGCATACTCAATGTCGATGTGTATTCTGGTGCTATTTTTATGCTGTCAACTGCATACGCTACTTTGCTTTGCCTTAAAGTTGAAAGGGGGCTGCGTGTGCTTGTTACAGGCGAGTCGCTTCCTACTCGTACCCTTAGTCAGAGTGGAAGTTCTAGGACCGGGATCGGGACATATATTTGCTTTTTAACTCTCGATTGACGTGCTCAATATAACAGGATTTCAATTTTCTGTGCACAGCCTGCTTTTGTATGGTGGTGGCCAATGCGCGCAGCATAATGAAGTTCTTTTTCATGGTGTTCTGTAAAACGAATGCAAGTACTTGAGCTCTTTTGGTTTGATGAAAGAGCTCAAGACTGGTATGTGACACAGGAGCAGCATACGGACAGTATGGTTGCAGGCAATTTGTCATTCATGGGAAAATGTTTGGATGACATTAAAGCAATAAATTGGCATTCGGATGTGAAAGGGTGAGGCTTAAACCATAAAAAGGGAGAGTGGAAACAGGTAGCCCTTACAACAAGCGGAAAGCATTGATTGAATTTAACTGGAAAGGAAGATAACTTGTGTTTATCTCTGGGGCAGGACTGTTTTTCTTAATGTTTGGTGTTGAGTATAATTGAATCGAATCACAGGGCCTTTTTATTTCCTTATGATAGCAACAATTGCATCGGAAGACCGTCAGACTCTTGGATAGGATTGGATATATCAACTCCCTTCAGCCTTAATCATTTACGTTTTACGTCAGTGCCTTTGATTGGGGGGTGTTCTTTACGTTCTTATTTACTGCAATTTCCCAAATAAACCGTCAATGAAAAAAGAAAATAATTCGTTTTAATGTAGCCTGTCTTTTTACAGCCCTCTGTTTATGACCTTGTCCTCATAATTCGATGCTCCTCAAAGTAAAACCGTCCATTTTTAAGAACCCTGGCCGTCAATTTCATTTTCCAGAATACCCTAACTTTATAGTGTTAAACATTTCACAAAACTCAGTAGAGACCCCGTTGGTAGACATTAAAGAAACTCGCCCTACTTTGAAAGGTCTCCTTGTGTCCATTACCTTCCCACACAGTAATCCTTTAATCAAATAAGGTACTGTATCGCCCCTACAAAATACCCCACTTAAATTCCTTATTCATACAGTCTTCTGTGATGATCGGAAATGGAAAATGAAGATGAAAAACTTCTACAGACACCAATTACTTGTGTGGTTTTGTTTTTTGTTTTGTGGTTAAAGTTGAACAGCTGCATGCAGCACGAATATATTTCTATGTGTGTATAGGCACACGTTGTCCGTTTCCGATGTCCTTCTTGTTTGGTGTGCTTTTACCATCAGTATACAATTACAACAAACTGAAGAGGCAAACCGGAATCAACCATTGGCATACATTTCTTCCGGTTTTTTGTTCGTTGTTTTTTTTTTTTTTTAAGCATGGCTACAACTTCTAGGAGAGGAAGAAGTAAAAGAGTATGTGTTCCGGGTATGGACATTGTTAAATAGCGCCTTCGAGAGGACATTACAATATTTTATATGTTGCAATTATCGCTTGTTTGTCCCTAAGCGAAACGACCATACATATATTTAAGTTGGTCCCATTGGAAGGATGGACGATAAAGATAAAATCGTTTATCTTATTTGAGTTCAGTTGGCGATGGGGTAATGAAGATGGGAAATATATTTGATGTGAGGGACAGTTTGTTATTTCGTTCAATTGTAAGTGAAATGTAATTCAATTCAAGAGCTGAAGGATTTAAGCGGGTTATGGGAATAACCCGAGGATAACCAGTAGCGATTGATAAGAATGCTTGAGGTGAAATTGTTTGCTGACCTAAAGGAAAAGGATCTTGATGAATAGTAGGTCGTACATTTACTTGTTTGTTAAGTTGTTTCACCATTGGGAGGCGTTTCAATAAAACTCCTTGTCAAATGCGGTTGCACATAATGAGCAAAGAAATTAATGTTGCCCTTGGTGAGGTCCTATATTGTCCAACAACTTATCTGTCACAGAAGTTTGAAGACTGGATTTTTACTTTCGCGTGTGATATATCAGTTCATAGTTTTAGTAAGCTTAAGTATTTGCTAATTTAAAAGCTTAGCAAACACACCAAGGGATAATTGCATCAGAAGAGGTAGATGAGCTAAAGCTGAAGTGAATATTATTGTACTTGCCGCTGTCGTTTCCCTTGTGGTCTCTACGCCGCGTCCATGTGCTTATCTATGAAAACTTTTCTGTAAGCGAAGACTTGGAGTGCGAAACTGGAGAGAGCTCGCCCGAAAAAGAAGTCGTTATCGAAGGATGTTGGTTGAGGCCCAGGTTCACCCCGAACTGTAATGCCCACCTAAGTAAGTAAGTAAGTAAGCGAAGAAACTCCATTCACTTAAGGTATCAATGGATCAGTTGATTTTCCGCTTATAAAGGGAACCGAAATTATTGTAGTATCACTGAACTGGGATTGTGCCGGGTAATCGAGTTGTTCAACTAATGCAATCTCCAGCGGAGGAATGGCTCATTTTTCAGGTCTTCGAATTATTCTATATCTGCGTTCTATTATTTACTGGTGTATTTGTTTGTCCAAGAGCGTGTTTTTTCGATCGCAATCATATGATAGTGCTGTATGATATTACATGTTCCCCGGATTTCTCTTTCGAATAAAACATAGGCAAAGATGTTTGCCATAAACACTGCGAAGTTACGAACATCATATCTTGAATGGGTCATAGTTCTCCCACTTAACTGCTTCACACTAGTGACCCGCTCGTGGGGTACACCGCATTGGCCTCAGACTGCGTTGGTAAACTTCACGGTTTTGAATTCATCCTTGTCTGTTGCCACCCAAATTGCAGATTTCATTGCATTTGTCCCTAGGTGGAGTTTTTTGCTCTGCTTTTTTCATCGCAATCGTGTTTGAATGGTGTATGATGCTGCCCTTTTGATGGGGCTCTGTGGATCTCTCTTTTTAGCATGACAACATCAAAGTTTAAACAAGAAAGATCGTGTTTTTGACATGGTGCCCGTGGAGTTAAGGTTAGCATGTCTACTTATTACGCGGGAGGTTCGTGGTTCGAATCGAAACAGTAGTTTAAAAAATATTTTTTCCACTAGTATCACCTCTTGGGAGGAATTTGCAGTCAACCAACAGTAAATTCATTGCCAAGAAAAATGGCTTTCAGAACCTGTAAAGTTGTGAGATATGCGCAATACAAATCATGGTGTGCCCCTGGGCTACGTTTGTCTCCGACTCTCTTTCTTATTTTCATAAAAGACCGCTCGTCTAAAACTTCTAATCCTCTCAATTGTTTTGCTGCCGACTCAACCCTCAGCTTTGCATATTCGTTTCCAAATTCACTTTCCTGCTCTTCGGATGTGGAGCTGAAACGGTTGCGTTGCGTGGTTGATAAGCTCATTGAATTCTGACCTTGTCAGCACTGTTACATGGGGTAATGAAAACCGCGTTGAATTAAATGCATTGAAAACTCATTACTGTCTTCTGTTTATATAAACATTTATCTTGCTTTTTTTCAGTAACAATAAGTTTGTTACATTGTATGTGCATGCATGCTCCCGACATGCCTTCTGACCATCCATGAATGGTACTTGCATCCCAGAAATCGAAAAGCTGTCAGTACTCGGTATATGTGTGAACGACGGTCTTCGTTGGAATGATAACATATTTGAGGTCACCAAATGCTGCAAAATGCTTTCGTTTCCTAAAGCGACCCCCTCTGATACTGCTTCGATTATATAAACCCTTCATGCTTCCCAAAATAGAGTATAATTTCCATGTTTAGGTAAGCGCTCCTCAAACATCTTTGGGCCTGCTTGACAGGGGTCAAAATAAAGCATTTAAATAAATTGATAGGTGGCAGTTCAATTGCACGTTAAATTGATTCTCTAGAACATTGTCGTAACGTTTCATGTCTCTCTCTTTTATCACTTTTTTCAGACAGTGCTCTAGTGAAATAGCGAGTTGCATTCTTCCCCTGAAACAATTGCGCCGCATTACCTGCCTCGCAAGGAATGCTCCCAATTTCGATCGTACAATCACGTAATTTAAGTCACTCGACCTGGTTGTGGAATGCTTTACCCATCTCTTCAGGCATTACAATGCACATAAATTAAAGAATTATTTGTATCGGCATTAGTATTTTCCAACATTATTAGGGGGATTCACAATCCCTTGAAGTGCGCGTGAAATTCAAAAATAAATTAAAATATAGATGATGGCAGAGTTTTTTCGTCACTTTATCCACCCTACGCTTACTCGGTGATTGATGCCGTCATCACATGTTGTTTCCCTATTATTCATTGATTCATGATATTTAGACTTTTCACACTTGTGAAGTATATTTTAATTCAAATAAATATCTTGGATAGATAAGTACTCAGTCTTTTTTGGGCTAAAAAGGTACCCACTGCCTTCTAAGACTTTTTTCCATACGTAAAGTACTTCTTGTTGGGATGTATGATCCTTGCTTATGATTGCTCCACAGCCAGCAAGGAACGGTTGATGAACTTTCGTTTTCTATATTTTATCATTAAAACAGGTAGAACTGTAATTTATATTGCATCAGTTGTTGACAATCTGGCTGTCTATGCTATGCTCTATTATTCTCCGCATTGTTCTCCAATTATATCAACATTATCATGGAACATCATCTTGCACGAACGGAAGTTATCGTTACTTCATAGAAAATTCTTTTTTTCGCATATGTGTAGAAAGCAATTTTTGAACTATCATTCCCTATAAGATGAGTATATTGGGCGATATAAACCCGATGTCTCACATCGATTCCCAAAACTCATACAATATCTCTTCTGGGCAAGCACTTCTGCCTTTTTTTAAATTCTTAACTGCCTCACTAGCTTGATGGAGTGTGATGTCGGATATCTCTTTTAAATTAGGTTCAGCTTCTGAAAAGATTTCTCGAGGAAACAGTTCGTCCAAAATACCATCACAATATTATCGCAAACTGTGCAGAATTTCATCATCATCATTTAAAAAAAATGTCCTTGAGCATCGTTAATAAGCTTCAGCACGACGAATCAGGTGATCTTTCTTTCTTTTTTGTCCTATTTCTTAAATAGCTTCTTAGTTTGCCACAGAAGATGTCGGAGACATTCGTTCAGGGTCCCACTACATGTTCTCTATTGACTTAGGGGGACTTCCTCTTCGCTTCTGAATAAAGAACCTACAAGAAAGCGTCTTTATTCAGTTTTAAGGCGAGCCTTTTCATCTTCATTATTTGTTTTGCTCTTTGACCATGCTTTGAAATTCTTTTTTAACTTTCCACTGCTTTATCTTCATGACTCCTTCACCATTTTACTTTGGCTTGTGAGGAGTGTCTCATTAAAACCCCCAGCAATGATTTGGCTCCATACTACCATGTTTTTTTTTACACGTAATGAATGCTCAAGCCCATACGTTGTCCTGTGCTTCCTGTATTTTCGACTGTATTGATTGTCTTTGCGTATTTACATGAATTGGTTGCTACGAGTATTTCCCTTGTCTAAATAATACCACTTGATTCTCGTCGTAGGCCTTGCTTTGTTTGATTTCCTTCCTTAAAATTTTGACAGTGTTGTTGGGTGAAAAGCTCTCCGTAACCACATTGCAGTGCTTTTACTTAGCTGCAAAACCTTAGCTGCAAAAATGTTAGTTACTACTACTGTAAGTGGCAATGGTATTTAATATAATAAGACCATGTGACCTCAACATTCCAAAGATATCCTGACATCAAACGACCAATAGACTTCGAAATGGTCAAAACTCTGGAAAGTAAAACTACTCTTTAAGGTTTTTACCTTAATCCGTCCGACTTTAGATCATTTTCATCATTAAACTGATAAATACATACATACATATACATACATACATACATTTTTTTTTTCTTTACACCCAAAATCAACAAGATGAAAACTTCAACCAGCCATACGTTCCAACTCACGACTCTCAAGCATCGTCCTATCCGCCGCATTACGTTGCTATCTCCCGGAATTGATATAGTAATAGTAATAGTTTTGATTTGTCATTACTTTTTTCCAGTATTTTCATTGAATTTTTTATGAAATTAAATTTCGTGAAAAGTTGTTTCCTTTTGTCGATACGTACTTGGTTCATGTTTTGAGGTTGATCTATGATATCCAGTCTTGTAAGTACTTGCGTGAAATAGTAGGGGAGCCCAAGAGGGGATTTCGCGCGTTACTCGAGCGCATCAGAAAATCATATGGGGAGAAAACTTGCACCATGTAATGTACTCCTACCATATATTAAACCTAAATGTTGGGGCGTTCGCTGAGAGCAGCCCGTCAGATTAGTAAAAAAAAGTCGATCATCGGAAATACTCGAGCGCGTCAGATTAAAAGATGGTAGGTTGATTACATCAAGAAGAGTGTATATTTCAATAATCTGACAATTTGAGCGGGGCCTTCGTAAGTAGGCGAGTCACAAAGATGTAAAAAAAAATCGATGTTTCGAAATACTCGAGTGCGATTAATTTTTTTTTTTTATTTTGAAGGTAATTTTATCAGGATTACAGAAAACATATAATCTGACATTTTGGTTGGGGCGATTGAGGTAAAATCGTCAGTAAAATGTATAATATATGATGGTTAATATCTCGGTTAATATTGATATTAGCAATTGGTCCATAGGACTTTTTTTGTAGAAAACTAAATTCTCTACAAGTTTGTAATTTAAAATTTTTCTGTAGCTTTTGTTATTTACAAGATAACTGCGACAAAACGTGAATTTTATGCAAAAATCTGGTTAAGTGGCCCGTACCACCTTCCCGGTATGAGTAACGACTTTACCATAAAGAACATTTTTGTAGAGCTTTCAATTTTGAGAAAAAAACATCTTCGGTTAAAGCGATCCCATGAAATGCCGCTGAGTTATAGAAATTTAAAAATAAAAAATCAGAGTTTCCGTGTATTTTCAATGGAAAATCTTCACACCTCTTGATCGAGCACTTAAAATTAATATTAAGGGCTCAAACTTTCAGGATTTTTTTTAAAAGTATTTTCAACAAAATTTCGATACAAAATTTTTAAATACATAATATGTGTACAGATTTTTTGATTGCATCCAGTAATAAAAAATAGAAACAACAAAGAATTGTTACCTTAAAATTGTCAGACTAAGAGTACGCCCCCATATAATTGTCAGATTATCATCCTGGAGGACGAAGACATCAAGTTGATCAATCTGTATAAAAATCTGACACGCTCGAGTATTTCAAGGTCACGTGTTTTTTTTACATTTTTAAAAATCAGCCATGACTGATCGCCCCACTCAAATTGTCAGATTATTGAAATATACACTTTTTAGAGTAGACTTGACATTCACTTTGAAAATCTGACACGCTCGAATAACTTTTTTTTTTTTACCTCTCTTTACGGCCATTTGCCCCCCGTAAATCGTCAGATTAATATATATCCGTTATCAGAAAGACAAAGCGCGTATACTCTATGAAAATCTGACGCGCTCGAGTATTTCAATTTATCTGTTTTTTTTTACATTTTTAAAAGCTCATACACGCCCATCGCCCCACTAAAATGAAAAACTGCCATACACTTTTTTTCGTTTTAGAACGTAAACTTCACAATCCAATAAGTCCGCATGACGCTTTAGTAACTGCAAATTTAGCGGCTCGGGCTCCCCTACTAAAAGTATCAAGGTATTTAGAGTATCGCTCACTCTCATTTTGATATTAATTGTGTAGATGTGATTACACGTTTAGTCGCCACCTAGGAAAAAGGGGTAGACGCAGGGTTATTCTAAGCCGTTACTGACAATACCAATAGTTTTTCTTTCAAAGAAAGACACTACTCCGTAAATAATTGACAAACGTCAGCTAAAATAAGGAACAAAAGTGCCATTTACTCCACCCTCATTTACTTCATGGCCTCTGACATCTCTGCGGGCCTTGGGAAGTTTTCTGAAAAGATTTGGAATCCATTCCTTGAACTTAATCAAACGATTTCTGGTACATTGCTTTCTTTTCATAATAAGCATAGTTCGCTAAACTTATCATTCCGTAAGACAATTGCTTCTCAACGGTGGAATAAAAATAAGCTTGGTCATAAATCCCTTCTCCAATTGACTGTCACAAACAGGATTTCATTTACAGGACAAAATATTATGCAGTTTTACTGGCTTATCGTTTTCGTTAAATGCACCTCACCGTTATGCTGTCAAGCAAATTTCAATCGACCTATGTACTTCATCATTTTTTCTTTTACCCTACAACTTCACCCGCTACAATTCAAAACTCCATGAAGACCTTCTTTGTCCGAACCAGCTAACTTGGAAAAAATAAGACAGAAAAAACAACGGAAAAGCATTTGTAAACCTTTTCACTTTTGTCAACTCCACAACCAACGCATAAACGGAAAGAAAATCTCTATGACCCACTGCTTCCAACAGATAGATGTGGATGTCTTTTGAAAGAAGATGGAAACTTGGAATCGTTTGGGGACGGCTTCACTTTCTACAATGTTGCAATTGTTTTCCTTTTGAATCTCTGTTTTTTTTTTTTTTTTTTGTCCTGACGCACATATTTTTCATTTGTTTTTTATCTCAACTTCAGTACTCTGAAGTTTCTAATGAAACTCTTACTGACACTCGCAATCAAAAAAATGCCTCTACAATCAGAAGTCCATTATTTTCGCTCCTCGCAGTCAGTTACAAACCCAAGAAACTAATTTAACTTATCAACTGAAAAAACATTCAAAGTATAGAACTTCGCCTCAGGATACCTTCCCCGTTGCTGCCTTAGCCCATACCTAAACTGAGTAGAGAACGAATAAAATCCATTAGGGAAGAGCTATGCGTTGGCATCTTCTTCTTCACAATTCACAACTTCTAAACGACATAAAATTGCATCGCCAAACCAACATCAGCCGCATAGTTTCGTTTCGCAGCACTCTAACTGTGCAACTTGCTCACAAAAGTGCGAGGTTTGGGCTAATTAAAAAAGTTTCATGCCACTTATCGTCATCCAAACACTTTTACAAACAACACTCGAAACAAATGCGCTCACCCTACCGCATCGCCTGTAGTTCTAGGATGTTTTGGTATGATGATGGTATGGTAGTGCAACACAATGCCACCAAAAACTCCCCTTTTGCTAACTACAGTTGTTACTCGAACCCAGAGCAGCATATAGCTACAGTGGGTAAAGCAAAGTAGATAATCAAAACCAGAAAAACCAACCCTAACCTTACCACAAAACCGCTATGCGCGATCCTTATTAAAATTAATTTGCGAGAATGATGACAATTTTAGCCCTTCACCCCGAGCTGCGGCGTCAACCCTTTAATTCACTTCCATCCGGCAATGGGGTCTTTACAGCGCCACTCGACTCTTTAGTAGGGTGGAATGGAATATGGCCTCATTCCTATTTTTCTCTCCGCGCTTCATCCCACCATGAGTTTCATGACTTCCGGTAAAGTTCCAGTTTTTATCTTTCAAACTATAGGATCCGAGTGTCCTGGCTCTTGGGTCTTGGCCTGAGTACAAAGTAAGAGAATCTTCCCTCGGTCGGTCGTTCCTATAGTTCGTTGTGTTTCAAATTCAACTCGTATACTCGTATACCAGCTGCAACACGAGTGTAACTGATTTTTTTTACATTCCGTTGCGGTATACCCTTTGTTTATTTGTACAATACAAACCAAAACTACCCTTTTTAGTAAAATAACAAAAAAAATACGACGACGTTCTGAGGACGGCAATGGGTGACAGAACCGCACCGCACAGGACAGGACATTATTATAACATTATGATAACACTGGTAGTGTAAAAGTAATTAACTGTGTGTTTCCTCATCGTTTGTCGTTTAAGTTTGCGCACTGCCATTTTGGAGCCGTTATTAAACAAACACTGCAATTAAAGCCCTCAGGAGGTGGCATGGTGGCGATGGCGGCTGCCACATCCCAAATGTATTACGATTAAAGGGTATAAGGTGCTTACCGCAAAACAAAACAGCCTTCGGGGTGCACATTGTACAAACTTATACAATAAAAGTGATTGTTAGTTACATCAAGCAAAGTGAAATAATTAACAAACACATAATTAAAGGTTGATTACTAGCCTCTGGCACGAACGTAAAGTGATTTCATTCCAAAAGATTGGAATGAAGAAATGTTACAGAAACCACGTCTGAAGAGCTTGTATTTGCAACTGACTTACGGGAATTTAGTGTGGCAGCAATTTGGCTTTTTTGGTGGGTGTTTTTGGGAAAGCAATCAGCTGGTTTTTAGTACAAAAATATTTCCCCTCTAATATGAGGTGGGAAAGAGCACAAGTTGAGAGAAACGGTGTTTGTTCTCTTAACTTGCATTGCTACATTTCATCAGTGCTGCCACCCCGCAGATGATGGAGCGCAGTATATATCAGAAAAAAGCGCAGTAGATTCCAATATAGCGCAGTAGATTTTACAATATAAAAAAAAAAAATACTTATAAAATATCATTTTATTTACTAATAAAAACAACTTCATCAACAAACAGAAAACTTAACAAAAAACCACTATTCTTATATTTATTTTGATAGGAAAAAAAACTTAAACTAATTTAATAAAAACTCAAATTTCATGGCACGAGTACGATAACTATGGCGACAAAAAATAATAACGGTTTTTGGTGGAGGGGTTCAATACAAGCATTTTTTACTATAGGAGGGGGGGTCTATCTCCCCCCGTTTAGGCGGTAGGGGCAATTTTATAAAAATTTACTTAAAATCTAAAAAAAAATATTGTAGAACAACGGGAAAACTTACAGATACAATTTATACTTTTTATGAAAGCCAGAAACTTGCACTTTATAACAAATTTTAAATGAAGTGGTTTCAATTTATAGTTTTTGAAATAACTGACTTCAAAGTCAAAATTTACGAAAAAAAATTTTAAAAAATCATTTTGAGTACTATGTTTCTCGTGATTACAAATGCCAATAAAAAAAATTAGATGTAGTTAGTTGCTTCAATAAATTTTTTATCAAACGATATAAATTACTTTTTTATATGTCTTATAGTTTTTGAGATAATTGAAAAATAGTAAAACTATTGAAGTATGCATTATTTTCAAAAAATTATGGAAATACGTACGAATTTACAATAATGTTAGGAAATAGACTAGTGAAAGTATAAAAATTCATAAGACAGGTACTTATGTGCAATTAATTTCCGTATGCAACAGCTTTCCGCATGGACCGCTTCGCGGGGCTCATTATTTCAACCCTTTTTCCGCAGGGTTAAGCTGCTCATGCTAAATATGAAAATAGCAATTAATTTCCGTATGCAACAGCTTTCCGCATGGCCCGCTTCGCGGGGACTCATTATTTTAGCCCTTTTTTCCGCAGGGTTAAGCTGCTCATGCTAAATATGAAAGTAGCAATTAATTTCCGTATGCAACAGCTTTCCGCATGGCCCGCTTCGCGGGGCTCATTATTTTAACCCTTTTTCCGCAGGGTTAAGCTGCTCATGCTAAATATGTAAATAGCAATTAATTTCCGTGTGCAACAGCTTTCCGCATGGCCCGCTTCGCGGGGCTCATTATTTTAACCCTTTTTCCGCAGGGTTAAGCTGCTCATGCTAAATATGAAAATAGCAATTAATTTCCGTATGCAACAGCTTTCCGCATGGCCCGCTTCGCGGGGACTCATTATTTTAACCCTTTTTTCCGCAGGGTTAAGCTGCTCATGCTAAATATGAAAATAGCAATTAATTTCCGTATGCAACAGCTTTCCGCATGGCCCGCTTCGCGGGGAATCATTATTTTAACCCTTTTTTCCGCAGGGTTAAGCTGCTCATGCTAAATATGAAAGTAGCAATTAATTTCCGTATGCAACAGCTTTCCGCATGGCCCGCTTCGCGGGGCTCATTATTTTAACCCTTTTTCCGCAGGGTTAAGCTGCTCATGCTAAATATGAAAATAGCAATTAATTTCCGTATGCAACAGCTTTCCGCATGGCCCGCTTCGCGGGGACTCATTATTTTAACCCTTTTTTCCGCAGGGTTAAGCTGCTCATGCTAAATATGAAAGTAGCAATTAATTTCCGTATGCAACAGCTTTCCGCATGGCCCGCTTCGCGGGGCTCATTATTTTAACCCTTTTTCCGCAGGGTTAAGCTGCTCATGCTAAATATGAAAATAGCAATTAATTTCCGTATGCAACAGCTTTCCGCATGGCCCGCTTCGCGGGGACTCATTATTTTAACCCTTTTTTCCGCAGGGTTAAGCTGCTCATGCTAAATATGAAAATAGCAATTAATTTCCGTATGCAACAGCTTTCCGCATGGCCCGCTTCGCGGGGCTCATTATTTTAACCCTTTTTCCGCAGGGTTAAGCTGCTCATAAGCTTTGGGGTGCAAATTTTTTATATGAAAAGTTTCTTTTAAAATTAGAAAATTTTTTGATTTTAAAAAAGAAATATAGTTTTTTTATTTTTCAATTATCTCAAAAACTATAAGACATAGAAAAAAGTAATTTATATCGTTTGATAAAAAATTTATTGAAGCAACTAACTGCATCTAATTTTTTTTTATTGGCATTTGTAATCACGAGAAACATAGTACTCAAAGTGATTTTTTAAAATTTTTTTCATAAATTTTGACTTTGAAGTCAGTTATTTCAAAAACTATAAATTGAAACCACTTCATTTAAATTTTATTATAAAGTGCAAGTTTCTGGCTTTCATAAAAAGTATAAATTGTATCTGTAAGTTTTTCCGTTGTTTTACAATATTTTTTTTTAGATTTTAAGTCAATTTTTATAAAATTGCCCCTACCGCCTAAACGGGGGGAGATAGACCCCCCCCCTCCCATAGTAAAAAATGCTTGTATTGAACCCCTCTATCAGAAACCGTTATTATTTTTTGTCGCCATAGTTATCGTACTCTCCCCAATTTCATTATTGCATATAAAAAATAATATTAAATAATAAAAAAATATAATATGTACATTAATTACATTTTTAGTCGTACTTTCTCTTTTTTTTTCACCGTTTGTGAATTTATTTTCATTAAAGAAATAATAAAGGTGAATCGGAAGGAGACCAACAATCTTCTTTTGACTCCATTATAGCTCTTTGGCTATAAAAACATTTTGAAGAGTTGGAATACTTATACTGTTTCTTATATCAGTTTTTATGAAAAACAATAAAAGTTAACGAAAATATGCGCTCAAAACACACAAGCTCTCTTAATTTCAGCGACCTTTCGAAAAATTACAACTAGGGTCGAGGTTGAGTATTGTGTTTTTGTATATTTGTTCAGTTAGATGTCTTTTAGCCGACAGCGGCTAGCACAAGTCCATGTTATTTAAAATAGTCAGTGGATGCATTCAGAGTGAACGTGGTTTAGCATTTAAAAAATTTTTATGGGCGCGTTTAGGGCAAACTTTGAACAACGATAAAATTTTTGAAAGAGGAGTAGATTCGTTTTGCTGCGCAGTAGATTTCCATTTTAGGCTAAGCGCAGTAGATCTACTGCTATAGGAGTAGGGTGGCAGCACTGCATTTCATTCTTGAAACCTGAGTCAGAAGAGAAGAGTAAATTGCATCCGTGCTTTTGAACACAATGCAGCATAACCGCATTTTTTCTGGCATATATTTATCTCAAGTAACGAGTGGGACCTGTAATTGGTTCTTGGGGAATCCAACTCCGTTCGGTTGCTATAAGTAACGAACACAAACTTTGAGACTTTACTTATACACTTTCTTACATGAAGGATGCTATTTCATTAACCGGAAGGCCAATATACCTTTTCAGTCTTTTCTGGTTGAAAGAAATGTTGCCATTTTCGGAAATTCTGCTTCTAGATGAAACAAGATTCGAGCGCTTCAGACGAAGATTGAACTACTGAGAACTCATTTCATTTATTGCAAATAAAAATGGTTTTCCAAGAACATACTGTGAAGTCTTATTGAGTTCTAATTGAATTTTTTCAATTCAATAGCAACAAGTAACATCTCCATTCTTCCATGAATCCGTGAATCATGATATTCAATTCACATATACGCAGGAGCGATAATAACTCAAAAAATGCTGCTTTGTTGTCAACTGTAGGGTTGTGTCCTTGTTGCTTCAGTGAATACATTCCTTAATAGATTGTTCTTGTAGTCTCTAAAGGGTTTTTCTGATGTGCTCGTCATCCTTTTTTGCATTGGAACG
The DNA here is from genome assembly GCA_914767635.1 of Melanostoma mellinum. Taxonomy (NCBI): domain Eukaryota; kingdom Metazoa; phylum Arthropoda; class Insecta; order Diptera; family Syrphidae; genus Melanostoma; species Melanostoma mellinum. The sequence continues at coordinate 176,974,757 of OU612059.1, read as the reverse complement.
TTGTACACTCAAAATAGTGACCATCTCTGATATGTGACTTTGACTACGTACTTATAAACTATGTTCACAACAATAAGAGAAATAACGAAAAAGTCATGTTGTTCTGGATAATTTTTAAACTTTCCACATGCGTTTTGGCTCAGGAATGTTCTCTTAGTGTAACAATCGGTGCATACACACCGAACACCAAAACTACTACTTAAATCGACCAAAAAATAGTTTGCAGTTTTTACATCAGTTCAAAAATTTGTGAAAAAAAGTTGCGTATACGCCACAGTGAACTTCACTATTTTCGAATAAAATTTGTTTATTGATGAGAATCATTTCGAAACCACATTTACCTGTTTCTGACTGAAATTCCTGCAGCAGCCTTTAAAGTGTTGCATTGAAGCAATCAATAAAATGATGAGACACCAGGGCTTTGTTTTATAATATTCGGTCATTTTCTGAATCAGGTAACCGGCACTCGGTGCAGACAAAACTAGAGCTGGTCTTCTTCTTCTGGTATTTTTTTATTATTATGTTTTAACTAGCTGAACCACCCGGCGTTGCTCGGGTCCGTAGTTTTAAGGTTCCCGTTCTTCTTTTTAGCGCTTAAGTGGGAACTTTGGGGATGAAAAAGAATCGTTTTTACTTTGGGATTATGTGGCATCGCAAAGACGAAAGAAATTTGGAAATCTGTCCAGTAGTTTCTAAGTTTCCGTTTCCAGCCCCGTTCCTGTGGGAATCTTCCGTTACCGTGGAAATATGTGAAATATATGTAAGTCTATGTCTATGATAATGTAACATCCTAGAGTTGAAATAATTTTTGAAATCGGTCAAGTTATTTCAAGGTTTCGGTTCTCGTTCCTGTTTCTGTTCCCGTGGAATTATAGGGATGAAATATAATCTAAATTACTGATGGAGGGGGTAGCACCCTTAATGCTGGAATCGTTTTAGAAACCTGTCTAGTGGTTTCTAAGTTTCCGTTCCCAAACCCGTTCCTGTGGCAATATCCGCACAATTTTTTAAATTTTTTATTTCTTCTCACAATAACAAACACAACAAAAAAAAGAATTGGCCAAATTGGTCTAGGCGTTGTTGAGTTAAGCGCTTACCAACACATTTCGAGATTTATTTTTATATATAAGTAAAAGATTAGCGCTCACATCAAGGGGTACCCTTACAAGGTTGCGAGCATTTAAGAAAATAGGAGAGGATTTTAAAGGAGACACCTTGCTTTTGAATTTATGTGAAGTGTAATGTAGGGAAAAAACAGGGTAAGGTAAATCATTCTACGTTCGGGTGGTGCGCCTAAAATAAGAATCTCTAGACTTGACTATACGCCCGAAGTTGGGCTCAAGGTAAAACTGGGGAGGGAGGAAAGCAGCTGGCTATTTCACTAGAGCATTGTTTGTGAAAAAAGCGATAAAAGATAGATAGCGACGGGTGACGTTTCGACGATGTTCAAAAGAATCAATCGATTCTAGGATTGAACTATCACCAATCAATCAATTTTTACGCTCTATTTTGTACCCTATCAAGAAGGCGCAAAGCTTTTACAAAAAGGTCGCAGCCACCAGCCATTGTTCAATGAACTGGAATTTTGGTTTGGGTGATCTTCATTCAACCTAATTAAAAATCTGTGAAAATAACTTCATCCATACATGATAAGTGCAAAACTCTTCGGCGTAAGTCTCTGCACCACCAAGATTTTCCTTTGAATGCAGCTAAAGCTGTAACAACAGCAGCAACAACAAATATGCTTGATCTTCAGTCATCACAAAAACCAACAAATACTGAAACTAATGTAGTCACTCGTTTACCGCCAACAGTTGGACAAACAGCTACTACAAACAAACCACAAACAACAAGCAAAGTTTCTGCTGGAGTCGCAACAAACGATGCACAAGGGCATTCAATTGTGCAGTCCAATAGGTCAATCACCCTTCAAATGCTTTACGAAGAAATCATTTGCTTGAAAAAAATTAATCAAGGCTTTCTTTCAACTGTTAAACAATTGGAAGACGAAAACAAGTGTTTGAAAGAGAGGATCTCTTCTCTTGAAGTAAAATTAAATTGGAGAGAACAAAAACAATTGGAGAGCAGTATAGAAATCCAAGGTGTTCCAAATGTCAACAAGGAGAACGTGTCGGAGCAAGTACACACAATATTCAAAGAGATTTTAAACATCAACATACCACCAAATGAAATTGTAAGCTGTTATGTAAGACAAGCACGGGAAAATAAATATGATTCCAACTCATCTGCCTGTAACAACAACAACAACAACAGTGACGCGAAAAAGAACATCATTCGCATTAAATTCTCATCTGTAGAGGTAAAGAAGAAAGTTTTATTGAGCAAGAGATCTGCTGTTAAGCATAAGAGGCTGGTATCATCCATCAATAGTAATATGTGTAGCAATATATATATAAATGATTGTTTAACTAGTTACAATAGAGCTTTATTTCTGGAAGCAAAAAAAGTCAAAACAGATAAGAAATTTAAATATTTATGGGTCCAGAATTCACAAATTTTATTGCGTAAAATAGAAAAAGGTAGAATCATTGCTATAAGGTCTCGGGATGATTTGAAAGCGTTGTGTAACGAATAATTTCATATCGTCTTCAAACAAAAAGAAAAAAAATCTTAAATGTTTAGCTTAAGCAACATCCATGATCACTACAGCAATGACCCCTGTAACTTTACTTTAAACAGTATCAATAATTTTAATTTGAGCTATAGTAATGAAAAATCTTTTATAGTTGTTCATCAAAACATTAGAAGTATGAGAAAGAACTTTGACATATTGCTAAGCAATCTGGAAGCCTTTGCTTACTTGCCAGATATCATTTTTCTATCAGAAATTTGGATATTTGAGTGTGAGAAGGATGATTTCTCTATTACAGGATATAATTTTTTTGCCAATACAAATGAAAACTATTCTGCGGGCGGTGTAGGAGTTTTTGTGCGTGACGTGTTCGCTCATGAGATTTCATATTTGAGGCTTAGTAGTGCTGATGTTTTAAAAGTATCATGTAAGGTTAACAATGAATTTTTTCACTTTATATGTTTTTATAGACTTCACTTTGTTGAACCAGGTGTTTTTTTGGAGGAATTTTCATGTTTGTTAAAGGATGAAAAAGGTTCAAACTTAACTCTTGTCGGCGATTTTAATATCGATATTCTGGAATCTTATTTTGTTTCTGAATCCTTTTTAAATTTGACGGCTGAGAATGGTATGTTAAGTTTCATAAATGAACCTACTAGGCCGGATTCTGGTTCATGTTTGGACCATGTTTTTTCTAGATTTGCGAAGTTACCAGTTGAGAGGTGTGTTGGACTTAATTTTGATTTAGGTATTACCGATCATTGTATGTCTGGAATTGTCTTAGTTGACGTGAAAGATACTGTTCCAAAAGAGTTGAGAATGCTCTAGTTAAAAAAATTGATTTTGAAGAGCTAAATAGTAAACTTTTATTTGAAGATTGGTCTGCTGTGTATGCCCATGAAAATGTTAATGATGCATACAATTGTTTTTTGAATATTCTGCAGAGGTATTTGCAAGCTTGTACACAGTCTTATGTTAAAAAGAAATCGGATCAAAAATTGAAGCCCTGGATCTCTCCGTACGTTCTCAAGCTAATCAAACTAAAAAATAGTTTGTGTAATAGGTGTCATAAGCATCCGACAAATAGAAGTCTAAAAAATCGTTATACAACTTTGAATAAGAAAGTTAAACTTGAAATAAAAAAATGCCGTGAAGCTTATTTTCAGAACAAATTTCGAAGCGCTCAAGGCAATTCTAGAAAAGAGTGGGAAGTAATAAATTCAATCACCAATAGAAAATCTAAAGCTAAGATAAATTCTCTTATTGTACTAGATAGTGATAATAATGATGTTACGGATCCTTATTTAGTAGCCAATATTTTTAATAATTATTTTTCTTCTGTTGGTGTTGATTCCCTAACTAATAATAATTTATGTATGGGCTGTCCACGCTTTGATTTAGCTGAAGACAGAATTATTCCCAGAAGCTTTTTTTTTGAACCCATCACTGGATCAGAAATTTTGAAAATGATTTATAGTCTAGATATTTCTTACTCTTGTGGCTGCGATGGAATTTCAAATATCACATTAAAAAAAATTGCTTTAAATCTTGTTGATATGTTAATTTATCTTTTCAATTTGAGTGTTTATGAAGGAGTTTTTCCAGACAAATTAAAATGCGCCTACGTTATACCTCTTTTCAAAAAGGGAAGTAAAAAAGAAAAGAACAACTACAGGCCGATTTCTTTGCTTTCTTCTATATCAAAAACTTTTGAAAAAACTATAAAAATCAGAGTACTTAATTACCTCAAAAAAATGCAATTTTTCAACAACGCCCAGTTTGGTTTTAGGGAGGGTATTTCAACTGAAGATGCTCTTTTGGCTTTCAGTTATTGTATTTACAAGGGGTTAGACGATAAGAAATTCTGTGCAGGACTCTTCGTCGATATTACAAAAGCTTTCGATATGGTAGACCACGACATTCTCGTTGATAAATTATATCATGCTGGAATTCGTGGCTTCATGTTATGCTGGTTTAGTTCTTACCTCAAGAATAGATCGCAAAAAGTCAAAATAAACGAGCATCTAAGTGATTCTGTGCTCATAAATAGAGGAGTACCCCAAGGATCAGTCCTCGGCCCTATTTTTTTCCTTATCTTTGTCAATTCTCTGTTCTCCCAAAAGTTCAGAGGAAATCTGACAGCTTTTGCGGATGACCTTGGGATTGCTTATAACTCTTCTAGCGCCCTAGATTTGCTCGCTGATATTAACCACGATATTCGTTTATTGAGTGTCTGGTTAATAACGCACAAGTTAGTTATCAGTAACAAAACGAAAATAATGTTTTTTAATTTGCGTAAGATGGAGGCTCCTGATATAGACTTTTGTTTCCACTCTTGTGGTTGCAAAAAATTTGTTTTTGATTGTAACTGTAATTGTGACAGGCACAACAATACCTATAGTTTCAATGATAACTTATGTTGTAGTTCAGATTGTTTTGCAATTGAAGTTGTAAATAAGTTTAAATACTTGGGAGTAATCCTTGACCGAAATTTGAATTGGTTAGAACATATTTCATACCTGAAACAACATTTTCGTGTTTCTCTTCGCCACCTATTTCATTTAAAAAAGTATTTGAGTAATAAAACCTTAAGGTCGGTATATTATGCAACTTTCCATTCTAAACTACAGTATGGAATTTCTTGTTGGGGCGGCACTTTTACGTCTTATTTACAAAATTTGCTTTTATTACAAAAAAAAGCTATTCGTTTACTTGCTGGTGTAAATCGTATGAATCCATCTATGTCTCTTTTTAGAAACTTGAAAATTCTTCCAGTGAAGCATCTCTTTTACTATAAGGTTTTAAAAATTTTCTTTATTAAAAGTGGATATTTCCGAAGTCCTATCACTGACACGCGTAACTTACGAAGTAACTCAGCATACTTAGTCAATATACCCTCATTTCGTACAACCCATTTTCGAAACTCTTCCACTGTTGTCGCTTGCAAATTATATAATACACTGCCTTTAAATTTAAGGCTCCTAAGAAACGCATCTCCTTTTCTAAAGCAAGTTAAGCTCTGGCTTCTAAATTTTAACCACGATGAAATTGTAAATGTCCTCTTATACCTTTCATAAATGAAAATAATTTAAATCATTGTTTTTTCGGATTAATGCTTATTATGAAATTCATTAGAAAATTAATTCTGCTTACAGATAAAATTAAAAAAAAAAAAAAAAAAAACTGTTCACCCCACAGTAATACTTAAGACTTATTATAATTTTAAACAAAAACATATTTGATTGTTTTTTTAACTAAGTTATACATTCTTTGATGTGATATTCATACTAATTTCTTTTTAAATTAATTATATCACTACTTATTCACTGTACATTTATTTTGGATTAAGTTCATATTTTTGTATAAATTTGAATAAAGAATTACCTACTACTACTACTATTCAAAGAACGTGCAGAATTTTGAGGTAAACTGATATCCCGCGAAAGAAAGACTCGCTGCCGTGCATCGTACTCTCGCCTAAAAGTGATAAATAAACTAACATTTGTAGGGTTTCATATGCCAAAATCTTTAGTATTCAGTAAACAGATGAAGCATGCGAATTAAACAAAACCTTTATTAAGCTATATGATGAGCAAATAGATTAACACGCTAGTATTTTACAAGTGTTTTACTCTCGTATGACCTTTAAAAACATTTGTAAAGTTTCCAAAGCCATTTGTTTATTCATGTATAGAACCGAAAAAGTAGATGCCTCATATCACATAATTTTTTAACATGTAAAAATCAAATCCTCCAAAACGGCTCTTGTTTTAACTTTCACTTAACTGGTTCTAAATGATACTCTCTCCCGTAAGGTACTCCAAAACGGATGAACTGATATAATTGATTTTGTAAATTTGTGAGGTATGAGAATAAATTGCAAAATATTTTTAACCCTTCTGCCACCACCCTCAGATTTTGAATCACGATTTCAATATTTTGTGAAATATACAATAGTTCTGTTAGGCTTAAAGTGTCCTTTGAACAGTCTATGAAATTTTTAAATCATTAATTTAAGATGAAGATGAATGCTCTTGCTTTCGGATTACTCAATCATGACAATCACTGTGCGAATTCCTAATCGCAAGCCTTGCACCAATTTTAGCAAAGTTCTTAAATGCCAACAAAAAAGTCTCTTCAAAGCAGAAAGTCCTAGAACGTAGTAGATTGCTTTTTTCCGGAACTGTAAGTGAATTTGTGCAACTGTCAAAAAACACTTGCGCACTTTTGATTGCATTGCAGATGTTGTTTTGGACTTTTTTTTGCCTAGCATGAGACTTGCTTAGCAAGGCTTCCGTTCAGGAATTAACCTACTTATTTGGTATGCTTGCAACTTCGGGCCAAGAAGTAACATTGTGGAATCAAGGAAAATTTCAAACTGCAATAAATTCGTACAAGGTCCAACAATTTAACGATTGCTCTCACCTACGCAATTCACAATAAACTATTGACTGCTATCAAGGATCTTTGCGTCGTCAAAGCCACTCAATTACCACTCAATCATTTCGTTAGGCGTTCCTCAAATCAAAGTACATCTGATTGAGTGAACAGCGAGTATGAAGCATCAATGTAATACTGCCGATATGGCAACGATTTAAAGACCAGCAGGGAAACATAGTTATAGAGTCACAGTCGCTACTGAGGATCTGGAAAGATCATTTCTGCAGACTGCTTAACGGCGATGAGGACACAAATTCCGCTGTCAGGCAGATTGCCCCATTCAGCTTGGACGATGATCAAGAATGCCGTCCTCTAGACCTAGAAGACGTTAAGCTTGCTATTTATGCAAACTTAAATCAAATAAGACTGCAGGTGCAGATGGCCTTGATGCCAAACTTTTCAAGGCAGCTGGAGATCAGTTGGAAAGAAGCATGCACCAACTGATCTTCATGATATGGTCGGAAGAAAGCATGCCCGATGAATGGAACCTCAGTATCGTATGCCCGATCCTAAAGAAAGGAGACCCTCAGAATTGCGCCAATTATAGAGGGATAAGCCTCCTTAACGTCGCTTATAAGATCTTGTCTGCTGTAATATGTGAACGTCTGAAACCCCACGTCAACAACTTGATAGGTCCTTATCAATGTGGTTTTAGACCAGAGAAGTCCACAATACACCAAATTTTCACATTACGGCAGATCTTGGAAAAAACTCGAGAACATAATATCGATATTCACCATCTCTTTATCGATTTCAAGGCCGCGTATGACAGTACAGAGACGAGCTGTACAGAGCCATGTCTAGTTTCGGCATCCCTGCAAAAGTCGTACGACTATGCAGGATGTCTTTGGAGAATTCACGCTGCTCCGTCAAGGTCGGTAAAGAACTCACCGAGACCTTTGATGTCGAAAAAGGTTTTAGACAAGGCGACAAACTGTCATGCAATTTCTTCAACATGAGTAAGAAACTCAAACATCAACACCAGAGGAACCATGTTTCAAAAGTCTGTACAATTACTCGCCTACACAGACGATATTGACGTAATGGGAAGAAAAAAGAGTGATGATAGTCTTTTGCAAGTATTGAAACAGAAGCGGCAAAAATGGATTTGATGGTTAATGAGGGCAAAACAAAGTATATGCTGTCATCAAATAAGGACACAGAACATCGACGAATTGGACAAAACGTCACAATAGACAGACATTACTTCGAGGTAGTACAGGACTTCGTCTACCTAGGATCCGCTGTAGACAAGGACAACCACATCAGTGCGGAGACCAAACGGAGAATAACTCTTGCCAACCGTTGATTCTTTGGGTTAAGAAGGCAATTGAGAAACAAAACCCTCTCCAGAAAAACCAAGGTAACCTCATATAAGACCTTAATCATCCCAGTCCTGCTTTACGGAAGCATGGACCTTATCGAAAGCGGATGAGGAAACCCTTGGTCGTTTTGAAAGAAAAATTATCCGAATGATCTTTGGTCCCGTATGCGAAGGCAATGTGTGAAAAAGAAGATACAACAACGAGCTGTATGAGCTGTACCGCGACATGGGCATAGCCAGAAGAGTACGCATCGCGAGGCTACGATGGTTGGGCCATGTTGAGCGGATGGACCCAAACGCTCCGGCTCGTCGGGTGTTCGAAAGCACATTTCAGGGAAATCGCGGAAGGGGAAGACCTCGTCTTAGGTGGCGCAATCAAGTGGATTAAGACCTCAACCGACTTGGAGTGCGAAACTGGAGAGAGCTCGCCCGAAATCGAAGTCGTTATAGAAGGATGTTGGTTGAGGCACAGGTTCACCCCGAACTGTAATGCCCACCTAAGTAAGTAAGTAAGTGATAACGTACGCAGTGCCCAGTGTTTGTGTGGCTTCAATTCTTCCACGATGGTATGAAAATTCAAATTGAGCATAATTTAAGTGACAGCTATCAAGAAGACCAACTCAAAAAAAGTGTTGCCAGAGTGAAAACCACACTTTTAAAAAAACACCCTTTGTAGTGAGTTAGGAAAATGCCACTTTGCCTTCAGTTTTTTTTACTCCTATTTTATCTTATCAAGTGTCATAATCTACAGTGCTCTCTTCCTCTTTCTGTCATAGATCTCTTCCCTACTTCATATCCGTTTTAATCTTCATCAAAAATTCACAGCCATTATGCTCTAGTTTGAAAAAACCATATTTTCCCTTGGGGCCGGTGTGTGCAACCTCAATTTATTTGTTCGATATCCACGTGGCGTCTGTTTTCAACGGCATAGTTGTGGAAGGTCTTCAACTCAAGATCTTTTAATGTCAGTGCGTTGGCGCAGAAGTGATAAATTCTCCGTCAAAATTTGTCCGTTTGGATCTGTATTTTGTTTTGTGATGATTTTTAAGTTTAACAATTAAAATAAAATATTTTATGGCTTAAACTTCAAGCGCTCAGAACGCATTCAAAGTTTGTGTAAATAAATAAATGAATAGGGTGGCGCAACAGAGCGAAGAACCACAGGTCCTAGCACATTTCTAACAACCATTGTGAGGGTATGGAAAAACATATTTGCCTCTTTTGAGATTCGAACTGATTAATAGTCAGACATGCTAAACATAACGCCACGGGGAAAATTTCCATGTTTGTGTACCCTTGAGAAATATCAAAAACTTGACTTTCTCCGCTATCAGATGTTCACTTTACAATGAAATGCGTAGTGGGCCTTGCACCAAATAATCATAATTTTAATGAAAAGGTTCTAGCTCTGAGGTTCATTCATTAACTTAGCAGTATTAATCCTTGTATGTACTACAGACCGGGTAGGTGTGCAGGCCACGCTCTGGTTTCCAATTCTTCCAATGCTTCAAATGAATCCACCACCACTTCTTGTAGGTGCAGACGGAGCACTTCCCGGAACACAACACCATCTAAAGGGAGTCGTGCGGAAAATCAACGTACTATAAAGCTAACTCGGAGCCTTACAACAGTTGTCTTTACCCGTCTTGAAATCAAAGAACCCTGAAAATGAAAGTGTCTTTAAAACCATTTTGAAGTACTTAAACTTTTAAAATTCATTATTTGAGTAAAAACTTGTATACCGGCTGAAAATACAGGATACCTGAGTCATTCTTTTCTGTATTTCCAGGAAGTAATACGAGTGAACGTTGCCTTTTACTTTTTTTTTTATGTCACATGTTACACATCATGCAGCAAAACTCACTCCTTTTTTTCTCATAAATTTGTACGTACAGAATTTTTCTGTCTGGTTCTTTCTTCCCACCAAGCGTCTTCTTATTTCGTATTTATGACTTGACGAAGCAACTGGTGTCAAAAATGTAACTCACCATAACCATGAGATGAATTTGCATTTAAGTTTACTTCCGCACAATCTGTTACCCTGATTCATTTGTTCATGCCACCTGATTTTAAACCGGGAGGACAATAAAATAGAAAACATACCTTTTCGTACAAGAACCGCCGCCGCCGCCGCCATTTGTGTGTACGGTACGCGTTACATTGCCAATTCCTTAAACAGACACCAGTGCAATCAGGAAATTTACTTCTCATTATCATAAATAAATCGTTTCGTCTCGAGTGTTATTGTAGTCACATGATGATGTTGTTGTTGTTGCTATTGTTGGCAACTAGGTGTGCAGTCTCTGTGTACGACAACATATTGCAATTGAACATTTCGCATTTTCTCTAGCCCCGAACTTTGTTGTCATAAAGAGTGGTGTCTGGTGTGTTTGGCAACGCAACGCAACCCAAACAATACAAAAAACCCAGATAGAGTCAATACTATGGCACGGCAAAGCAATCAGATACTATACCACTTTATATGCTAATACCACGTTAGTATGTGTAAGTAGTGAATGTTAACCACAACTTCTCTTTAAGGCTTGTCATCGCCCTTCTCACTATTTCAATCGATAACATGTGTTTATAACAAAAACCGTCGGGGGCGATTTGCAGACGAAGTCATCAAATCGAATAGTTTTCAATAACAAGAAAGAATGACAAGGAAATCGTTTGTTCTCGCTGTGATATGAGTGCACCATCAGTTTGATTACTGAATAGGAGAAGGGCGAAAGTTGCCAGGTGTTGTTTTTATTGTCTACTGATGTGACTCAGTTTCTTTGTTGTAAATGAAAGCAAAAAACTTTTAATGAACGACTTAAACCTTGTTTCGATGATGTTTTTGACATTTGACACATATTTTTTCAAACTTGAAAAGGTCGAGCAATACTTGGGTGCCATCCTTTTGTGTAGTTTGCAATAGCGATTCTGTTCGCTTTGTGTTTTTAAGTATAGTGAGTTCAAAGCGAGCAAGAGTTCATTCTAGTAATGGAGTCAGTAGACAACAAATTTCCTGACGTTTTTAGGTTTTCTGGCCTTTCAGATGATTTAAGAAGTTAGGTTCAGTGACTGAACATCGCTATGATTTGATTGTGGGAAAAGGAAAGACTTTCGGTGGCTCTTTAATTCAAAAAACTCTGGCATGACCAATTTAGGTAAAACCAGGCCTCAACCCACCATCAATCCCCAACAATTTTGATTTTGGGCGAGGTCTCTCAAGTTTTGCGCTTTAGGTCGATTGAAATCCTATTCCACTTGATAGTGCTACTTAAGCCGATGCCTTTTCTGTCCGAGAATTTCCTTTAAATCTAACATCAGTTGTTCGTGTCCCAGCCCTCGTTTTCTCGCGATGGGTACTCTTCTAGGTATGATCGTTCATGCCGCGGTGCAACTCATTAAGTTCGTTGTTGAATCTTCTTCTGCATAGATTGTCTTCAATTATGAGACCAAAACCACTGGGAGCATTTTTTTTTCTTTTTTCGAAACGATCAAGGGAATCGCCATCCGGTTTAGATAAGCTCCAAGCTTCCGGGTCGTATACCAGCTTTGTAAAGGGCTGCTCTGGTTCTTCTTCCTATATACATAGGGTGGCGCAGCTGAGCAGGAACCTCTAGTGCATTTCTCACAATCATACCTTGTTAGGGGGTGGAGGGTACCTACAATTTTCTGCAGACTCTGAACAGCTAATCGAGAAAGTGCTTTTTATGGCAATGAATTTACTATCAGACGACTTGCAAATTCCTCGCTTGAGGCGATACCCGTGGAAAACCATTTTTGGCTTTTGCTGTGATTCGAACCGCCTCTGGGTTAACAGGCAAACATGCTAACCATCAAGGATTCGAACAACGAACCTTCCACTTAACGGGCAGACATGCTAACCACTACACCGCGGGCACCCAGGTTCTTCTAGTAAGAAATTCATTCCTCAATTGTCTTTTAAGCCCAAAAAAAGCAGCGGTTGGCAAGAGTAATTATGCGTTTGTTGTTTTTTTGAAGGCCAACCTGGACCACTTTTTTTGCAGGACGCGACGTAGCGATCCTCCAGGGATCCATCAAGTGGCCGTTGCGAATATAGGAATAAAAAAATATTACCATTCTCGTGGAAAACCAAAAACTAGGAATATGATGGTTATTAAGAAAATGGAAGGGGTTTCATCCGGGATCTATATCAGCCTGCCAAGTAACCTCACTAAACTGCCTGAAACAGCGGTACGTTCCTACTAATACCATAGTGGCTAGTAGCGCGCTATCGCTCTTTCTTAGAATACATAGCTTTATGAGATTTCCTACGCTATTTTTTGACTACATATATACCTCTCCAGTTCAGAGTAGCAGACTTCTTCTAGCTGAAGGCGTTTTAATTTCCTCTCGGATCTCATGCCTATCGCACTTTTCCTTCTTTCTAAGATGAGCAGTGTTCAGAACACATCCATCAGTGACAACTTGCGCGTCAATAATAACCGCTGTTCGGCCTTTTACAATGACTAAATCTGGCTTTTTAACTCCTTGACTAGTTCTGATAATTGGCTCAACTATCGTCTCTATCCCTTTGGTACGTGAACTCCGTGTGATGTATTTGGTCATATTGTGGCGATCAATGCGGCTGCTGTGTGATCTCTGGCAATTTTGCACAACATGATTCAGGGTTTCTGGTCTTGGACATCCAGCCCTACATTGTCGATCTATTTAGGGACGACCCCTGGAAGTTCTAGATCTTGTAGGAAGGGCATTTGTTCTTGTTTTTAAACAATCAATAAACTCTTTGGAAGGAGTCTCGTTGGTTCCATAAACCATCTATGTGCTTGCCCGTGATCACCAGCCTTAGGAATTCCATTATAATCTACAGATAGCCCTAGTCTTTTCGTCCAGTAGTCATTTATGTCGCTGGTTGTCTGAGGTTGGCGGTCGTCTACCCTTAGTCGCCTTTCTGTTTTCCTAATCTCTTCTGACATGAAAACATCTGCCTGAACTGGCGCTTCTAGGTTAGGCATCCTGATTTTGCTTAGTTTTTTAAGTCGAATTAAGGGCGCTGTCCACCGTAGTGCACTTATGCCTAGGCCACCTTGGTTGACTGGCGTATGTAAATAGGCGTTCGATACCTTATTTGGCAAGTAAAGCCATTTCCTCACTTCATTCCTTATTATTCTATCAACTTTATTAAGACAGCCCATACTTACATTACCTAGAGTCAGTTTATGATGATACGTTTGTGGAATCAGATAATTTCTCAAGATGAGGAGTCTTTGCCGTAGTTTCAAGAGAGCTTTCGTGATCATGTTCAGTTTGGGAACTTCATCTATCTTAGGCTCAACATTTACCCTGCTTTCCGGTGAAAAGTCAACACCAAGGTATCGAAACTCATCAGAGCGCCTCAATTGAGGAATGAAATTGCCATAAATTTTGAAGAAAAAAAAAAAAAAAAAAAAACCGAAGGCCACAGGACTTGAGAAAACTATCAGATTGGTCTAAAAGCTTTTGGAGGCCTGCTGGTGTTGTTGCACACAACACTAAATCATCGGCGAAGGCTATTCCATTGGTTGACGAATTGCCAATCGGAATAGATTTTAGGAGTTTATCTAGTACTATGTTAAAAAAGATTGATGAAAGTGGGTCGCCTTGCTTAACACCACTTTTTGGATATATAGGGGACGATGTCCAACCGTTTCCTTTGATTTTTGTGAATGATTTACTGTAGAAATCATTAATATACTCGATGAAGTTCAACGGGTACCCGTGGTGCGATGGTTAGCATGTCCACCTGCTAATCCAGAGGTTCGAGGTTCGAATCCCAGCAGAGGCAAAAATGTTTTTCCACGGGTATCGCCTTTCGCGAGGAATTGGCAAGTCCTCCGTTAGTAAACTCACTGCCATGAAAGGCGCTTTCTCAATTAGCCGTTCGGAACCGGCCCAAAATTGTAGGTCCCCTCCATTCCCTCACAAGGTTTGGTTGTGAGAAATGCGCTAGGCCCAGGGGCTCCTCGCTCTGTTGCGCCACCCTATTTATTTATTTTTAAGTTCAACGGGACGACCCAAAGAGCGCAATGTTGTAAGAATTTTCGAATGCGAGACTGAATCAAACGCTTTGGCAACATCTAGAGATGCCAGGTAACAACTTGAAAAACTATTATGGTGGCTTCTTAACAGCATGTCAAGGAGCGTTATGTTGGTCCATCAGCTTCAATAAATGTTTGCTGTCTTGGGTCAAGAATAGTCATTTTACTCAGGCGTTTAGCCAGGATACCATGAAGCATTCTAACAATTATTGACAAAACCGTAATCGGCCGAAAATCGCCGCGTTGTGTCGAATCAGACTTTTTGGGAATTAATGTGGTACGAGATTTGTACAAATGTGAAGTAAGCCTCCCACACCAAAGAATTAAGTTCATAAATCAAAATAAATAAAATAAATCAAATGACAAAATGTCATTTGGTACACCTCGCAGTTTCTTTGGCGTTAAACCATCAGGTACTGGAAATGTTTTGAGGGATGGCTTCTGACTATCTATTTCTTCGGAAGTGATGGGATACCGGGATACCAAGGGGTTCCCGAAATCTCTTCCTGCCTATAATATTTGGAGGGAAAGTTGAACATTCTTGTTCGAAAATTGTACCCCAGAAGAGCTCTAAAATTTCATGAGGGTGTTCTATTTTATTGTCTGATCTGTTAAGGATAGTGTGGACACATCGTTGCTGATGTTTTGTCCAATTTGTTTGTGTTTGTTTATACTCTAATCTCCTAAATTTTCTTTTACTAAGTCGTCGAAACAATGTTTCTCTGTTGTCACGTTTTGTCCTGTTCATCGACGTAGTCTACTTTTTCGATGACAGTGTATATATACGTCGTTTTGCCTTAATTATCCGTTAAACTAATTCTTGCCGCTTGGCTCGCAAAAGCACACATGATCTTACGATTACTTCTTCCTATTTTGACAAAAGCATCTGCGAAAGTGAGTTATTATGCAGAATTCTTATTGATTTATGCTTCTGGTCTTGACGTTTAAGTTTATGCGCGATCTTCTCAAATATGATGTTGAAAAAGTCGCATGACAGTGTATCTATCGCCTTTAAGGTTGCCTTTTTCTACATCAATATCATCGATGAGCTCTTTACCAACCTTGACGGTGTAGTAAGATTCTTTCCGCTTTGTAGTTTTCCAGGGAACTCGAAGCTAGACATTACTTTTTATAGCTCCTTCTCGTAAATGGTGCTATCCTCTGATTTAAAATCGACAAAATGGTAGTGTGTTGTCACCTGCCGTAGGTCGAAAATTCGGCCGTATGTAAGAAGCCGAAGAAGCTGATAAGGTGTATGTTTGAGCAAAGTTGGGTACAATAGATCTAAACAGGTCGAGGTACAATACAAAAACCCAATTTTCCTGCAGAAAGATGGGACATGATATGTAAAATGTTACGGCAGGCTTCTGTGAAAAAAAAAACGAGGACTCTAAACAGACGTGATCTGTCACCTGTAACGTAAAAAGGAGCACAAAAAAATGCTTATCCTCAGTTATATGTTCTTTTTTCGTTTTTCCATTTGCGTGCCTATAGATCCCGAAGAGCAATTCTCTTAGCAATAACCGTTATGTCGAACAATCATCTTGACACAGCCAATGTTCTTCAATTCAATAACAAGCCACCAAACCATGAATGGCAACACTCTTGCATTGTGCTATGAAAAATAATAATTAAAGCCAAATAATCAAATATTCAACCCCCAAACAACCACCCTAGCAGCACGTCCCGAATCGTATTGAGCACACACAGGACACAAGCTGATCCAAATTCCAAACGAATGGGAATTTGTTTGTTATGGTTACCAAGTTCACCAAGGTAACCGCAAAATCCGTTCTACTGCCATTCAGTATTGGATGTTAACCTTTGACTTCCAACACATACACGTAGAAAGTCCCACATAATCAAACGTGTCCTTACACACTCTCTTGTGGCTAAAACGATAAACTATCGTAAAAAAAAATAGAAAAAATAATAACACACGACTAGGCAAGTGTGCAAGTGCAGTTTTTCATTCATTTTCCGGTTGAATATTTTAATTGGTTGTCTGTCCTTAAAACCTTGAAGTAGGATTCCCCGCACTTAAAACTCAAATATAACAAAAAAAACAAAAACAACCAGACGAGTATAGCAGCAAAATGGTTTTACATCAATAAAATGCTGAATGACTTTTAATTCGTCACAGCAAAAAGGATTGGAAAAGAGGATATTATTTTCCGTGGGGATTAATAAAAGGATTTGGCTTTGAAGTTTTCTCTCGTATGGACAAATGGTTTGGCGAGAAACGCTTGTGGCTGTTTGGTAATCATCTTCCACTCCTGCCTAGAAGGTAAGTTCTCATAATACCCGCGCAGTGTCGACATTAAAATTTTATTTTATTTTTTATTATTTTGACTGTCAGAAAGTCAACCACAATCTGTGTGAAATTGAAAATGAAAATTATTGACTTGGTTGTGCTTTATGCGGTGGTGTCTGTTGTTCTGGTGAGGAGTGGGGGAAAAGATGTTATTTATAATCAAAATGAACTTGTTTAAACTCTCAATTGTAGCTGTTCATTGAGCGGTTTAATTGAAAGTCCTTTTTGTTTCGGTGGTTTTTGGCTGCAGTTCGAAAAACAAGAAAAAATAGTCTCATCGTCGCTATCAAAGAAATCGTATTGTTTCTCATTGTTCGTAATTCAAAATCGATTTTTTGGCTTCGTTTGTATTGAATTGGTGTATTGTTTTCCTTGTGTAAACATTAAGTTATTTATGAAAATATTTGTACGTACAGGAAAGTGCCTTTTGTAACGACAAACAATACTCAATATCGATGTGTGGTAATGTCGCGCCTTGTACTGTTAATTTTTTTTTTTAAATCATTTAATCGATGAAGAGTAATCCTTTTTATGTCGTAGTATTTGTTCACTTCACAGCAGGCTGCTTTTGACCGCACATGGAGCCTGGGCTGGATTTTGTGATTTAAAAGGTGCGCAATCGAAATTTAAGCGTTGAGTTTTGCAGCTTATTGAAATTTTTTGAAGGCTCGTATTGATATTTGTATTGGGATATGGTCCTTTCAATAGTCACCGCCGGCCGGCCGCCACACACAAAGCAAACTTCTGATAAGGGCTTATGCAATCTGCAAAAAAGCTCAATTCTTTTTACAAAATTTTAGTTGCGGAGTAAAATTTAATGAAATGAGGGCTAATGAATGTTTAAATTTTTTAAGCAATTAGACGGAGAAAAATCAGTGTTGCTTTATAACTTGTGAAAATGCGTTCAGTTATTTTTGTTTCATTATAAGTGATGCCCGTAGCTTAGTTGTTAAAGCATCTGACTGCTAGGTCTGTAGTAAGTTTTCTTGTATAGGTTCTGTAAAAAAGTTTCCCAGTTAGCATTTCATCATCAGGTCATGACCCTGTGTAATTCCAGAGGCTTCAGCTCTGTTGTTTACGGAACAAATTCGTTATCCTCCTTCAAAACTGTAACCAGTAGGTAGAATGCAATACAAAAATATTCAATAGATAAGTAAACAGTATTGTGGAAAAGAGCCAAGGCATTTTGAGACCTAGTTAATTTAACAGAGCTCTCTTTCCCAGCTAGTACCATTGCTGCACGTGGTATCTAAAGCATCATTGAACCTTTGATAATATCAACTTGCAGAAGTTTCCCTCGTTCGCTTTGCGTAATAAATTGACAGCAAGGTGAAGTGACTATGGCATTCGAAACGTGGTATAGCATCCTGTCTCACATATCTATTAAATACTTTTCAACCATTTTTTGGTAGCAGTTGGATGGAAGCCAAACTTCCAGCCAAGCAGTTATCAGTGTACATATGAAATGAACCCCTTATGTAGTTGCATGCAGTCCATCAGCTCTGCACAACTTTCTTTTGTATCAATTTGACTCCCGAATTCAGTGCGAACAAAGAACAGTGGTCGTCCAGTATAACGAAGGATATAATGTCCAGAGTCAATTTGTTGTATCGAAAATTCGTTATATAGAAACGTTTTTGTCATACAAATCTTAAGGTAAATAAACTCAATTTGTACTCAAAAGAAAAGAATCGTTAATAGTTCAAGTTCAAGTTTCAAATGATTTTTATTTCATAAAAGTTACAATAATTTAGTATATCTTTCATTTTTTTAACATGGCTTACGCCGTCTGTCAGTTGACTATTCTTATTAATATTTTGTGTTTAATTGTTTAGTATGTACATAAATTGAAACTTTAAAACAGTTCATCTACGATTCGTTTCCTGTAATTAAGTGCTAGCTTGATGTAATTGTAAAAGGCTTCCCAGTCCATGGCGCCATTTAAAACTCCTATGCTTTCCTCTTCATTGAGGTAGTTTACACCAAGTGTACTCCTTCTTGTTTCCACTAAAACAGGACACTTTCCCAAGAAATGGAACACGTTTTCACGTTCATTTAAATTACAGAGTCTACATGTTACTTCCAAATCATTCCTGTGAGGGATATAGTTCAGGTTAAGTATCTCTCCTCGTTCTTTTAGAACCAGTGACATTAGATCGGTAGGATATTCCGCCCTGAAATAATTGTTTGTTAGCAGGTTATAATTGAGCCTTGCGTATATGCCCCTGTGTAATGAACTTCTGGCTTTCAGTATGTAGTCCTCTCTCTTTCTTTCATCAACTAACGTTATTAGGCTATAGAGTTCGCTTTTCCACGTGTCCATTCTGTCGTTCCGGAGTAGAAGTGTATGTCCACAGTACTCGGCTAGCTCCCTCCACGATTCGAACCATGATATTTGCTTTTGAATCACCAGCATTGTGATTTTCTTCGGTAGTCTCCTATCATCCATTGAAATAGTTCTTAAAATGTAGTCCACCTGTGTTTTTAGAGTTGAGATGAATAAAGCTGGAAGACCTGTCTCTAACATTAGTATGTGATTCGCAGTACTATTGGGTAGCTTTAAACTTCTTTTTAAGAAATAACGCAGAAGCTGGTCCACTTCATCGAACTCCTTATGGCCCCAAACTTGAGCTGCATAGCACATGATTGCTTTAGCTGTGGTTTCAAAAATCCGATATTTGGAATTGTATTCAACGTCTTTACAATGAATCACAGTCCTCCATGTGGCGTTCAATGCGTATTTAGATTTTGCCAACTTATCAAGCATGTGGCTATTCCAGTTCAAATTCCTAGATATCCGCATACCAAGATAGTTTTATTCATTTACAACTTCTATGCTTTGGGTTCCAAACTTCCAGGTCTCAGTGCGGCAGTTTCGGCCTCCACCGTTACGGAAAATCATAATTTTGGACTTGTCAAGGTTAACCTGGAGCCTCCACTTGTTGCAGTACTCAAACAACCTATTGATCATTAGCTGGAGACTACCAGGCGACTCTGCTAGCACCACAATGTCGTCCACAAACATGAGAACCTTAATTAAAAGATTTGCTGAGACACGAACTCCACCTTTCAAAATCTCTTCTAAGTCATCAATAAATAGGGCAAATAATAGGGGACTCAAATTACATCCCTGCCTCAGACCTATTTCTACTTCGAATTGCTGGGATACTTTGCTTCCAAAAGCGACTGCAGAAGTTGTTGCGCTCCAAAACGTTTACAAACTTTGACGATACTCCTTTATTACACAGTTTCAACATAAGTGCATTCCTGTCTATAGTATCGAAGGCCGACTTGAAATCAACGAAAAATCCGTAGAGTTTTCTTTTGGATCCAATGAAGATTTCAGCTATATTGGTGAGCGAATAGATTTGGTCGATTGTCGAGTAATTCTTTCGAAAACCAGCTTGTGACTCGCTCAGTAAGTTGTTGTTATGAACCCAATCATAGAGCCGTTTGGACAGAAGTTTTGTCAAAATTTTCATTGATGAATTCAATAGTGATATTCCTCTGTAGTTTTCGGCCACTTCCTTGTCACCTTTTTGATGGCTCCTTTAAAGTAGTGTGGTAGATATGCTGAATCATACGCTTGGTTTAAAGCTTTTGTTAAAGTTTCGATGAAATTTGGGGTTAGTGGTTTATAGAATTCTTGAGGTATGCCATTTGTTCCTGGAGACTTGTTGCTTTGGAGTTCCTTCAATACAAGTGCACTTCTTCACAGGAAAAACTCATATAAAGGTTTGGCAAATTGGAAAGTTGAAGAAAGACTGTTTTTTGTTAGCGTTTCAAAGTGATTTGCAAGATCGTCGATTTCAATGGGTGGAATGACAAGTTTGTTTTGTTTTTTACTAATTTTCCTAACAATTTTCCAAAACTCCTCAGTGTTTCTGCAATCAGCGAGGTCTTCCGCAAGTTTTCTTGAGTATGTTTGGCGTTTAAGGCTAAGAAGTTCTTTGTATTGCTTATTCACAGCTATCGTTAATATGCATTTGTTTTTTCGGAGGTTGACTGTTACTGTTGAATGCCTCTTCCCGTAAACTTTTAAGAACTAATCTTTAGAGGTTTCAGTGCCATTTTATCTAAAATTCGTTATTTGTTAGTTATATAGAATACCTAATGGATTTGAAAAAACTGTTCGTAATATCGATAGCCCAAATCCAAATTTTTTTTTTATTTTTTTAAAAATTCAAAATTTACACATTAATTACTAGAAAACGTAAGATAGTAGTATATTTCGAGTAGCAATTTTTTTGTTTATCGGTAGGTATAACATGAAATCTTGTGTAAATTTTGAATTTTTGAAAAAATAAAAAAAAAATTGGATTTGGGCTATTTTCATTATTTGCATTTTCTGAGAACATTTACCATAGTAGTGTAAATTTTTTTTTAACCATCTGAAAGTAGAGATTTCAACAAACAAGAAACACACCAATTTTTTTAAAAAAGCAGATATTTTGACGTGAGATTTTTCGGTTGAAAGTTAGGGTAATTTTTCAAAATTTTGTCAAAATAAGGTGAAAAATAAATATTTTAAATCAAAAAAATTGTTTGGAATATACAAAGGTATGTTTTCACCAAATTTCGTGAAAAAATAAGTTTTTTTGCAAAAGATAAAAATAAAAAACCAAAAACTCAGTTATTCGAATTTTTCACATACATTTTGAGGTTATGTGAAAAAAGTGTCTTAACAAAAGTTGTATATCTTTTTAATACCTACAACTTTGCCATTTGATTTTTTTTCCTAAGACTTGCAGTTTTACCGGAAATCGAGATTAACCGTTTTTTACCCTTAAATACGCCCCCCGCCCCTTCCCGACCTAACATCGCCCGTAATTTATTTTTCCTTTTTTTTTTGGTTTATTCTCTACCTTTTTTAAAAGGTTTCATTCTACTATAATTTTTTTTCTTTTTTGACCATTTTAAAAATTATCGACCCTGGTCTATAGTGTGTATGGTATGGTATAAATGCACCTCTACATACACATTTCTTTCTTAAGTTTGGTTAATAGAATTGGCAACGCTGTTTTTAATGACATTTAATTTTTCAGCTGACAGCCGATTACTTCTGAGATTGTTTTACCAATTTAATAACAGAGTTGATAATAGAGAGAGTAAACTGCGGCTACGTGAGTAGGTGGTGTCATTTTGCCTACAAGCAGAATTCTACGGGAGTACTCTATGCTGTGAAGGGAGGGTCTATGAAATAACTCCCACGAAATAAGTCCCACTTTTGAAAACGAAATAAGTCCCACCAAAATGAAATGATTTAAAAATTTACTTGAAATGAAATAACTCCCACTCAATATGAAATAACTCCTCCTTGAATAATATATTTCTTAAATGAATTAAGTCCCACTTTCATAAACGAAATAAGTCCCACTTTTTCATTGTTTAATGCGATTTCAAATAAGAAGTATTTGGCTCTTCGAAAAAAACACACGTCGAATAGTATGAATAATCAAAGCAGAGGAATAATAAAGAAAAATCGTATACAAGCAAGAAGAGCCATGAGAGATAAGCACAAAAAATTATGATTGTCCCTTTTACGAAACATTGGACATTTCGTAAAAGGGACAACCATAACTTTGCATAAGAAAAAATATAAATTTAGGGGTATGAAATAACTCCCACTATACAAAACGAATTTATTCCCACTCAAAACGAAATAAGTCCCACTTAAAATAAAAACGCGTAACGAAATAAGTCCCACCAATTGACGAAATAAGTCCCACTTTTGAAACGAAATAACTCCCACTTTCAAAATAGCAATTTTTGGTGGGACTTATTTCGTTTTTAAAAGTGGGACTTATTTCGTGGGAGTTATTTCATAGACCCGTGAAGGGAATCTAAAAATCACGACAAATTCGATTCTCATGTATCATTTATCACTGATTGGGCTGTGAAAATCAAAAATAGGGAGCCATTAAACTATTATATTCAATGCTAAATCAATCTCTGAGATACAGCGACGCACTGATGTCTGAGAAAAAAGCAAAGATTGGACATCTTGTCCAACATTAAGTTGGAAAGAGCCAGTCTCAAAGCAATTATCCCTATTAAATGGCATGGAAATGAACTTTTAAGGTTTGTTAAAGTCATATGTGTTTTAAATATTGGTCTATCAACTCAAGACAATAGTATTTCGGAAAACGAATGAGTTGAATGAAGAGCTCCTCAGTCGTATTTGAGCGCCGCAATATTCTCATTTTCTATACTCACGCAAATAATTACATATATCAAAGATAGTTTCTTCGCAATAAAAGACATTTTCGTACTGAAATTACCTTTTTTTAATACCGCCTCTATTGTTAATTCTGTGCTGAAAAGGTAAAAGCTCTTAAGTCGACTTAGGTGTTTTCACCTATTTTTCATTTTCTCTGTTAAAAAAACCTACATATGTTTTTATCTTACTCATAATGACTTATCTTTTCAAACAAGAAAGTTAAGACCATATTAAAAATAAGTTAAGTTTTAAAATGGAGATTGAAAGTTTAGAATTCGTTTTCTGATAAATTTTGAAAATGGTGTTAAGAGCTTTTGCCTTTTCAGCACAGAACTACCAATAATTATGCCCGACGCGACATGTTTCGAGTTATTTTTTCCAAATAAAAATTAAATAAAGCGCAAAATTGACACAAGAATGGCTATATTTATCATTTAGTACTTTTAAGTAAAAACTGTCAGAGCGATTTATCAGTATATGTTCGTGAATCGCATTAGAAGTTTTTTTGAAGCGATCAAACGATAAAGCTCTGTGAAGACAGCAATGAAAGGTTTTTTATCACTTCACAGAATGGGAAGCAACACTCTTGTGAAGAGACATTAATTTCAGGAAGGAATTGTCGTAAAAATGGCAATCAATATTTTGCCTGCAATTTTTCAAAGCTAGAAAATAAAGTTACATATATATTTTATGAATATCTGATGAAGTGGGAGACTCAATAAATTGGAACGTGACCATACTCAGGGTTCAGCTTTTCAAGAAATCGGAAACAAAAAAAAGTTAGCCTAGAACAACATCGTTATTTCTGGAACTATGGAAAAGTCTGCTTGGAAAGAACAGATAATTTTTGTACCTAGTCCTTTTTGGATTTTTTCTAATTTTTGAAAAATAGTAGAATGAAATTTAGGATATGAGAATAGTTTCAGATATATTGAATTATTATTGTGAAAAGTTTAAAAGTCTATGATCAATAGTGAAGCATCTTGTGATGACGATATCAATCATCGAGTAAGCGTAGGGTGGATGAAGTGGCGAGAAAACTCCGCTATCTTCTGTGATCGAAAAATGCCCCCTAAGCTGAAGGGAAGACTCTACACAGCAGTTGTCCGTCCAGCTCTGACATACGGTTCACAATGTTGGACAATGTACAAAAAGTATGAGAGCAAATTGACGGCAGCCGAAATGAAGATGCTTCGGATGACAGCAGGAGTAACAAAGCTTGATCGAATTAGAAGTACTAAGATCCGTGGAAGCCTTCATGTCAAAAGTACCATCTTGGACAAAATTCAGCACGACCGGCTCAGTTGGTATTGTCATGTTCAAAGGAGAGATCCGCAGAACCCCGTCAAAAAGGCAATATCGTACAACGTTTCAACAAATTCGCGACGAAAAAGAAAAGGCAGGCCAAAACACTCCTGGTACAAGCAAATGCAAAAACAGCAGCATTTGGTTGGCCTCAGACATGGAACAATCCAAAACCGGGAGGCTTGCCGACGATTTCTGAGGTCAACGCGGCGTACCCCACAGGCGGATCACTAGTGTGAAGCAGCAAAGTGGGAGAGTTGTGATCGCTTCAAGATCACTACTCGTAACGCCGAAAATGAAGAAGAAGAAGAAGAATATTGAATTTCTAAAAAAAGACTTTCAAAAAATTTCAGGTAAACCGATCTCTAGAGTTGTACTCGAGAAATCATGGGCATGGTAACGTGCCAAGTGTCCAATCTTCATATGCTCCTGATTTTCTTTAATTTTCAACTTTTTCTTACTTACTTTTTTCTGTAATCTTTTCTTGTTAATTAATAACTTTAAAAAAATGATGTTGAAATTTTGAAAGCTTATTTTACAACACTTTAAAAATTACCAGATACTCATATCCATAAATCAGAATAACCTTTTAAGAAAATTAGAAACCCTGCTAAGAACTGAAAATTTTGCAGATTTTTTAGATTTTGAATTTACAAAATGTGTAAAAATTCATTTAATATTAATTATTGATCGTTTAAGGAAGCATACAAAGCGGCGCTGCACAAAAAGACTAGAACTGCTTATGAGCTCTACAAGCAGAAGAGGAGAGACGAACACCGGCTTCTCAGACGGAAAAAGAGAGAGCATGAGAAGCGCGCGATCGAGGAGATAGAAGGGTGCCACAGCAGGAATGAGGTTCGGAAGTTTTACCAGAAGGTAAAAACAACAGCCTCGGGCTACAAGCCCCGAGCCGAAGCCTGCAAAGACGATCAAGGGAACATCGTAGTGGAACCGCAGTCTATGCTGAGGATATGGAAAGACTAATTTTCCAAACTCTATAACGGCGATGATGGACCCAATTCCGCTGTTAGAGAGATAGAACCATTCGATTTAGGCGACGTAGACCAAGAATTCCGCCAACCCGACCTGAACGAAGTGAAGACAGCAATGTCCAAGCTAAAGTCCAACAAAGCTGCTGGAGCTGATGGACTCACTGCCGTTATAGGAGGAGTTATATAGAGCCATGTCTAGTTTTGGCATCCCTACCAAACTTGTCCGATTGTGTAGGATGACGATGGAGAACGCACGATGTTCCATCAGGGTCGGAAAAGATCTCACCGATACATTTGATGTCAAAAAGGTTTTAGGCAAGGCGATGCACTGTCATGCGACTTCTTCAACATCGTTCTCGAAAGAATAGTGCAAACCTCCTATGTCAACACAAGAGGCACAATCTTTCAAAGATCCGTTCAATTGCTCGGATATGCCGACGATATTGACATAATTGGAAGAACGCAACAATGGCGCGTTTATGAGCATTGAGACGGAAGCGAAGAAGATAGGTTTAGTGGTTAACGAGGGCAAGACCAAGGGTATGCTGTTATCAAGAAAGAACACCCAACAGCGACGTCTTGGACAGAACGTCGCGATTGACAGGTCTAACTTTGAGGTAGTTAAGGACTTTGTCTACCTAAGCGCCGCTATTAATTCAGACAACGACACTCGCGCTGAAATCAAACGAAGAATATCTCTTGCCAATCGCTGTTTCTTCGGACTAAGAAAGAAATGGAGTAGTAAAGTCCTCTATCGAGCAACTAAAGTGTCCCTATATAAGACACCTATCATCCCGGTTCTTATATATGGCCCAGAGGCATGGACCTTGTCAAAGGCAGACGAGAACGCTTTAGGATGCTTCGAGAGAAAAATTCTTCGGGTGATTTTTGGTCCCGTCTGCATAGATGGAGAGTGGAGAAGAAGATTCAACAACGAATTGTACTTTTTTTGACAAGATCAGTGTCGCTGTACAGCCTACACTGACCTTGTCAAACGAGTCAAGGTCCAGCGACTTAGATGGCTGGGCCATGTAGAGCGAATGGACACCAACGCTCCGGCCGGGAAAGTCTTCGAATCCAATCCCGAGGGACGGCGCAGTAGAGGAAGACCGCGACTCAGGTGGCGCACGCAAGTAGGAGAGGACCTCAACCAACTTGGCGTGCAAAACTGGAGGCAGCTAGCTAGGGACGAGCTGGCTGGAGAAGCATGTTGGTTGAGGCCCTAGTCCGACCCGGACTGTAGCGCCACCTTAAGTAAGTAAGTTAAGTAATCGTTTAAATGAAAGTACAATTAAAAGAGAGGAAGAAACTTTGCTTGATTACACCTCAGAAAAAACTGGTGCAAGTTGAATCTCTGTATTATTTACATACACTGTTCATTTTACTATGGAGATACGAGAGAGCGATTCGGTATAACTGGGATCTTACAACAGTACCAAGGTCCTAAAAGAATGCTATCTTTCACGATGGAAGCTTGTAATGACAAAATTTGGAGGAGTGATTAAATTTACTTTGAGACTTTGACTTTGTCTGTTTTTGCTTCCTGTAAAGCTTATGGAACTACTCTGCACAGACTACTCGAACTGTGTTTGGATTAAGTGCTTTTAACAGTAGTTACCAGCCGAATAAATTAAGAACTTTAGTGAATTTATGCCAAATTTGCAAAGCAAAAAAAAATTTTATGATTGTAAGAAAATGCAAAAGATTGCAATGAAATTTTCGGAAACTAAAATGTTTGCAAGAGAATGCAAAGTCTGCAATCATTTCAACTCCTTCTGATGTAAATGAATAGTGATTGCGTTATTTGGAGTACGAGTCTCAATTTAAGGTCTCTGATAGCGATCTTTTAGTTGAATAAAATTGAAGATAAAAAAAAACTTATTGAAAGAGCTTCAATTGTTTAACCGTCTTGAATGTTATTCTTGGAATTTAAATATTGGTTGCTTCTATTCTTTGTTTAAATTTATGCTTAGTGAAAGAACTATGTCATTTTAAGAAGTGTAAGCCTTTCATCAACTAATCAAGCTCGTCCCTTGGTCAAAATCAAAATAAAGGCAAAATTAAAAAAGTTTCCTTAATCTGTGCCCATGTCCACTACTTTACGAATTTTCTGAATTATAACAGATGGGTGTAGAAGTACGATATCGGAATAATTTCTGGAGACTTTCTGTTTGAAATTAGGAAGTAGCTCTACGTTTTGTGCGATTACAGCCTGAACGACAACATTTTGTTTAACAGACTAAGGCCTGTCGACTGGAGAGCTGGGACAAATGCATATCAACAAAATTCGCAAAGCAAATAGACCAGCGTCTTATTACTAACAAAAAATGTTTCGGCTTCGGTTATAAAGTCAACAAACCTTTGACCAAATTGATTGTATCTTGACCAAATGTGGATCTATTTTTCGGCTACGCGATGTTCGATAACTGGCGTTTCGAGTTGCGGATTGTGACTTAAGTACGATGATATCCAAGTCCCTACAACATAGAACAGATATTAACTGACGTACTATATAAAGTCGCAGTGCATATCTCAAGTACTCTTTAAGCGTTCAGGAAATATACTACTAGAACCAAGTCCTACAATAGACCTACTGGATCACTATAAATTTGCCTTCAAATTAACACTTCTATGATCGAAATTTCTATCTCGTTAAAGAGTGAAAGTTGACCAACACAATCACCAACACAACCATGCGTTGGTATTGTTTGCTGTGTAATCTATCTATAAACTCTATAAGAAAATGAAAATTAGGAACAGGGACGGCAGAAGATATGGGGTGGGTGGGGTATAGACCCCACCTAACTTTTCTAAGCATGGGGTGCACCCCACCTTCTGGCCGAGGAAATATACCAATTTTTTTTAGTTAAATGAGGCAAAAAAAATGTTATGCAATTATGAATATTGTTATACTAATTTTTGCTTGATTGAGACTGACCAAGTGATTTAAATCATTTATTTATCGGTCATAGACTCAACGTTATGCATTATTTCTTATCCTTTTTTTCTCCTTGATTTATTTATTTATTATTTATTTGTTTATTTCACCTACGAGCAATGAGCTCAACAGATTATACATCATTACAAAATAGGTTTCAATTTCTTAAAAATAAGTAGTACAATTCATTTCGAAATTTATCTCTAGAGAAGGCTTAATCAATATGACCACAAATTTCATTAAACTCTCTAACTGATCTTGAAATTGGTTCACTCATGCCATAATTAGTTCTGTGCCTTGATTGAAAAAGAAGATTTCTATCCCTCAACGGCCTCTCTGGAGCATAAATACAAATTAAGGACAACAAGGAAGGACATTTTATATGATAACATAAAATGTCTCGCACAAAAACTATGTCATGACTAGTTCTACGTGATTTGAGCGACTGCAAACCTTGAAGACTCTGCCTAGCTGTGGAATTTGGATGATAGTACCATCGCATTTTGTAAAATGCATACTTCGTAAACCTATTCTGATTTTTCTGAATTCGATCGGAAAAACTTTGTTGGTGATGGTTCCAGATGATATCTGCATACTCTAGGTTGGGTCTTACTAGCGAGGTATAAAGAGACACAAGGGTGCAGGTGTTAGTAAAGTCTGTTGAATTTCTTTTGATGAATCCTAACATTGAGTTAGCTTTTGATACAATAGCTTCTATATGCGGTGTAAAAGTGAATTTGGAGTCAAAAAATACGCCTAAATCCTTAAATTTTTCTGTTCTCTGAAGAGGGCTGCAATCAAGATAATATGAAAACTCTTGCATATGATTCTTTCTTGAGAGAGAAATCACAAAACATTTGTTGGCGTTAAGATTCAAGCGGTTTAACACACACCAGCGAGATAGATTATCAAGATCCAATTGGAGTTTTTGGCAATCACTAATAGAGGTTACTTTCAGAAATAGTTTCAGATCGTCTGCGTACATGAGGCATTTGCTGAAGTTGACACAGCTAACAACATCATTAATAAATATGATAAAAAGTAGAGGACCTAGATGACTACCCTGTGGAACACCAGAGGTACAATTTATCTGCCTTGAGATGAATTCGTCAATTTTGACTTTTTGAACCCTTTTTATGAGAAAGGAACAGATCCATTGAAGGAGGCTTGAGTGGAAACCAAATGATTCCAATTTTTGAAGCAGTATTTTGTGACAAACCGAATCAAACGCTTTGCTAAAATCGGTATAAATAACATCCACTTGATCTTTACTTTCAATAGCGTCAACAACGAAAGAAGAGAAACATGTTAAATTGGTGATTGTTGATCTTCCCGAGATGAGCCCATGTTGGACGTCACTTATGTGTTCCTTCACTAGGAAACCAAGTTTTTTTTGACAAGGCTTTCAAAAAACTTAGGAATTGCAGATAGTTTACAAATACCTCTGTAGTTCTCTACATTGTTTTGGTACCCGATTTAAAAATTGGAATCAAGAAAGAGGATTTCCATTCATCTAAGAACAGTCCAGATGACAATGAAGAATTAAAAATGATAAGTAATGGAAAAGCCAGAGAACTGGAACATCTTTTCAAAATTATCGCAGGAATACCATCAACGCCATGTTTAGCGTTTGGATTAAGATCATGCAATCCTTCTAAGACATCATTGAGATCTAACTGTAAGGACCCTATACTTACTTTAGGATTATAACCAGAAAGGTGAACTAGATTTTCATGTGAGTTAGAATAGACCGATTCAAAAAACTGAGCTCAACCGTGTTTTCAATTTCATCAGACTCTTGATTTTAAAAAAAACTTAGAATTCGCAATCCCGAGCGATTTTCGTTTTGAGTTTATAAAAGACCAAAAACTTTTTGGGTCGTATTTTAAATTGAATTCAACCTGCATAATATAATTTCTGTGCGAGAATTTACTTAACATATTGAACTCCCTGCAAAGATTATAAGACTGTATTTGGTCAGCCAAATCATTTGATTTCTTAAACTTAGCGAAAGATTTATTTTAAAAATTTTTAAGGTGTGTCAGCCTGTCATACCATGGAGGTTTAGAAATATTCTTTTTCTTTTTGTGTGGCACTAATTGATTGAAAGCATTATTTAAAATCTGCGAAAAGCGATCAAACATATTTTGTAAATCTAAGTTTAAAATTTCAGTTTTCCAGTCAATACTTTCAAGATAATTATCAAGTTCATTAAAATTGGCCTTTAAAAAGTTAAATGATAATGAATTGTTACAATTAATTTTTAAATAAGTGTATAATTGAATTTCAATATATAATTCTTTATGATTCATAGAATCGTTTAATAATGACAAAGGAAGCGTTTCATACACTGAACGCTTGAATTCATCATGTGGTATGAAAACAAGATCAAGAATATTATTCAAGCTATTTACAACGCTCCTGATTTGACATAAGTTTAGAGCAAATAAATGGTCAACAAAAGTTATTTTGATAGCACTTTTTGAGTTACAGGGAATAAGCATATTTTCATTAGAAGAATAAGACTATTTCACATCAGTCAGGTTAAAATCACCTATTACAAAAACCTTTGCGGACAGTCATTCAAATTACTTACAAAATCAATGTTAGCAAGGTGCTTTTCATAAATATCAATGGGACTTCTAAGTGGTATGTAGCTTGTGATGGTTTACACGGAAATACCTATTCCAAGACGAAGTGACACGCATAATTTTTCGATGTCGATGATTGGCAGCGATATTATATGGGATGGTAAGCATGAACGAACCGCCAATAGTAGACCACCTCCGCGATCTTCAGCAGTAATACATCGATCTCGTCGGAAGACTATATATG
This sequence comes from Melanostoma mellinum, assembly GCA_914767635.1. Lineage (NCBI taxonomy): Eukaryota > Metazoa > Arthropoda > Insecta > Diptera > Syrphidae > Melanostoma > Melanostoma mellinum. The sequence goes on along the minus strand of OU612059.1, from coordinate 176,943,743 downwards.
CACCGCCGTTGACAGTTTCAGAATCGGGGATTCCACTCCAAAGCCAGGTTTCAACAATTACAATAATATCGTAGTCTACGTGGGTAGATGAATGGTATAAGACAGGTAGTTTGGTTCGAATTCCACTTGCATTATGATAATAGATTTTGAGGCAACCAGCGTTCATGAAGTTATCATTGTTTCGTTCGTGAGAATGTATCAACGAGGCCCTTTCAGCTGTTGTTGGGTTGTCGCTTCTTGCTGCGAAAAAAATCATGGACCACAGTATGCAAAGGCCAAAAAGACCTATTGCATAGTAAATTGTAGAGCTCGAGGATTCTTCCAACTTTGATCTCGAAAGAAGAATATTCCTTTTCTGGTGTCATGACGAATTTTCGAATGGAAAGATTAGATACACAAACCGATGAACTATTTTTAAGAATATAATTGTGAACTAAATCTTCACACGTTGATGGAGAAAGACGAGAAACAAAAATACTCCTCACAGGTTGTAAAGCGGTGAGTTCTTCGATATTAGATTGGTTTGACATAGAGTTAGTTACAGTGGACAAAGTTGCTACCGAGTTGGAGCACCCCTCATCCGTGATGGAAGCTTTTGGGGTTACCAGTGGCTTTATAGCATTAAATCCACTGGAAGTGCTGGGCTTTATGTAAGAAGAGTCACTTAGTCATTCACTTTAGTCATTCTTTTTTAAAAATATGTATAATATTCGTATATATGTATATTGTATATATATTAGGGTGGTCCTTATTTTGTTTTTTTCCGAATTTTTTTTCCACGATAGTCCTAAATCGGTTCTAAATATATTAAAAAAAATTCATGCGAAGTTATAGCCCTTTATTTCAATTTTAACCCGACCCCCCCGACAATCAAAGTTTTATATGGAAATAACATGGGAAAAGTTCTGTTGATTGTTTGAATTTTTTTTCATTATGAAATAATGAACAGATCATGTCAAATAATAATGCTTCTTATAGAAAATTTAGCGCTCTACTACAAAGGTCTTTTATGATTTTTTGCTAACTCTAACGGTTTCTGAGTTATTTATGGTCATAGTTGAAGTTGTTGTTGAAGTTGATAGTTGAAAAGTCGTTTAATGATTTAAAAATTAAAAAAGGATAATAATTCATAGCTTAGACGACTTTTCTTACCTTCACGCATGCTCTGAAACATAAATATTATTTTATTTAAAAGATGGTTTTAAACCAACTGTAGTACATATTGCATTTGTTTTTCATCCTTTGTGTAATGACTACAAAAGTCTTGCACTAGTTTAACTCCTCTCTCAGCACAATCATTCACAACTGACAATTTTTCGACGAATCGTAATGCTGTTTTATAGTTTTCATTATCAGCCCATTCAGAGGGATGAATTCGTAAAAATTTTGTTTCTAACTCAAATCTCGTCGTCTAAGCTATGAATTATTATCCTTTTTTAATTTTTAAATCATTAAACGACGGTAGAAATAGAAGAATCGTAAAATTGAATTAAGCTTCAACTATGACCTTAAATAACTCAGAAACCGTTAGAGTTAGCAAAAAATCATAAAAGACCTTTTTTGTAGAGCGCTAAATTTTCTATAAGAAGCATTATTATTTGACATGATCTGCTCATTATTTCATAATGAAAAAAAAATTCAAACAATCAACAGAATTTTTCCCATGTTATTTCCATATAAAACTTTGATTGTCGGGGGGGTCGGGTTAAAATTGAAATAAAGGGCTATAACTTCGCATGAATTTTTTTAAATATATTTAGAACCGATTTAGGACTATCGTGGAAAAAAATTTGGAAAAAAACAAAATAAGGACCCCACTAATATATATGTATATATATGCATTTATAAAACTACCATACCTTATTTTATTCTATCATGCTCCCCACCTAAAAAAATAGTGTTCTGCCGCCCCTGATTAGGAACACCCGCTTATCGAAAAGAAAACGATAGAAAAAGAGAAGCGAAAGGTTGAGACTATGAGACTGGGCGATACTACAAGTAAAAGCAATAAAAAATCTTTCCAAAGGTAAAAATTCAGAGCACAAGCTTGTCAAAACCAATAGATAGAAGGTCAGTCGGTAATGAGAATATGTAAAGAAAATACTTTCGTATAAACGATCATGAAAGACTAGCTGCAGCTTTCTGGCTTGATGATCCATTTGGCTTGAAAAAAGTGGAAAAAAACCTATCCTTCCGATCATCAATCAATCAAAGCTGCGATATCCAGCCTTCAGTTCAATTAAGCTGCCGTAGTGGAGTTTTTCAAAGCAGTTTTAGAAGAAATGGTAAAAACACGATTATCAAAGTTGGTCGATCAAAAGGTTCCTTAACGAAAAATAGAATCTCAGCATCGTGTGATGACCCATTCACAAAAGACAAGAGGAAGCTCTCCTAAACATTTCGTCTACAGACTTTGTAAATGCAAATTCAGAAGCGGCTTATAGGTGCCCAGCTGATGCCTATGCCTATTCGTAGATTTATAAATCTTTTTGGATGGAGCCAATAGTAAAGATCTATGCAAATCATACTTTGGCTTCCCTGCCAAACCTTCGCTGCTCCGTCGAAGTCAGCTGAAACACAGTTAAGTTCTTTTATATTTTGAAAAGGACTTGAGACAAAGTAGCTTCGTATAACCCTTTGAACATTACTAAAAGCTGTCAATACGTCCTTGAAATACCATTACCGAAAGGCTTATGTCCTGATATTAAGAAAAAAACTTCACATGCGTGAAGGCAAGTGGTTTATCATTCGTAAAATTCCATATTGTCTCACTTACTCATCTTCAATTCATTCATATTACTTTTCCGAAACAATAGCGAATGCGCCCCGGCAACAATACCATCGCCTTGTTGCGTTGTTCGCTCGAGTGAACCTGTCATTACCACCAACCTGTTTTGCATTTCGTTTCGAAAGCACATATATCTGTGTGCTTACATCTTTCAATATTCATTTAGCCCTACTCCACACAACACACAACACACGTAAGCACTCACATTACTCGTATAAATGTGCGATAATGAACCAAATGAATATTAAACACAACAGTGCAAGAATCCTTTTGCAAAGGACAACAAAGTGCTGCGTATCCAATTCCAATCCATTAAATTAAGAAAATAAAGGAAAAAAAATTGTGAATAAAGTAAAAGACCTCTCAGTATATCTATTTGTACATTTTGCAACGTTAAGGACGACGACGAGCGGCGGTGGCGGCACCCGCTTAAAGGCAAGTAGTACATATATGTATTTTTCCGATAAACCCTTCACAGTAAAAAGTGAAAAATAAAAACGATTTCAATTTTAAAAGGAAATTGCACGTCGTCGTCATTGTCGCTTATTTTCGTCATCGAGAGAAAGCATTAATGGACGACATTTAATCAAAAGCATTTTCTTAAGCCTTTCATGATAACTGGCGTGTCACGCATCAACACGCACACACTTTTCAAGGACGTAACGTTCGGCTTATACTCGTGTGTTACACCACATTCCTACCAACCCAATGTACATATGTAATATCTCCTCAAAAGGATATTTATATCCTTGAGTTGGAAGCAAAATTATACGTTGTGATTATGGCTGTAATCTACCATAAAAGAACCCCACAAAGGAATTCCCATTTCTCGTGATATGGCCATGGCCACCCTATAATTAGCATATCTTGGTTGGGGTAACTTCTGTGTTTTACTCCTTGATACCAAGTTGTTGGTATATTCTTCACAGTGGCTTTCATTTTTCCCTTACGAAAGGTCAAAAGCCGTGTAGAATGTTGGTTTCAAAATTCAATATTGGTTTTCTTAGAACGTCCGCGCGTTGTTGGTCGGGCCGGTGACCTGCAGGATTCCTCCCCTAATGAAGTTACCAACACAGCACACACACTCCACAACTGATATAATTTTTGAGGAGTCGCAACTTCTAATTCTTGGCCAACTACTTCAGTTTGACTTCGGCAGTGGACAGTGGTTAATCCTGGAAAAACTACCCCGCATCATGTTCGAGCTATCAAAAATATTCTCATTGAGACGGTACGGGTTCTCTTTTCTCTTTCCGTTACTCATTTGAATTGTCTTTTTATAGAGAGACTTTGTGTTCCAATTATAAAGAAGTTTATTAATGACGTTAATAGATTCTCATTATTGGAATGAAAGAAATGAAATGGGGGAGCTTCTCTACTTTTTTTCTCTTCCTTGTTTGTCAAAGTATCCAAACAACATAAAAAACAAGAAGCCATTTTTTGTCAACAACAACAATAAAAAAAAACGAGAGTGGTTGTCAAACATGATTCCTTTTTTTATTATATTTCAATTTAAGTAACTTCTTTGAAGTGGTGCAGTGAAATAGTGAGGTGCTTCCCACAATGACAAATAAGGCTTTCAAAATGAGATTGAAAAAGTAACGTGAATTGAAAATCTGTTTCACTCAATTTAACAAAATTAAAAAATTAAAACTCTCAGTGTTTTTAGTGCGTCGTGGTAAAGTTGTAGCAGCAACAATATTTTTCCTGGAAAAATCCTATCGATTTCCACTTGCTCCCCCCATTTCGAAAAACAATGAGTTTTTCTGCAGAAGGAGTTGTTTTTTCAATGTGAAGTTGTTGGTGGTGACGTTGCTTTGGTCAATTAATTTGTATCGTTGTGCTGATGTTTTTCTTGAATCAATTGCTGGTAGTAGTTTTACGGTATACTCGTACGTGCTTGTGTTTGTGTTGTGTGTCTGATGTGTTGCTAGGGATATTCTATGTCCTCTAAAAATAGCAGGCAGTTGACCTACAAAGTTTTGAGTATTGAAAGTTGTTTTTTGGTCTTTGTATTGGGATTACACCTTTTTTTCAAAAAATTTTCTTTATTTTCTTTTTCTAAGAGTGCACCTGAAAGTTTTCCACATCTAGTCAGCAGTAAAAATAGTCCTTCCTTTCTCTTTCGAACGATTGTTTAGCGATATCGGTTTATGTTTTTTTTTTTTTTCAACCAGTAGAAAGCTAAGAAACTCAAGAGTCAGGAATGACCGCTAATAAGACTTTGGTGAAGGAGCTGGTGAGTTCTAAACTGTTATGAGGGTCTCTGTTAATGGGTCTGATTTTTTGTTAAACTGAAACAATGCACCCTACTTCCAATAAGTAGATCTGCTAGTTTAACACCAAACTCATACCAAAATTTACGTTTCATCAAAATTTAAGGAATTTTCATATCCTTTATTTTAGAAATACAATTTAAACAAAAAACGTATAGGTGGACTTGGAGATTATCGAGGCGTAAAGGGTAAAGCATTTCTGTCAACTTGCTAGGAACTAGCTATCAGTAAAAGTACTTTAGTAGTCTTTGTAGAAGATAGTTAGGCATAGCTTTTTTGGTGTGAAACTCTATTGAGGTGTCTCGAGGTATGTGTCGCGGTGGCAAGTCTCGTTACTCCTCTATGCGTACTGCCCGGAAATAAAGAAGATTCTTTTTTCAATCACACGCCTCAACCTGGTTGACTTCATTGCGATCGACGCAGGAGTGTTCTATAAGTTCGAACTTCCCGTGGATCTAAGAATTCACTTTTCGCTTTTTAAAACCAGAGTGCTATAAAACATGACCACGTCCGTTTCGAACGAATGTTGAGAAGCGATATCCAAAAACTGTTATACTGTTGCGACGTTCAAATATGCAGAATGCCTTGCAACTGTCGAAGCACAGGAATGCATCCCACAGCTGGCATTTTGTCAACAAGCCGACACCTGTCACTTGGCATCCATTGGTTATCATTTTGGATTCTCTTTCGTTTCCATCGTTTCGCCAGGGAGTAGCGTAAGTGGAGGTGCTTTACTTAATTTCTTACTCCAAACTATAATTTAAATCAATAGTTAATAACGGGGCCGCCAAATATTTTTTTTTTTTAAATGCCATAAAAAAAACTACATAATATTTTCTCAAATTTCTTTTTTATTTGAAAGTAAAATCCTTCCGGCTAATAATGGAAAATTATTTCATTGAAATGGGTGCCATGGCTGGCATGCAGTAGCCTACACGATCGGTCCAATTTTAAAGCACATTATCGATTGTGTGCAGTTGTATTTCACCAATGGCTTCACGAATATTGTCCTTTAAAGCGTCAATTGTCTCTGGCTTGTCGGCATAACACTTATCTTTTATGGCACCCCACAAACAATTGTCCAACGGTGTTAAATCGGAGCTCCTAGGTGGCCAAACGACATCAGCTCTGTAGCTGATAATGCGATTTTCAAAAACAGGGCGGAAAACATTGAGGTTAGCTTCGGCTGTGTGGCACCTAGCGCCGTCTTGTTGAAACCAAATGTTGCTAATATCCTCTTTTTCAATTTTTGTGAACAAAAATAAGTTCAACATGGCGCGATAACGACCGCCATTGACTGTAACTACCACTCCTTGCTCATTTCCGAAGAATGCCTCTGGACCAAAATCCGCACCAAACAGTGACTCGTTTTGAGTGTGTATTGGCTTTTCAATGTATGCGTGCGGGTTTTTTGCGCCCCAAATGCGACAATTTTGCTTGTTTTCATACCCTCCTAGGTCAAAATGAGCTTCATCGGCTTCATTCTGCAACATTCCCATGGCTTTCAAGGTAATGTCGCAATATTCTCCAGGGTTGTTGTTCAAGCGTAAACACATCCATGTTCGTTCAGCGGAAGAATAAAACTAATTATCTGTCAAATCAGACATGAGCTAAGTGTTAGAATTCACGAAATAACTAGTGAAAAAAAAACGTTAGATGGCAACCCTTTAATAGAATAGAATCGACACAAATTTGATCTATTTCTTGGAGTACTACAACCCAATTCATTAAGACCTACACATCGAGCGTCAGTTGTCCTGTAACTAGTGGCAATCCTTCTACTGTATTCTCGCGAGGTTTTAGACTTCACTCGTATCTTTGGTAGAAACATGGGATTTTTTTAACGATCTTGAAGCTGCTCGTACTAAGCGATGCGACGGTTGCGAGACTAGTCGTACAGTCGCAGGAGCACTGTCCAATTTATATGCAGAAGATGTCTGCTTTTATTTCATGCTTACGAGATTTTGCTGTGCTCATGGTGTATTGTAAGCATGTCTGTCTGTTTCGCGGGAGGTTCGCGGTTCGAATCCCAAAAGAATATTTGTACACTGGTATGGCCTTTTGCGAGGAGTTGGCATGTCCTCCGTTAGTAAATTCATTGGCATTAAAAGTGCTTTCTTCATTAGCCGTTCGGAACCGGCAGAAAATTGTAGGTTCCTTCTATTTCCTCACAAGGGGCATATTTGTGACAAATGCACTTGGTTCTGGAGGTCTACGGCTTATGACGGTATGTATATATTCCTTATATGAACGTTTTAGTTCAAAACAAATGTATCGCCTTGTCCCTAACCTTTTTTGAAAAGTGGTTTCAGACCTTTACATATTACCGCAGACAAGATATCTTATAAGCGACGACAAGCGGCTTATTCTTGATTATCGTCTGAGTTGAGTGGGGCATTCTGATTGACATCCTCAGTAGCGACTGCGATTCTATATCACTGTGCTTCCTTGCTGGCCGTTATCGGCTTGCGTTAGAATATACCCCCTTGTCATGGTCTTGGCCACCTCGGAGCTGCGATTTGTCTTTAAAACTTTCAAATCTTATTCATGGCTTCTTTCAGTTTTCTGAAACGAGCGCTTCTTATCAGCTTCCTGTCCTTTTTATTTTTGGTTTCCTTCCCTTATTTTCTTTGTGTGAGTCACAGTGTGTCGGTCAAAACCAGCCCTTCTCTGTTTAGCTGCACTAGCCTTCCTGCATTCTCCATCGAACCATGGATTTAGTGTTGGAGGACGAGTTAAACCCAGAACTTTAGAGCTGCTGCCATTCTTTTCTTCAACGCTTAATGCTCTCTGCTTAACTTTTAAGAGTATTTGGAGGGACACTCGTTTGGAAATACTTTTGGCTGTCTCTCGTGGTTGTAGTTTTCCGACTTCATGTCGCCATCGTAATTGGTCACCGAAAGAACGGAATGGTCAATCCAGCAGACGGTTTAAGCATTTCATTTTTGTGTGGAACGTATACTAAATAAAAAAGCAATTACATAATTCTGATTCTACAAACAAACTGCCTTTTTTACCATCATCTTCATTCATTAGATTAGTTAATGTTTCGATACCCATCACTCATTTCAAACCTCCTTCAAATTTTTTGAAACATCTCGATTTTGTTAAAGGACAATATTTTTATTTTTTTTTTTATGCAGACCTCAAGGGAGTAGCAAAATGGATCGATATGAAAAACTTAGTCGCATGGGAGAGGGCTCCTATGGTGTTGTCTATAAATGTCGCGACCGAGATACTGGTGCACTGGTAGCTGTCAAGCGTTTCGTCGAATCTGAAGACGACCCAGCTATCCGCAAAATCGCCCTTCGTGAAATACGTCTACTGAAAGTATGTTAAACAATCTAAAGCCATTAGACATCCTATGGCTCTATGGCCATTTATCAAATGCAAACACACTGCACAACTACAAAAATATTCCCTTTTACAGAATCTAAAGCATCCAAATCTAGTATCGCTTTTGGAAGTGTTCCGACGAAAGCGCCGTCTACATTTGGTTTTTGAATTTTGTGAACTCACTGTACTGCACGAGTTGGAACGTCATCCACAAGGATGTCCGGAAAATCTCACCAAACAAATTGTATACCAGACACTGCACGGTGTAGCATATTGTCACAAGCAAGGATGCCTGCATCGTGACATCAAACCGGAAAATATCCTGCTCACTGCACAGGGTCAAGTTAAATTGTGTGACTTTGGATTTGCTCGAATGCTGAGTATGAACTATACTTATACATATACAAATATACATAAATAGCTCCGGATACCCACGTTGACGGTTTAATTTAACCAATGTTTGTGTTTTTGTTTCTTCTTTTCTTTTTTTCCTTTTGTTTGTGAACGCAGGTCCTGGAGAGAACTACACGGACTATGTTGCAACGCGATGGTATCGTGCTCCCGAGTTGTTAGTTGGTGATACACAATACGGCACACCAGTGGACGTCTGGGCAATTGGATGTCTCTTTGCCGAGTTGGTGCGTGGCGAAGCATTATGGCCTGGACGCAGTGATGTCGATCAGTTGTATCTAATTAGGAAAACATTGGGTGATTTACTTCCCAGGCACATCCAGATATTCGGCCAGAATGAATATTTTAAAGTAGGTATACAGTTGCATTTGTGGATGACCGCATGAGTAAGGCAATTCTATTTACAATTCAGGGTATAACACTGCCTGTTCCGCCAACACTGGAGCCGCTGGAGGACAAAATGCCAAGCAAGGCGTTGCACAATCCGCTCACAATAGATTTTTTAAAGGTACGTGCAGTGACTATAATATTAAACAGCACTTTATTTTTGGATAGGGAAGATTTTAGGTAAAAAGTCAAATCGAAGCTTTTTGATTCATTAGAAATTGAATAGTTCTATGATAAAAATATTGAAGGTGATGACAATGGCAATGCCTCTAAATCACATACTTATCTAATAATGGCGCCGTATGTCAATTCTATACACTAGATTTAGTATAGGAGCCGAGGTGGGCCGAGCGTTTCAGCTAGTAGTGCAGAATAGAAAAATGTCCTTCCTAAGTCCGTTTTATAACTTGGCTTTTATATAATTTGTAACTCACGTTTCCGCCGCCAAAGATTCGATTACGCATGCAAAAAATGAGCTTTTAAGAGGCCTTTCATCTGACTACGTTATTATCATTCTTGCTAACTTCACAAACTGCCTAATATAAAATAAATAAATAAATAAGGTGGCGCAACAGAGCGAGGAACCCCTGGGCCTAGCGCATTTCTCACAACCATGCCTTGTGAGGGAATGGAGGGGACCTACAATTTTCTGCCGGTTCCGAACGGCTTTTTGAGAAAGCACTTTTCATTCCTCGCGAAAGGCGATACCCGTGGAAAAACATTTTTGCCTCTGCTGGGATTCGAACATTGAACCTATGGACTAGCAGGTGGACATGCTAACCATCCCGCCACGGGTACCACAAACTGCCTGATATACTGGTGCTGAATTACGGCATCAGTGATCGAGTGAGAAGGTGACATTCTTCTCTCTCTCAGTCGGTTGTTCATCTATGGTATCAAATTCCGTTCGATTACTGATGAGAGAATATCAAATTATGTTACTAGATTGCTCGATGACGTGACTGATACCTAGTGCCATACTCTCGTAAGTCAGTCACGTATCGCTGTCGCTTTCAAAGACGTGTACAATGCACTGCTACCTTTGTGATCTAAGTGCTGCCTGTTTTAAAAATATTGCTGTGAAAAAAAGTGTTGTTAGTAGAATAGAAATTATTATGAAATTATTTTAAAGCCCATCGAGAGCAAGCGTGCTTATATATAAATATGTAAAACAAAAATAAAAATCATGGCTGCAAATCGAACTTGTGAAGCTGGGCTCTCCCTGCTGACGACTATGTGATGAACCAAAAATTGGTGTCGGTTGCGAGTTCAACGCATTGTCCCCATTCCAAAAAAGTTCCGACGCGCCTAAAAGAACTTTCATTTCCAAAATAAATATGGTGGCGCTACAGAACATGAACTCCGGGGCCTAGCCCGTTTCTCTCAACTATATATTGCCGATTCCGAACCTTTTGTCATGTAACCAAATTACTTAATAAGCAATTTTGAATCAACTGTGAAACTTTTTACTTCTAAAAGGTGAAAGAAAAATCTTTCAAGTGAAATGAAGATTTGGAGGTCCATAGCAGAAAAATTATCAAATACAAACCTGTGATTTTAGGGCGGGAGATACCTTTAGAAGCCTAAGGACAATGTTTTTTTTGGAATTCTTTTAGAGGGAATAAAATAACCCAATCATTTTCAAAACTAGGAGAAATGTTAAGCTGTCCAGTATTCACAAAAACTTTTTTCTATGGGATGGCCAAACTAAATTGCGGCGTTGTTGAATTTGACGGGACGCCTGTTTCCGGCGACCATCAAAAACTGCTACAGTTGGCACTCTTTTTCAGTTGATATAAAATAGATCTATCAAAGTTTATTCTTATACTGAAATTTTAAGGGGAGGGATATACCTAATAAAGATTAAAAGAACAAAATTTTAAAACATGTGTACTCAAAAATTTTAATTTTCGAACATTTATTTATTTACGCGCTACCTTTCAAGCTTAAGGTATGTATATCCTTTCGATAGTATTACTGAAGAGTAATCACCCAAAATTTCTTCTATTAACCGGTCGCTTACTTTTTGAGCTGATTGTAGTTACTCATGGATAAATTGGCGATTCCAGGCGCGCACAATAGACCTTCGACTTCCTTCCCCGAAACAGCTGCCTGACCATACAAAAGGTGAACTTATTCGCTTAGGTGAGCATTACAGTTCGGGGTGAATCTGGGCCTCAACCAACGTCCTTCTGTAACGATTTCGGTTTGAGATCTTCATCCACTTGATAGCGCCACCTAAGAAGAGGTCTTCCCCTTCCGCGATTTCCCTGCAATGTGCTTTCGAAAACCCGTCGTGCTGGAGCGGTGGGTCCATCCGCTCTACATGGCCCAACCATCGTAGCCTCGCGATGCTTACTCTTCTGGCTATGCCCATGTCGCGGTACAACTCATACAGTTCGTTGTTGTTTCTTCTTCTCCACACATTGTCATTGTCGATAAGGTCCATGCTTCCGCGCCGTAAAGCAGGACTGGGATGATTAAGATCTTATGCAAGGTCACCTTGGTTTTTCTAGAGAAGGTTTTGTTTCTCAATTGCCTTCTTAACCCAAAGAAGCAACGGTTGGCAAGAATTATTGTCCGTTTGATCTCCGCACTGATGTGGTTGTCCTTGTCTACAGCGGATCCTAGGCAGACGAAGTCCTGTACTACCTCGAAGTTATGTCTGTCTGTCGGATCCTAGGTAGACGAAGTCCTGTACTACCTCGAAGTTATGTCTGTCTATTGTGACGTTTTGTCCAATTCGTCGATGTTCTGTGTCCTTGTTTGATGACAGCATATACTTTGTTTTGCCCTCATTAACCATCAAACCCATTTTTGCCGCTTCTGTTTCAATACTCGCAAAAGCACCTATGATATCACGCTTTTTTCTTCCCATTACGTCAATATCGTCTGCATAGGCGAGTAATTGTACAGACTTTTGAAAGATTGTTCCTCTGGTGTTGACGTTTAAGTTTCTTACAATCTGTTCAAGTATGATGTTGAAGAAATCGCATGACAGTTTGTCGCCTTGCCTAAAGCCTTTTTCGACATCAAAGTTCTTTACCGACCTTGACGGAGCAGCGTGAATTCTCCAAAGTCATCCTGCATAGTCGTACGATTTTTGCAGGGATGCCGAAACTAAACAAGGCTCTGTACAGCTCGTCTCTGTAAATACTGTCATACGCGGCCTTGAAATCGATAAAAAGATGGTGGATATCGATATTACGTTCTCAGGTTTTTTCCAAGATCTGCCGTAATCTGAAAATTTGGTCTATTGTGGATATCTCTGGTCTAAAACCACATTGATAAGGACCTATTTAGTTGTTAACGTGGGGTTTCAGACGTTCACATATTACAGCAGACAAGATCTTATAAGCGACGTTGAGGAGGCTTATCCCTCTATAATTGGCGCAATTGTGAGGGTCTCCTTTCTTTAGGATCGGGCATTCGATACTGAGGTTCCATTCATCGGGCATGCTTTCTTCCGACCATATCATGCAGATCAGCTGGTGCATGCTCCTTTTCAACTGGTCTCCAGCTGCCTTGAAAAGTTCGGCATCAAGGACATCTGCACCTGCAGTCTTATTTGTTTAAGTTTGCATATGGCAAGCTTAGCTTCTTCCAGGTCGGGAGGCCGGCTTTCTTGATCATCGTCCAAGCTGAATGGGGCAATCTGCCTGACAGCGAAATATTTGTCCACATCGCCGTTAAACAGTCTGCGAACTTTCCAGATCCTCAGTAGCTACTGTGACTCTACTATATGGTGTTCCCCTGCTGGTCTTTACAGGCTTGAGTTCAGGGCTTGCCACCCTGGCAGGATCTTTTTACCTTTAGGTAAAATCCTGTCATGGCACCTCTCAATCTCATTCCATAGGTAGAGAAAATGTTATGGTTTCTTTTTATAAAGTTCACAATGATCACTCACACTAACTTGTGTATTCACATCATCGGAACATTTTTTATTTTTTTTTATTTTGTGTTGTCAAACTTGGGTTACTTGACAGTGGATTCTCAATCAATTTGTTTTATTGCAGAAATGCCTAGATAAGGACCCAGCCAAACGATGGTCCTGTGAAAAGCTCATCAAACACTCCTACTTTGACGATTACATAGCAAAGCAGCGTGAGATGGAAGGATCGAGCAATCTTGACACAAGACAACGAGACAAATCAAAGGTTCTAGACTTTGTTAAGTTTTTTGCCAACTCAAAAGTAATACTCAATTGTGGACTACTTTACAATTAATCATTCTTTTCTTTTGACATATCATAGACTTCAAATACATCACTACCTATGCTGCCCAGCACACAGGATTATGTGAAGTTACAGCCAATCAAAAATAACCTGCATAGAACAGAGCATCATTTGCCGACGATATAGAAAAGGCTTGGCCCTCGGTAGACTTAAACCCAAACGAAAATATATAAGAAAAAAAAAACATTTTTTTACGTGTTGTGCTTGTGAAATGTATTTTTAAGAAGAACTTAATAAAGTAGAAATGGTAGGTTTAAGGAAAAGGGTCTCTTACTGTAGCCTTACTTTGAAGTGGATTCTTATAAACTCGTTCTGATAAGACGATGTGAAATGAAGGGAAAGAAGTCAGTTGACCAAATAAAACAATCAAATAGGTATGCGAATGGGATAGAGGGGGCGAGAGCTTGAGATACGCAAATTTTAGCCATTGAACACTGTTTAATTCTTGGGAATATGTAGGATATAGGAACAGTGTAACTCATTTCGTGATGGGTCAGCATATTTGCCTGTTACGCGGGAGGTTTGTTTGTCGAATACTAAAAGAAGCCAAAAATGTTTCTCCACTGGTATCGCTCCTTTCGTGAGCAATTGGCAAGTCCTCCGATAGTAAATTCATTTCCATAAAATGTGCTTTCTCTATTAGTCGTTCGGAATTGGCAGAAAATTGTTGGTCCCCTCCGTTCACTCACAAGGCATGGGGACACCCCCGCAAGACCTCCATTCTTTCTTCAACTCAGCTGACTAGAACTACGCAAATTGAAGTTCAATTCGAACAAAAGAACTCAAAACACTTAAGGAAAGGGATGGAATAAACCTACCTACTATAAGCTCACATACATCAACTCCTCATTGGCAAACATCAAGTTTTTATTGAGAAAACATTTGGTAAACACTCCTCTTAAAATGGATTCATCGTTTATATGAACTTGATACCAATTGGGAGCTTTTCTCCATTTCAAAATCAAGGACACCACTAAAGAGCAAAGGACACCAACCGATTCCCCACAGTAATAAAATTGATTACCGGATTTTCAATATAAACCCAAAAGACTGTTGTCATGACAGGAAAATTGGATCTCGCTACTGATACAGTCATCCCCGAGTTCCAAACAAAGGATAGGAAAAGAATGTGTTTCCCACCGTCATTGGAGACAAATTAGCATTCCACATATTTCACCACAACTTCGCATCTCGTTGAGTAACTTAGGGTGGATGGCAAAGGAAAAGAAGGAAAAGTTGCGAGGAAGACAATTGATTAACAAACGGATGACTCTGTCAGGAGTTCTCAATTTTAAATTACCTCCAAGACATATACACTTGTAAGATCTAGGCAATAAGCCGCCAATTTGATAGAACACATTCTGCATTCCTACGCGCGGTGACATTTCTTCTGCCTCACCACCGACTCCTGACGTGGAGCGTCGTCCTCCTCGTCGTCGTTGTAGACGTTCTTGCTATCGTCATTTCTAACTTCAAATAAGATGTAAATTCGAACCTAATCGATGTCACGTAGCGAAAACATTTCATTCGTGAAAGGATGTGCAAAACCATTTCTTTTTTTTTCTTTGTATTCGTCTCTTTCCGATCCACGCAAGCAGAAGAGATTCTATTGATTTACCAGTGTTATACCACTGCTGCAGCTGTGTGGCCAAAAATGCAGACAGCATGAGAAATCACGCAGAGAAGATGAACGTGGTACAAATCGAGTGCAACTGAAATAAAATTGAAAGAAGAAAAAAGGAAATACTTATTCTTCCTGCAGGTGGAAACCAATTCAAGGAAAGATGTGCGAGAATTCAAAAGAAGGCGTTGATACGTACGATTCTTCACCTGACGACGACTGATGGATCACTGCATAAGTATGGCTGACTAGCTAGAAAGGAAGCTGATGCAGGTGTTTCTCAGTGCAATTTTATCTTCCCTCTATTTGAGCCAACGCTAATGTAGAGTGGGGTATTGCTTTGGTGCGAGGGTAATGGCAATTGCATCTTTGCATCAACTGCCAAGGAATGGCTCCAGATGTGTTTGCAGGATATTTGAAATTCCAAAAAGGCTTTCCTTCGACTCTGTATCTCGATTTCAATTAGATGAATGCTTTCTGGAAGAATTTGTGTGGCCTACTGTGCAATTAATTTCATGGGGCAATTCAACTCAAGGTGTTTGTTTTTTTTTATCAGAAAATCTCTTGTAGTAAAACTTTATTTGACATTTATACGGCAGAAGTGAGGTGTTGAAATATTTACAGTGACATTAAAGTCTGTTGCCGTAAGGCAGGGTGCCTCTGCTTTGTTTTTAATCATGCTTTAGCTTTTGGTGTAAGAATTGTATGACTCAAAAGATCTTTCGTTAGAATAGTATTGCGTCATGACAAAATATCTGCGTTGGCGTGGCATGTTTTATTGCGTATTACTATTTCCTACATAATACTCAATTCTTTTATAGAAATTATTTCTTCCTTTATTCGATTTTCTACCCGTGGTGTGATGGTTAGCATGTCCACCTGCCAACCTAGAGGTTCGAGGTTCGAATCCCAGCAGAGGAAAAAATGTTTTTCCGCGGGTATCACCTTTCGCAGAATTGGCAGATCCTCCGATAGCAAATTCATTGCTATGAAAAGAGCTTGTTCAATTAGCCGTTCGGAACCGGCAAAAAATTGTAGGTCCCCTCCATTCCTTCACAAGGCGTGGTTGTGAGAAATGCGCTAGGCCCAGGGGCTCCTCGCTCTGTTGCGCCATCCTATTTTCAACTCGATTCTCGATCATACAAAAAATATTCTTTGTTTTTGAAGTGAAACCAGATTCATATGTGTGTAAGTGGTTTAATGTCATTTGGAAACGTTTTCAACACAAAAAGGAAACACTATCTTGCGAGCTAAAATAGAAAATGGGTTAAGTAAACAAGATCAGATTTCATGCGAAAACTATTAATTTTGGAAGGGAAGTATTCAATTTCAAGTTCAAGAAATTTGCTGGCCAACGATTCGAGTTGCTTCTATAAGCCAAGACTTCTGTCTTCTAGATTGAGCCTATCTTACCTGATACCATTATAAATTTGAGTTCATGAAAGCCTACATGAGTACGTAAGACACTTGGTCATGGTAATTTTGAGTGCAACAGACACAGCAATAATTAAAAATGGGATAGAATCAGAGAAAGATGGAGCGATGCATGGTTGTTTTTTATTTATGTTTGTAGTATTATTGTCTTCACATGCAAAAACTTTCAATTTGAAAAATTTCCAACGATCGCACGAGGTTGCTTTGCAGGACATTTCGGTATTTTGTGATAGTTAGCTGTATATAGATGATCTATGTACAGTGGTAAGTAAAGTAGGTCTGCATATTACGTGGGAGTTCGATATTCAAGGTTCAAAGCTTCGAATGTTTCTTCATGGTTATCGCCTCCGCCCTCCGAAAGTAATTGCAATGTTAAGCTTAGCGCGTAATTACAATGCTAATGTCAAAATGTGCACAAAATTTAGGTCCCATCCTTTCCTCACAGGGTTTAGTTGTAAGGAATGCGTTAACCATAGTTGAGCTCCCCGCCAAGTTGGTTGAGGTCCTCTCCTACTTGCGTGCGCCACCTGAGTCGCGGTCTTCCTCTACTGCGCCGTCCCTCGAGATTGGATTCGAAGACTATCCGGGCCGGAGCGTTGGTGTCCATTCGCTCTACATGACCCAGCCATTTTAGCCGCTGGACCTTGACTCGTTGCACCAGGTCAGTTCGCCCGTACATTGGCCACTAAATCCATCTTCTTCGCTTCCGTCTCAATGCTCATAAACACGCCATTGACATCACGCTGCGTTCTTCCAATTATGTCAATATCGTCGGCATCGGCATATCCGAGTAATTGAACGGATCTTCGAAAGATTATGCCTCTTGTGTTGGCGTTGGAGTTTTGCACTATTCTTTCAAGAACGATGTGGGAGAATTCGCATGACAGTGAATCACCTTGCCTAAACCTTTTTTGACATCAAATGTATCGGTGAGATCTTTTACGACCCTGATGGAGCAGCGTGCGTTCTCCATCGTCATCCTACACAATCGGACAAGTTTGGTAGGGATGCCAAAACTAGACATGGCTCTATATAACTCCTCTCTATAGATGCTGTCATACGCGCCCTTAAAATCGATAAAAGGTGGTAGGTATCGATTTGAAGCTCCTGGGTTGTTTCCAAGATCTGCCGTAGTGTGAAGATTTGGTCTAGGGTGGACTTTCCTGGTCTAAAGCCGCACTGATAAGGACCTATCAGGTTGTTGACGAATGGCTTCAGACGCTCACACAATACGGCAGAGAGGATCTTGTGTGCGATATTAAGAAGACTGATACCTCTGTAGTTGGCGCAGTTCAGATGTTCTCCTTTCTTGAGGACCGGGGAAACAATGCTGAGGTTCCATTCATCGGGCATGCTTTCTTCTGACATTATTTGGCAATGAGCTGGTGAGCATGTGCTTGCCGGCATTCGTCGTCAAACCAGGGGTTTCGTCGTGGTGGCCGTGTGAAACCCAGCACTTCAGAGGCGGCATCTCTGATGGCTGCCACTGGTTCTCTATACTAAATAATGCTGACGGCATAGGCCTTCTTAAGAGGTTGTAAGAGACTCGATCGGAAAAGGAATGGGCGATCTCTTGCGATTGTAGTCGTCCAACGTCGAATTTTCTCATAGTATTTCCTTTTCCTCTCTGGGGGCATGTGCGCAAATGAGGCTTATGTTGACGAATTTAGCCTTGATGCGGATTGTTGCTATGCGCTCGTTCACATAGTTAAAACTGAAGACTTTTTGCCGTAGTAGATACCGCAGACTTTTAATTTGCGTCTACCTGGTCCATCCCATCGCATTTCTTGGATAGCGGTAATGTCTGCTTTGTAGCAGTTTAATGCTTCCGCTAATTGTAAGGCTGCACGTGGTCTATTAAAGGACCTTACATTCCACATACAGACCTGAAGTTTGTTGTCCGTTTTTCGTTTGCTTGGTTCGTCATCAGTAAATCCGTCCGTAACCGAGGCTTGTTGGTGCTTCGCAACTAAAATTGCTTTACTTGGCCGGGAAGTCAACCCGACAGCAGAACCCCCAACCTGGAGGGCCATAGATCCTTGTATAGCTCCAAAGCTCCTCCGCTGCCTTCTGGATGAAAGAAGAGGTGTCTTAGTGGGAACCCCCCCCCCCCCCCCCCTCTCTCTCGTTTGCTGCCACCAACAAACTTCCACTGGGGTTGAGACCCAATTTCCAGTTGATGTACTAGGCACCCGATGTTCACCAAATGGAGGCGAGAGTAGGAGTTGATAGACAGAGGTGGGTTTTAAGAAAACCTATGGACGCTAGGGTCATCTTGGGTGCACGTGTCTACCATTTGACCAATTTTTGTACGTTTCCGAAATTGTGCACGGTATGTGTCTACTGGATGGAGAACCATGGTGTAGGTACTGCTATCCTTTCATTTTGGAGCCTTTTTGTCACAGAAGATTACGGAGTTTCCTCGCTACTTCTTTCGCCCTAAGCCTACTCTATATGATTGACGTCGTCATCTGGAGGGGCTTAACTAATGAACATCGACTCCAGCCATTTATATATTCACAATAAGGAAGCACATTTTCATTTGTGCATGTAAGTGTGGTGCCCCTGGCGTAATGATTTCCATGTCTGCTTGCTACGCGGGAAATTCATGGCTCGAATTCCAACAGAAACCAAAAAATGTTTTTTCACGGGTATCACCTTTCGTGAGGAATTTGCAAGTACTCCGATAGTAAATTCATTGCCATAGAGAGAACTTTTTCTTTTAGCCGTTCGGAACAGGAAGAAAATTGAAGGTCCCCTACACATGCTCACATGGCAAATTGTGAGAAACCTGCTGGGCCACCCAATTTATTTACTTATTTTTCTACTAACTTATAGCAGATTTATGATGATGAGCGTTGAAATGTACATAAATGAGCTTGATGTAAGCTCATTTTAACTAAGTCTCTGAGAATCGAAAATCAAAAGCCATAAAACTATGTCATGTCGAATAAACTCCTTCTCGTAGTATATGAAAGTAGCTGCCATTAGCCAAAAGTGCCATCCCATCCATTAAAAAATAAATAGGGTGGCGCAACATCCCATCTATAGACTCTACAAAAAGTGACATACCATATCCAATCTACCCTTCAAAGAGCATATTTATTTTAATTGCAACCCTTTTGCCATTACACTTTACTGCAAAGCCCCAATATTAATGCAATCCCATCCAACTTTGTGTATCCAAATAGCTATTTGCCAACGCTAAGTAGGTGCCCATTACCATAATATAGTGCTCTTGTATGGTCGGTCAAATAGAAAAATTGCACAAATAACAACACACAATTATCCTTCAAAGAAACAGACACAATTGAATGAAACACTCAAGATATAAAGCTTGCAGGCATGCAACGCGTACGCATGAAAAGGAAACGGAAAAGAAAGTCGCTCTACTCTCACGTAGACTTTTATGCATGTGAACCATAAAATGTTTACGTGATACACTCGGCCGTAAATACCACTTTAAAGTTAAACACGAAAAGTGCATTACGACGAGGAGGACACTTATCCACCCGATGGCCAATCATTGGGCCTTTCCGTAAATAAAACACCCCCAACTCCAGCTAAAGTATATTATTTTATTATTTGCACGTGCAGTTGCATACGCACGTATCAGATTATCTAATCCATTTCAAACAAAGACAATGAGAGCACAGAATAAATAAAAATGCTTTTATTGTAATTATATATTCGGGATTGGGTATTACTTATACTCGTTGGCAAAAGTGCTCGTCTATTCTGATCTTTTTTACAACGAAACTCAATTAGGTGGGGGGCGAGAGTGCCTACTATAGGAATTCTTAAGCGTTCATAAAGAATAACAAATAGAGGGAGCTTCGTGTTTATGTGAGTTTCATTACTTCAAAAAAATCGATCGATTATTGTCTTGTTGAATTCTACCTCTGTCCTAAGTTTTTAAGTTGATTGAAATAGTAGTCTTGGAGATGCGGCGTTGGGAAGTAACACACTTGAGATCAGCTAGCCCAAGCACTCAAAAACTTAAACACATTTTTCTCGAAACTAGGTTTTTACAGTCGATTTCTCGAGAACTACTCAATCGATCTTGATGAAATTTAACACTGTAAGTTGACTAAAGGAATTTTCTTTTTTCGATTGCAACTTTTTTTAACAGCAAAAATGTAAAGATATTTCAATCGAATTTTCATTGCATTTATCTTTTGTTTCTCCTTCGTTTATGTTTTATTTTGTGGTCTTAATTAAAACAAGTTTTTTTCCGAGGAGTCACCGGAATTAATGTCGCAAATTGATATTCATTTGACAAAAAAATATTTGAGAATATGGCCGTTTTCCCCTTTTTCTTTGAAACTAAAGTCTGCGCATCAAAAATTATCAATCGCTTCAATGTTGGTAAAGAATTTATTGATTGCCAACTCTCTCATATAGCTGGATCTTTTGGTATATAATTATTACTTTGATCGACAAAAGTTCGTTCTAATCATGGCCATTAGAATAACAACTTTTTCCTTTACTCACAGGTTTCAAAAAGTCCTAGAATGGGACAAGTAGTCAATGAAAATAACAGCCTTCTTCTTCGAGGTTAATCATAAGTCATAACACAATAGGGCGTGTGCTTTCGATCAACGAGAGAGTGGCTAAGAGAAGCTTACATTGAGTTGGGCTGAGTTTAAGTGACAGACTTAAGTTCAATAAGGCAAATCTGATATCATTGTATTGGCTGGTACCTGAAGTGTTTTGGACTGCCTTCATTTTTTCCTGATTGCGATAGTGTCCGAACTTCGTATAATGATGATTTTGTATAGTTTTTTTTCTCCGATTTTCTCCTTAGAACATTGCAGATCGTTCCTTTGTTGCTAAATGGTATTTTTGCCCTGGAAGCTTCCATGGATCTTGCTGCTTTTGATTCCACCAAGCTTTGTTACCTCTGTGAAGGCACCGCCATGATAAGGTTGTCAGCTCTCATCGTGTCTGCGCCGAGTATCTGTAACCCGATTCGAGAAAACGCAAGACCTCCGCGGTGTCATCATATTCTCCACAGCGTTCACATAATGTGGCATCACTAATGCTTGGGCGAAAGAGAAGTGTTTCGTAGCAATGCCAACAAGCTTACATAAATCTTCTCAGCAGAAGTCTTAAAATTTTCTTATAACATCGGAGAGCATACGTTAAGCCTGTGTGCATCCAATGAAGGCATGCCATCTACGGCTGTTCTCTTGACATGATCCTATGTCAGACCAAGAGCTGGTTAAGGTCCTGAGAAAGCTGTCTGAGATCCTTGTTCAGCTTATTACTTGGCTATTTCGTTTTCATTTAGGCCGTGATGGCTTGAAACACCAAAACACAAACGAGAGTCAAAGAAGTTAGTCATCCAACTACATTCACAGAGAGGTCTTGAAGGTTGAGTAGAGTCTTTAGCACAACTTGG
Source organism: Melanostoma mellinum (assembly GCA_914767635.1). NCBI lineage: Eukaryota > Metazoa > Arthropoda > Insecta > Diptera > Syrphidae > Melanostoma > Melanostoma mellinum. The sequence goes on along the minus strand of OU612059.1, from coordinate 176,921,851 downwards.
CTGTCGGTGCAGACAAAACTACTTCTTCCCTTTATGATATTTGTCGTAACGTAGCTTTTAGCCATTTGAATAGGATTTGTTTCCATTCGGAAGAAGGACTGACGAGGCATGCAAACCCAGCTTCGGTTCTCCAATCGTCCTATGACAATGATTTCCTGGTTCAGATTTTAATGTGAACCAGTTCTGAACCGACGGTAAGTTCAAGTTGACAGTGTATTCTTGATGCAGTTTCAGTTAAGGGATCATCATTTCGGAAGACATTTTCATTGGACGTGGGTCTACAAATATTCTGCTTTTGAAATCACCAAAGTTCCATTGTGAATTGTGCCAGAGACCACTTCTTTTTAAGAGGAAATATCTTGAGAGTACATCCCATGATGTAGGAGTAATGTTCAGCAGTGCGTCATGAGCAGTTGAGGAAAACCCCAGCAAAGCCAAGGCATATTGTTCTTCGATGTTTGGCAAACGATGTATTTAAGTATTTACATGAGAGCTTTTTCTACCAAACCTCTGAGATGATTGGTCTTATCATAGTAGAACTAGATTTTTTCGGCGACAGACCCCATGTCTTGTCAAAAGCTCCCTAACATTGGCAGAAAACTAACAGTGCGTTATAAGTTTTCGACTCGGCATGTTTGCAGCATTAGAAGCTAATTGAGGAGTATTACTCCAAATAAATTAAAATAAATGTGTTTGACTTCGTCTGAGCAGCAAATGTATCGATGTAGTCAATTTGCTTTTATAATTTTTGATCCTATCTAACTTTTGTGAACCAGTGTAGAGTCTTCCCTTCATATTAGAGAGTTTTTCCGCAATATCATCCAGTCCACACTTATCCGATGACTGATGTAATGACAAGTTGCTTCACTATTTATCGTAGATCCCAGATTTAGCATCTTTGGCTCTCTTCGTTAATGGTGGGTCCTTTGACGGCGATTTTTAGTATTTTACTTTGGAGTAGTAAGTCGAGGACTGTTATAAAGAAAAGTGCACTAAAGATGCTTCCTTTTTGTTTACCTACTGGAAATTGTGTAGTGCCTTCAGCTGGACATGTAACTTTTATTGTTATTCCTACTCATGCTCGATCATCCGTACATAGATCTCCAGTACTCCTCGTTGTCCATCTATTCATTCATATCAGACCGGGTTGTTGTGGGTTGAATGACTTTTCGGAGTCAGCCAACCCATCCTCCAACGAATCACGATGGGATAGGTCTTCGGGGCTTTCCGCTCTGCTAAACCAAGCTGTCTTTTTTTTTTCATTGAAAATTGAATATTAGCAATAATTTTCTAGGACTTCACTTTATCCAGGGTTTTAAAAAATAAAAATTACGTGCTGGAAGAATCACATTTCGATTAATTTAACCTTCAAGAGTTTCAGTAAAGCAGAATTGACTTTGACAGGGGAACATAAATAAGATTGGCCATTACTACAAAGTAAAACTCCTGATTGCGGTTACGTCTTTGATTTAGAGAATGAAATGCTGAATAAAACTCAAAACAATGCAGAGCCGGATTTACCATATAGGCGGACTAGGCGGCGCCTAGGGGCCCCCACAAAATATGGGGCCCCCACAAATTGAATTTTTTTTAGAAAAATTATTTAAAAATATAGAATACTGCAAACCAAAGTACTGTAACCCACGTTGTCCAGCTCGTGAGACTGTTTATAAATAAATTTTGCAAACCAGTGTGCCGTAACATACGTAGCCCAGCTCGCGAATATTTATTAATAATTAATGAAAACTTAAACTGCAAACTAGAGTGCAGTAACCCACGTAGCCCAGCGTGTAAATGTTTATAAATAAATAATCGGCAAACCAGAGTACAGTAACCCCCGTAACCAAGCGCGTGAACGTTTATAAACAATTGATCTGCAAACCGGAGTGTAGTAACCCACGAAGCCCGGCTCGAGATTATTTATTAACAATTAAACTGCAAACCAATGTAGAAAACTAAGTAGCCCAGCTAACAAATATTTCACTCATTATTTCACTCATATTAAATTATAATATTCAAAGTTTAAGAAATCGGGTCACTTTGTTTACGTCGGTTACACATTAAATATTTTCAAAGATCAACAAATTTTCAAATCTCAAACCATCATAAGAGAGAAATTACCATCATAACGAGAAATCACTATTTAATTATGAGAAATCACTGTTACATTAAGTTTGTTCACCGTGACTACTGTAATATGATTATTCTAAGGGAACTGATTTATCGACCACCACATTCTTGCCGACATGATTTTTTCTAGCAGAAGAACGCATCAGACTGAATCAGAGATAAGAAATTGGCCGCGTCCAAAAATTGGCCGGTCCCAGGAACCTATTTTCGAAAATCTTAACTTAAGATTCTGTCGCTTTTCCCTTGTAAAAAGTTTCAGATTTTCAGATGACAATTCAGATGACATTCAGATTTTCAGATTTTCGAACATAGATTTTCAGTTGGAAAAACTTGGCTGAAAATCTGAACTTAAGATCTTATAGGGCCCCTACACTACTCAAACCGTTTGCGCAAACATATGTATTTTGTTTTTGTAAAAATGTTTGTGCAAACTGTTTGAGTAGTGTGTAGCGATGTTGAGCGTTTGCGCAAACCGTTTGAACAAATTCTAAAAATTTTGAATTTTCCGTGTTTGCGCAAACATGTTTGAGTCGTGTGTGGTGAATTTTGCTCAAACACGTGTCAATTTTCAAGGAGTAAAGATGAATAAACAAGTGAAACTAATTTTTTGGACGGAATTTATCGAATTATATAAAAGTTTACCGGTGTTGTGGTGCGTTAAAAGCAAAGATTATTGCAATCGGGTAATTAATTAAAGCAGCACATGCGAAATCGCTCATTGCTCCGTAGGTGTTATTGATATGAAAAACGTCAAGCAACTAATATCTCTCAAACATGTTTGAGTAGTGTGTGGCGAAACTATGTTTGCACAAACACACGTTTTGGAAAGGCATGAATGTGAATACTAGCAGTCAGAACATAATGTCAATTCTTTTCATTCGCAAATTAAAGCTAATACTGCTTTGATTTCTGATTAATGCTACTTTTTCGTTTTTTGTAACTGTTCACTGGCAATGATGATAAGAATAATAATAATAATCATAATAGTAATTACTCTTAGTTTAGCTTAAGCATACCTTTTTGACACAGTTCCAATCGAAAACTATTAATTTAATTCACTGTTTCTAACAGATGGTTTGCTTGAAATGATGAGATAATAATAATGATAAGAATAATGAGAAAAAACTCCCCTATTCTTACTAAATCTACTATTATCAAACGAACATTTGTTGATCTGACATATTAAAACGAAAATAATATTGAAAAAGTGGAATGCGAAAATGAAAACAAAATTTTTCACAAAGAGTTTTAAAAATTATAAAACGCTTTCAAAATACAAAAAGTCAGCCAGACGTGGCCAAAGTAGTAGAGGTGAAATCAGCTTGTAGGCAGTTTCAATGTGTGTGTGAAGTTTGCCATAAATTAATTTCTTATCTCTGGACTGAATGTAGAATTCTGTACTAACCTGAAATTTCTCCGTCTTTATCGACATTATCTTACATTAACGTGAAACGGGCCCCCACAAAAATTCCGCCTATGGGCCCTAAAAAGATAAATCCGGCACTGAAACAATGTCACCTTTTTCCTGTGATCCATTTAACTTTACGGATATCAGTTTTCAGTTGTCAATATACTCTGTAAGAACCGCTCAATAATTTTGGGGTCTGGCGAATAAGGCCCCCATTCTTGTATTTGTAGCGAAAAGAAGCCAAAATTGAAAATAGTCCGTATTTTTGAAGGATATGCAAATTAATTTTATTACATCCCTCATTAACCCTAAGTTGCGGTTAGTTATTAAGTGGTTGCTAAAGATGCGATAATGCAAAGAAACACCCCTTGATCAGTTTTCAAAAATTCAATCCATTAAAAAACAAAAAAACAAATAACGAAAACTTCTCGAAAGTGAGCTTCTCACTGAGTTCTGCATTGGTAAATACGTTGTGAGTTGAGTGATATGGCAAATTTGTTTTTCTAACAACACAAACAAAGTCTCTTAAGAGAATACCTAAACCAATTCAATAAAACCCTGCCAAACCTTCAAAACATTTTCGATTACACGAAAGATCTATTTTTCTGATGCTTTCCATTTCAATTTTATCCTACAATCAAATGTGAATTTTGTTTTGCATTGAATTATTAGACTGTGTCCATATATATGTGTATACTCTGCCTAGTCTAAAGAAAAAGAGCTGCAGGATATGCCAACACTCCTGAGCATCAATTTAATCTCAATTTCGTACTTAAATTCAAGAAAAACACCTCTAGATATTTGATTTGATTTTTTTCTCTTCTTTTTTTTTACTTCTGCTGCTGTTCCCTGTTATTGGCAAAAACATGTCTATAGGGTTGGTAGTTGGTATTCAGAGAAATTTTCCATCGTTACGGGTTGAGTGAGTAAACGGATTCTTAGAGATTATTCTGCTCGTAGTAAGTAAGTAGGTATGGAATATGCATCGGAATCAGGTAGAGAGGAACAATCAAATTATCGAAGAATGAGACTTGGCTCGGGGGAATGGTACTTACCTAGCGCTACCTGTCTCTCAACTGGTTGTTCGTTTATGTTGTAGTCGGAGTTGAATTTGGATATGCGATGTCTGTTTGCCATTTCATATCAATAATGAAAGTATCTGACAGATGTTATTCAAGTCAAAAGGAATTATATCGAATTTTCGACTGTCTGGCTGCCAGCAAAGAGTTTATTATGGAAGCATTGTTGTCGAAGCATAAGAATATTTAAAGTGTTGTTTTATAAGTCAGGTGGGTGGTAGCTATGGTTTTTTTTATATAGGTATATGACTTCCGGCATTCGGTGAAGGACATCACCTTTGGATATGTGCATGCAAATACATCAAATATTCAATTTAACTCTATGTATGGAAGTAAAAAAAACTGTGGAAGTAGATCAATGTTTTGTTTTCGAAGAAGAATAATAGGATTCCTCGGGGAAGATGGTTGAAAAGGAAAGTCAATATATCATAGGAGTTCTTGTACGTAGTTTGTTTTTATCCTTGTTGGAGGTATTGGTATTGATGCCTTCCAGAACAAAAAGTGATAACGCAGTATAGCTTATAGTTTTTGATGTCACTTGAATGGGTGTGTAATTTGTAAATATAGAAATAGAGCTAATAAACTAACAAATAGAGAAATCTACGCAAGTGGGTCCCAAAAAAAGGTGTTTTTTAGACGTGTGGTTTTCAATCTGACGAGTTAATTTTTTAACAATTGTCACTTGATTTATGCTCACTTGGGTTTGTCATTTATACCGTGGAAGAATTGAAGCCGTAAGACCACACCACTGGAGTCAGGTTACGTGTGAGGAAATTGTGTCGAAATGGAATTGCTGTTTACTTAAATTTTTGAATGATGTTGAGTTTTGAACCTGTCAGCTACCTCCAAGATCAGGCGATTTAAAACAGCTGGACTATTTTTGAAGGTTGTGTGAAGTCTCTTGTCTAAGCTGATACTCCTGAGACTATTGACCATTGTGCCTTTCGGCTGGAATGCATTCGATCCAGCCGGGGCGGCCACTTGCCCAAAATAATATTTTAAACATAATGGGAAACCCTTTTCTTTATAATATTGTCGGCGACAACCGGGACGGAACATCCCGTGATTACCCAAGTCAGCCGAAGAAGCCAAGAATTTTCTTTTCTTTTTAAATATATTGTATTAAGTAAGTTATTAGGTTGTTACATATTATTATTATTATAATTCTAGTCAATGTATTTGGTTAGGCCCCAAATCTTCCCCCCAACGTTCTCTGATAAGTTATCTTTTTATTTAATCACTTTTGGTAGCAATTTAAAGCGAAAACTGTTATTTTCCACTCAAAAATTATAATCTAAAAGTAGAGTAGAGGTATTTTATACCTAGAAGGTTTATGGTGTATGCAAAATATATAATTAATCGGTCAAGTAGTTTTCAAATGGCAGTGCACATCGACTTTGAAAAAGTAGTTTTGGGAAATAATTACACAGGTCTGCAATGGTTTTCCTCTCTGAAATCTGAGTAACGTTTTCTTTAGATTTTGATGTGCTGATTACGATAAAAATAATGAAAAAAATCCATCACGTCAGGATTTTTTGATATTGAATATTTAAAATGTTTGAACGCCTGCATTTTAAAATTTATAAAACGTCATTAAATTGATAAAGCTTAGTTTTTATTGCATTTAATTAGTGTAAGGGGACATAGACATCAATGCAAATCAGTAATATATTAACTACTACATAATGAGTATAAGTGATTCGTAATAAACATGTCGAAAAAGGGGTATTTTGGCTTAATTTAGTAATGAGCTCATTCACATACAGCAGTGATTCCCAAAGTGGTCGATATCGACCCCTAGGGGTCGATATCGTTTCCTCAGGGGTCGACAAAAACGAAATCTGAATTTGGGGGTCGACAATTTTTTCAATCGACCCCCTTAACACATTTTCTTATTTTAAACTTCAAAGATAGTACTGCGTTTTTTTGCCATTCTAAAAATGAAAAGTAACATTTTAAACATGTGCATAAAAAAATTTACATAGTATTGTATAATTGTGATATTATAAGTAGAAGTCTTAAACATTTTTTGCTTAAGATTGGCGGTGTGATCGCAGACACGAAAAAAATGTAGACAGTGCACTTTGGACCACCTAAAGTTTGGAATTATTTCATTGTCATCAAATAAACACTTGACGATGTGTCTCATATGTGAAAAAGTATTTAGTAACGATCGATGCCTTGAAAAATGGAGGACCTCTTATCACGTTTCTATGCAAAACTTTGATGGCTTGCGAGCGTCCTACAATATATCTCTGCTAATAGCGAAGTCGGGGAAGACTCTCACAATTGGAGATCAGCTTATTTTAGCAGACATTGCAGAGGTCCTCATAAGCCCGCTCAAGATATTATAAAAAGAATATCCTTCAGCAATAACATCGTTCAGAGATGAAAAGACGAGATGGGTCGCTACGTGGAAAACAATTTATGCAATTTATTGCAGACCAAGAGAATCTCTCTCCAGTTAGACGAGTCTACATTACCCTGCAATGAAGCTCTGTTGTTAGGATACGTTCCATATATCATAGATGAAGATATGTGCCGATAAGAACTTTCTACCATATATTTGGAAACTGATACCAGAAGAGAATCCATTTTTCTGGCACCGGAACGTTTTTTACCGACAAAGCTATTCCATGGAGAAACATTATTTCTGTTGCGACTGATGGAACAAGACGATGTTTTTTTTCATATGTCGCTCACTTGGACGCGCTTCACAAAGATTTTACCAGAAGGTTTGAGAATCTTTTGAACTTGTAAATTCCTGAGCGGGTAATGAATTCGTACAGTATAACAGCCATGGAAGAAACCAATGTGATAATGCAAGGAGAGTTGATCCCATCCAAACTGACGAAGAGCTTAAGCAAAAGCTCAACGAAGGCTATCAGAAGTTCTGGTTGCAACGCAGCATTGAAACTCAATATGCTGCATTGTGGAACATTGCTGTAAAATATCTCATCGCTTTCCCATCATCATATTTAGTTGAAAAAGGCTTCAGTGTGGTTGCAAACTTTTTGACGAAAATAAGAAACCGTTTGGAAGTCAACGAATGCGGGGACTTAAAGCTGCAACTTACCAATATTAAACCAGATCTAACTAGATGGGTAGAAATTCATCCATCGCATACATTTTTCAAATCATGAATTTATTATTTGTTCTCAACTAAGAGCACGATTTCTAAAAACTTATTAATAAATTATGAATTACACTTCATGTTTTATTGAATTTCATACCTGCTATCATCATAACGTTATGTTTTATTGTTATCTCAAAAAATCTTCTTTCTGTAATACTGCAAAACTTGTTAACGTACTAGGTATCTACCTATAACAGTACCTAAGTAAAAAACTTGAGACAGGATTTTTAAAGTAATTTGGCCTTGGGGGTCTACGGTATCAGCTCATTTTGGAAAAGGGGTCTGTTGCTCAAAATAGTTTGGGAAACCCTGACATACAGGGTGTTCCGTAATTCGTGTTACATACCATAGGATGAGATTCTTGGTCATATTTTTAGAAAAAAATTGTTCTACACTAAAGTCCGTTTCTCAACTTTGACATCACTTTTTGGCAATTTAAGAAAAAGCTAACTTTGGTGTACCTTGACCTGTGTTAAATTCGATATCTCAGTCAATACTGATGATAGAGACCTAATCTTAGACTTAATTTTTTGTTAAAAAAATGATCTTTAAAACTGCATTTAAATAAATGAACTTCTTTTAGTATATATTTTCTTAATGCGAAAATTTGTGACTTTTTTCCAATTTTCTATCTTACCCTGTTTTGAAAAATCTGGAGGTGATTTAGAAAAACTAAGGACATATTCGTAATCAGCGTACCAAAATACCCTAGAATCAGCTTTCAAATTCCAGAGAGGAAGTTATGACCCTCATTTTGCAGGCCTGTGTTATTTTACTTGGATTTAACCAATTTCACGATGTGGTAAAATAAGGCCTCCTACTTTGTCCCTTTTCTCTCGAAACCTTACTTTACTTCACGACAAACTGATAACATACCATAAGCTTTATATCTGGAAGACGGGAGACTAGTCAGACATTAACTTCAAGTATTTAAATTTTAGGAACCTATTCACAAAAAGTTGAACATTAAGATTAGATAAAAAACATCGATTTTCGAAAGCGAAAACCTGAACCCTTAAACGACTTGATCTTTTTTTTAAATTTGGATCTTAGGATCTGTTAATCAACCCACAAAAAAAAATCTAACGTTTTTTAATAGTCTTATTTTTATTCTGATCATTGCTCCAGGGGTCTCGATAAATCTTGCCATGATAGAAAATTGGTTTTTGGTTAGTTGTTCTTTTTTTATGTATCCGGCTTTCTTGTTTCACTACTGCTGTTGTATTGGGTGCCCGTTACGAAATGGTTGGCATATCTGTCTGTGACCGCGGAAGGTTCGTGGTTTAAATCCAAACAGAGAATAAAAATGTTTTTCCACGGGTACTACCACCTATCGCCAGGAATCGGCAAGTCCTCCGATAGTAAATAAATTGCCATGAAAAATTCTTTCTCAAATAGGCGTTCGGAAACTGATATTTTAAGACTGATATTTTAAGACATTATATACTTTGAATGGTTGCTTTCATAACATAACATAAGTCTTTATCTCTTTATTTAAGTTCACCAAACAATAACCTAAGAATCTAACAATAGTTTGTAGTCATGTATAGCGGAGTTCACACTGTACAATTAGTTGGACAGACTTTGGCTCGAAGGATCAATGTTGGATAATGTGAACCCTCAGGCCTCAGAAGAGCGCTTGACCAACTTGCTGGATGTTTTTAAAATATTTTTGAAAATTCAGAAGTTGAACGGAGTGAATGAGTGAAATAAGGTTGAACGACAAGTTTGATAAGTCTGAACGCAAACTACATCCAACCATCCAACATCTGTCAAACGAAGTCTGTCCAACTCGGTTTATGAAAGCAGAGCCATTATAAAAACATTTGTAGGGTTTCATTGTGGCTAAAAAAAAAATTTGTTGATCAAAATTATTTTCCATACATATTACAAGGAACTGATTCAAAGCAAATGTGTTCGATCAAAGATGATGATGGGAAGAATGAGTAAGGCGATTATTGTTCTAAGACCCGCCACTTTTTCACTTCAAAGGCAGCATAAGACAAGGAACTTATTATTAAACCTGTTCCTTCGCGATCGTGGTACCCGTGGCATAATGGTTAGCATGTCCACCTACTAACCCAGAGGTTCGAGGTTCGAATCCCAGCAGAGGCAAAATGCAAAAATGTTTTTCCACGGGTATCGCCTTTCGCGAGGAATTGGCAAGTCCTCCGTTAGTAAATTCATTGCCATGAAAAGTGCATTCTCAATTAGCCGTTCGGAACCGGCGAAAAATTGTAGGTCCCCTCCATTCCCTGACAAGGCATGGTTGTGAGAAATGTGCTAGGCCCAGGGGCTCCTCGCTCTGTTGCGCCACCCTATTTATTTATTTATTTTATTTCCTTCGCGATCAAGTGGAAAACGTTTTTTAGTATATTTTGTGCAGAAAGGGAGAAGAACACCACTTGTTAGCGTTATGGCTCAAGACAACAGTAACAAACAGCTTAATTTAGCAACTGTGAGGAGAATAGCCGTATTCTTCTTTTTCATCTTTCTTTTCGGCTTTACGAGCATCGTGATCTGAAATGCACCATAGCTCTCCAACTTCTGTGCTTCACACTAGTTATCCGCTCATGGGTAAGGGTTACACGGGAAAATATAGGTATGTCCATCCAAAAGGACAAGAGAAATCAGTCGCACGGAACCTACTTCAGTTGAGAATCAGCTTTGTGCTTATTTAATGTGGCAAACCAAGTTATTCAAGAAGTAATACAACTTGAAGGAGAACGATGCTCAAGGATAGTTTCTTTTAGATTAGGTACAAAGTTATGCAAAGGTGACGACAGTATTGTGATGGCCTACAGAATGAAATGAACAGTTTCTTCGCTTTCCAGAAGAAGTCAGGGAGGCAGTTAAGAACTCCTAAATTGAAAAAGCTGCTTGGCCAGATGAGGTACCGTATGTGAGTGCTGGAACTAAACGGGATGCATCAGGCTTTGATAGCACACAAGTCTCATTTCCGAGCTTAAGGTAATTGAAAGTCTCCCTTAGCTACATTCTACCAACGTACAAAGTGAAAGGAGATACACGTTATTGCGATAGCTACTGTTCGATCAAGCTCATCTCTTACCTTTTGAAGATCATTGAGCAGGTAATAACTGCAAAAAATGATAGAGCTATCTAACAACTAATGCTGGTTTGTCGAGGATAGGTCAACAACAGATGAAATCCATAGTATGCGGATCCTAATGGAAAAAAAAATCTTAAATCCTTGAAGGATTTGCATGTTATGCAGGATAACTTCGATAAAGCATTATGTAGACAGCCTCGAGATCTAATAATGGTGGCCCTTTGATATCAGGAAATGTATGAAGGAACAGTGAAGGTAAAATGTCCAACTGGAGTGACTGCACTATCCCTTCTAATACTATTTTCTATTTGTAAGCCAAGGAAAAGTGTTGAAAGTGTGAGAAGTCTAAATATATGAGATCAATGATCAATAGTAAGGAACTTTCGATGACGATATCATCAAGTAAGCGTAGGGTTGATCGAAGTGGCGAAATAACCTTGCCATTTATTGAAAAATCTACCAAATGCCATAGGAAAACCTCTTCGCAAAGCACTCACAAACGGTGAGAAATGTTGGGCAATAAACATAGCTGAGACTGCTTCGTAAGACAGCAGAAGTAGCAAAGCTTGATCACATTAAAAGTTTCATGACCCATTTAAGCCTTCACTTCAAAGACACTTGCGAAAGAGAGTGCTACCGTCTCAGTTGGTATTGTCAAGCTCAATGGAGAGATCCAAAGAATCCCAAAGAAGTCAGAAAGACGAAGCACCCCTGCTAATATGGACAAATGCAACGACATCTGCATTGGGTTGGCCTTAGACTTGGAATAATTATAAGCCGGGAAGCTTGCCAACGCTTTTGTTGGTAAAATCGGGGTGTCCTACGCCCTACGGGTGGGTCACTAGTATGAAGCAAATAAATGGGAAAACTGTGAACCCTTTGAGATCACAATGCTCTTGACGTCGAAAAAAGAAGAAAAAGATAAAGCTTATATCAAATTGTCCGAACCAATGTTACAGGAAAATCTTCCTTCGAAAAGTAATATCCAAGCTGAGGGAATGGAAGTGGAGGACACACCCAACCAAAAAGTACCTTCTTAACACAAATCTCTCATGTATTTCTCTTCTCTTCTTTATTACTTTTCATATAAAATGTAATACTTGCTTTTGTTAATCCAAAATGTATATGTAATCGATAAGTCAGCATAAGTTTCACTCAGTTTTTTCCCCAAACCTCTGTGGTCTTTCTGTAGTTGTACTTCCATAGCAGGTGCTATTGGCGTTTCTGTTTCACTTTAGTGAATCCAATCCCAGGGCACGTTCACATTTTGCAGATAGATTGGTTGTAATTACTTAGCTTACTATTTTCCCAGTTTGATAAAGTATGTCCTTCGAGTGAATAACAAGAAAAAAATGTAAATCAAGTGGATTTTTGCTTATCCTTCCCAATTCTGACTTTTGACTGAAGCTAAACAAAATTGATTTCCCGAAACTTTCTTGACCATTACTCTCTCACTCTACCTTAAATGTAGATACTGTGTTTTCCTTACCAGTCATTTCCATAACTCCCACAGGCAACGTGGTCATAATTTCTTTCTCAAGAAACTTCTCCTAAGACCAATTATTTTCCTATCGAAACAAGTGCCACTTCCTTGATATCCTTGCTTACAGTGAGGATGCAGAAATTTAAATACGATAGAACATAGCTTTTTCTTCTGTTTTTTTCTGTTCATCCAGCTCAACTATATGGACTTTCGCTGCTCTGAGAGCTATTTAACACAAGAGACACAGTTTTCATGTCTCTGCTGCAGAATTTTTAATCCGGAATTTCGCAAATAATCCCCATACTTTTCATTATTTCATACTTTCTCCTTTATTTCCTAGCTGACTAGCTTCTTATACGATGATAGTTTTTGATGAAGATATTGTTTTAGTTGGTCCTGTACACTGATGGTATTAACAAAGATGTAGATAGTGAAGAAGGAGATGAAAAAAAAAATGCAATAATGATAAAAGGAAAATATATTCTACACTATCCTTTAATAACGTTGGGCGCCACTCAGCTAGGTTCACTTTCTTGGAGGCTCACTTTCGCGTTTCTCAGGCGAAATTGGATAACAGCCAGGGAAAGTCTCCAGAGGTTATTATAAAGATAATATCTCACAATTAAGATGTAGATGTAGAGAGAATTTTCATCCAAAAAGCCGTTTAATTATAATCCAGAATCTTTCAAGTGCAAGCATGCTTAAGAAGCGCAATTCAGTGTGTACTACTGCGCTATCTAGAGTTACAGCAGTCATACGGTTCAAGAAAGAGAACAAAGCTAATAACGATTGCATATTGCTCTGCAGCAGGTGTTTCGCGACGCGTAAGATAGGTAAGGAAGCGAGTTATGTAGAAAGACGACTGTCAGCATGGGGCTTATAGACGAATCCAATTAGAACAGGAATAGTAAAGCTTCTGTATCTGGTTTTGCAGTGTGCAGTTATCCATCCACCTTTGGTATCTTTTGCTTTACAAAATTTTAACGATGAAGCTTGTAATAATAATTCTCGTGACTTATAAGAGACGTGTTGTGATATTTTTTGAAGATGTGCGAAAAAGGAGCGTTGTCAGAAGATGATGTAAAGAGAACGCTCTGGCGTTGATGAAAAATTGCTTTACCAAACTCCCACAATGGCAGAGTGGTGTGTTTTGAGAAATTTAGCTTGTTCAAAGGTTTATCCATATTACTGTGTAGAAAATTGCAAAAGCCATTCACTACTCTTCTGGGAATTTTGTTCTTGAATGAGAGAATAGTTGTTTGTCTATAAGATAGCTTGATGATTGATTTATGATGAACACTTTTGGGTGGACACAGTTGTGCTTCTTCCCTACCACTAGTTTTTAAAATTTAAGTTTCTTTTTCATTTTCGTTTTGAAATAAATCGCTGATAAATTGTAATTATTGCCATAAAATTGAGTATATCTGAAGGATAGTTCACTCTTCATTGACATTTTTAATTGAATATGATTTGAGGCACATGGCCAGTGCGACTGGCTCGGATGTTGTCCAAACTTTTGGTTCGATTTTCAATAACCCCTTTGCAGTAAATGGGGGTAGGGCGTAAAGTTGTGAATGTGGTTTTCCTGATCGCCAAGCTCTTGTTTACTGATGTAGACTATATTCATTTAGTTCATGCAAAAAGAGTCTAGTTTATAGCGGTGTCAAATCGTGTGATCTCTGAGGGCAACTTATAGGCCCTAAATGCACGAAATTATGTGAATATCAGAACGGGGTAAACAGCTATCTCTTATTGAGCCTTTTTACCGACCATGCCTTCATTAAGGCCGTTCCTGATCGTGCTGATTAAGTTCATGCATAGTGAAATGGTAAACCAAGCTTAAAATAAATCTTATGGCAGATTACAAAATGGCTGTCAGTGATAACAGAGTTGCCGAATCAAAGGTCTATATCTATATCCCTTTTTTCTTTCCATTTCATCTAGCTTGGGGTCACAGAGTTTATAATTCAATAAGTCAACTCGTACCTTTTTTGCCTGAAACACCCTCTCTTTATTTTAAGTGGGATCATAGATACCAGCATCAACTATTAAAATCAAAAAAATAATCAAAATAATCAAAATGAACAATTGTGTGCATAGTTGAACACTATTCTCACGATTTCTTATGCAAAGTTGCAGAAAAACAACTCACTTTATTCACAGTCCAACTAGAAATTCATATAAAAGAAATGTTCTTTTGAATTCGACAACAACTGAACACCAGTTATCTATCCCCCCACCAGTGGTGAGGTGGTATTAGTACAAGGTTAAACAGCTATATCCAGCTATAGTTGTGTTTCAATAGTTCCGCATTTTTAGTGTAGTTTTCATTTTGAGGGCAAATAATGTTTACTAATTACTACGGTATTTTTGAATAAAGTATTTCTCCCAATTAGTAGGTCGGATTTTGGTAAACGTTTTAGTAAACGTTTTGCTAAGAAATTTGTCGTTGTTGCTAAAATTATCAACAAATTTCAAATATCTGTTGCAAAGCATTCATTGTGAAGATTATTTTTGGCATTGGTTGAAATTATTTCTTCGAAATAATTACTATGTGCCTTGAGATATTGATAAATGTAAACCCTCAAACACCTGCTTGTCCAACTTGTTAGATGGTTTCCAAATATTTTTGAAAATGTTGTTTTAGAATGAAGTTTGGCAATAGGTCTGATAAGTTTGAACGCAAACTACATTTGACCATCCAACATCCATCAAACGAAGTCTGTCTAACCAATTGTACAGTGTGAACTGCCCTAATGAAGACTTCTACATTTTCCACTGTGACTAACGCAAAAATGTCAAAAAAAAGTTTACTTGTTTAAATTGACTAAAAAAATTAAATCTCACTGACGATGGAAGCATTGCTTCCGAAATGTGCATCTGAGGAAATATAAAAAGTTTTCTAACTGTTAAAATTTTTACTAATCTTTTCATTTATTAAAAAAAAACTTAAAAAAATAGCAACGAGGGTTCCCGGTCGAGGGTTGTCGGTCGACTTTCATTTGTACTCAAAATAGAACGACATTTCCGTTGATTCTCTGGTTCTACTCTGTTCTACTATAGCCTCTAGATATTGGCATTGTGAAGTCTTATCTTTCTGAGCATACTGCAGTTTTATCTATCTTTGTGTTTGCTTCTGCATTGAATTCTAAAACGCTTTTGCAAAGCACTAGAAAACATAGGTAACAAGTAGAGAATTGAGCCATCTTGGTCTTGTCATCCTTGGTATACTCAACCTTAACCTTTACTTTAATATTCTTAGAGTACTCAACTCAGAAAGGTTGAGTGGGAAATTAGAGTCGAAAACTCAGAAAGTTTGATTGGGAAATTAGAAAAGATTTCCTTTCGTTCGCAGTCCCATCTTCGTCTTATGATACTTTCTTTCTTTCATTCCCCTTGCTCGTTCTTCTCCTTATCCTTTTTTTTACTTTGGTTCCCACTTTTATTGTGATTACTTGACTTTCTACTAACTTTTATTTTTATTTTTTGCTGTGCATGTGGGGCTATTATTTCATTGTCTGTCTGTTACGTGAGAGTTCAAGGCTCGAATCCGTGAATAATCCAATGTTTTTGCACAAACATCAGCCTCTATTAGAAGTCCCGTCGTAACAGTTTCATAATATCAAAGACTCCCTCATGAATATTTTGCTACGAAGTCTGTCCCTCTTGGTAAAATCAAAATCATTATAATTATCTGTTGCGAAACATTCATTACGAAGATGTTTTTGGTCCTTTCCATTTGGCATTCGTAGTCCGAATTCGTAACGACGAGACTTGTGACAGGGGAATTGCCCTTCGCGAGGATTTGGCAACCTATACAACTGCAATTACACTTTCGAGCCATTCCATATGAAAACGGTCAATCCGAAATGTTGCTCTACCTCCGATTTTGCTGAAACTTTGTAGAAATGTTTCTTTGCTATCGAAATACGAAATAGTCAAAGGATTTTTTTTTTGTAATTTTCTTCTCCCCTTTGACTATTTCGTATTTCGAATGCAAAGGAACATTTCTACAAAGTTTGAGCAAAATCGGAGGTGTAGTAACATTTCGGATTGACCGTTTTTATATGGAATGGCTGTCATGAGATTCGCTTTTTCACTTAGCTGTTCGGAATCGGTAAAAGGTAGTAGGTCCCCTACATTTTATTTTATTCTTTTTGGCACATGACGCTACTTCCTCACTTTCTTCTCTCTTATCTAAAACTCTTCTTGTGTTTTCTTTGATCATTTTTTTTTTTTTTTTTTCTAGGGTCATGTTATTTTGTTTTTGTTGCTCTACTTCTTTGTTTGATTTCTTCTTTGAAACCTCTTGCTTTTCTTCCTTTTCTTAAACTACGTTCCTTTTTACTTGCTGTTATTGAAACTATAAGGCAAGTTTTGCAATCATGCAAAAAAATTAGTTTTGAGATAGCAATTAAACATACGATGATGGAAAATACGAAAAATGTGGGTACCGCAATTCTGTCTGTCTGTCCGTTTATGGGCCTACTGACAGCCAGAACCGCCTGACAGATTTACTTAAAATTTCGCAGTAAGGATCTTTGGGGAAGCCTACAGAGGGGCCGAACTATGCTTTGCACATCGAGACTGGTTTACCTAAAGCTTTTCTTGCATCTCTCAAGCTTCATTTTTCATACATAAGAAGAACCTTATCTCTTCCAAGTAACATACTACCCAAAATCTTATCAGAAGCCATTATTATGAAAAAGACCTTCTGGGCTAAGGAATGGTTGGATCTCTTTCATAATGCGTCGATTGACTTTTCTTTCGACATAAATTTGCTTGATTGGCATGGAATGCATAGTATTCTTCTATCAAAGCTCAAAGGAAAACACTGGATTGAATTTACCACCAGCGCCACACAGTCCCAATTTCATGATGAATATTGCAACCTGCTTTACTCCGAAGTACCAAACTATTTTTTTTTTTTTTTTTTTTTTTTTTTTGTCAGGAGTAAATCTTCAAAAGACACTTAGTAGTATTCGATACCAAGTAGTGTGGGATTCTTACCCACTAAAAACTCCTCATAATCAGAACCAATCTATAACGATCGACAACAGATTTTTCTTTCTCAATAATATTATCTCTTTAAGGGAAGCTTAAACTTTTAATGCTTCCCATGACTTTTAGGCCATTAGCTCGTGTGGCTTGGTTCTTCTTAATCTCCGAACATTGCCTCTCGTATTTAATACGGACTCCATTTCAGAGTTGATATGACTATGCAGTCGCTGATTGTGTGATACAGCATGTTTTCTTACAACTTCTGTAACCGTTTCTATTTGTAGGTCACGATGTAAATCGCTATTTCTTATATACCATGGTGCATTTACTATTCCACGAAGGACTTTGTTTTGGAACTTTTGTATGATTTCAGTATTTGTTTTCTTTGAACAGCCCCATAATTGGATTCCATAGGTCCAAACAGGTCTAAGTACTTGTTTATAAAGCATTATTTTATTTTCGACAGATAAGTCAGAATTTCTACCGAGTAACCAGTACATTTTTCTATATTTCAAGTTGAGCTCTTCCCTTTTCTTTTTGATATGCTCTTTCCATTTTAGCTTTGCATCCAAATTCATCCCAAGGTATTTGGCCGTATTGGCGTAGGGTACAGCTTGATTGTTGATGAATATTTGAACGTAGCTTAACTTTTTATTTGTAAAGTTTATATGTGCAGATTTAGCTTCATTGAGCTTGATACGCCATTTTTTGGTCCAATCACTAACGGTGTCGACGGCATTTTGCAATTTCTCAGCAGCCTTGACGACGCACTTACTGGATGCCAAAATTGCAGTATCATCCGCAAAAGTAGCCATAATGGTGTTGTTATCCACTGGAATATCCCTTGTATATAGCAAATACAGGGTAGGTCCTAGGACGCTTCCTTGTGGAACACCGGCTTGTATATTACATAGCTTTGAATATTCTTGATCATACCGTACTCTGAAGAGCCGGTTTGAGATATAAGATTTTAGTATTTCGTAGTACTGCCTGGGTAGGTCCCTTTGCAGTTTGTACGCTAGCCCCTCATGCCATACCTTGTCGAATGCTTGAGCAACATCTAAAAATATAGCCGAACATACTTGTTTTTCTTCTAATGCTTTTTCAACTGTATCCGTTATTCTATGAACTTGGTCTATCGTGGAATGTTTATTTCTAAATCCAAACTGATGATTTGGGATTAGATTTCTTTCTTCTATGACTTTGCTTAGTCTTTTCAGTAGCAATTTTTCAAAGACTTTTGCCATTATTGGTATAAGCGATATTGGTCTGTAAGACGTCACTTCTGTTGGTGGCTTACCTTGCTTTGGTATAACAATTACTTCAGCAATTTTCCAATGATGTGGGACATATTGGGTCTTTAGGCATGCATTAATTATGAATTGGAGTTTTATGAAGGCTTTTGATGGCATTTCTTTCATAACCTGAGCAGTTATTAGATCGTACCCAGGTGATTTTTTGTTCGATAGTTGATTTCGACACACACTTTTTATTTCTTTGAGTGTGACAATTGGTATGTCAACTTCATCGACTTTATCAATAAACTGTAAGCTGATTTCAGATGTATTTGCTGGGAATGGCTTAAAAACATTCGCAAGATGTTCTGCAAACAGGTTAGCTTTTTCTTTCGGATTTCCGATCCAATTCCCGTTTAGAGATTTAATTGGCGGGTTTTGTAACTGCGGTCTTTTCAGGCGCTTAGCTGCTTTCCAGAGCGAATAATCAGTTGAAGCATCAGTCGTTAAATTTTTCAGGAATCTACTTAATGAATCATTTTTGAATTCGTAGATTTGTTTTTTCAGTTCGTTGCTTAGCCGGTTAAACGCTGTTTTGTCGTCTGGAAATCTAGTATTTTGCCATTTTCTTCGAGCTCTTCTCTTCTCCAATATCAACTCTCTTATCTCGGCAGGGTATTTTGTTTCAGTTTGCTTCCTACTCGAGCAAGTAGGTGTACTTTCTTCTGCAGCTTGTTGAACATCGGCAATGAATTGTTCTACTTCAAGGTCGATTTGCTCTTTTGTTTCCATAGGGGATCTGAGATTTATATAGCTTTCAAGCTTTTCTCTGAATTTACTCCAGTTTGTTTTATTGTTTACTAGCTTAGGATTACTTTTTTCCATTATCTCCGATTCATTAAGTGATAAAATCACCGGTGTATGATCTGATGATAAGTCATAATTACCTTCGACTCTTATATGGTTTCGTTTGATACCTTTAACTATGAAAAAGTCAACAAGGTCTGGTATTTTACTTGAATCCGATGGCCAGTATGTTGGTGATCTGGATGAATAAAACTCACAATTGTATTTGAGGCATGCTTTGTAAAGCCTTCTGCCTTTTGTTGTTATAAGTCTGGATCCCCAATGGGTGTGCTTAGCATTAAAGTCACCACCAACAAGGAAGTTATGTCCTAGTACATTCAGCAGTTCTGTATAATCATCTTCAGTCGGGGAACGCCTCGGCGGGCAGTATATTGATGCCAACTTGAAGTCTTTCTTTTTCATACCAATACTAATTATTGTTACTTGCATATTCTCGTTTGTAAACATAACTTCTTCATGGTGTTTTAAGCTCTTTTTTATGAGGATTGCCGATCCACCTCTAGCCTTATCAGCTGGATGAGGAGCGTGGTAGCAAATATAGTTTGATATTAAATCA